>RJWH01000798.1:0-568701 GCA_004363575.1 Solenodon paradoxus | reverse complement strand
CCCAAGAATAATAAATAAATAATGTTTCTTCCTCCTCTCATTTCCTTCCTGTAGAATGGTTGCCTGCCTTCATCCTTGTCAGCTTCCTTCTCTTAAAAAAAAAACAACTTCCACCAGGACATTTCCTGACGACTCAGCCCCCATTTTTCTTCCCTTCCATTTCAGTTCATTCATTCACAATAATGTGATTTCTCTTTGTGCATATATTATCACCCCTCTGTTATTCATTTAGAAGGAAATGATTAATACAAGTGCCAGTGTGAATTTCTATTTCCTTTCAAAATATCTCCCATCTCATGATTCCTTCCAAGGAATGTTTCCAGTATTAAAAATATGTACAACAAGACAACCATATGTTAAAAGGTATTTATCACTATCTTGGCATGCATCTGATCTCAGAGATTTATTTCAAGCTGAAAGATTTTAGATGTTAAAAAAGCGTAGATGAAATCAATTAGTAAACACATAAATCTAGTATTTTTAATATGCTTTTGACTGATTCAAAATAAAAACCAAACTGAATAACTTTACTCAAGCTAAGGTAATTTTTTAATCATATTCCTAAGCCCCTAGATGGACATTTGACAAAATTATACATTACAGCATATGTGAATAGTGACTATTTATAAAGCTGGTCAGCAGCCCCATTAGTCAATGCTGATAGTTATAGGGAGATGATGTCAGGATAATAATACCACTGACTGGCACACACTGGAGGAGAAGTGCTGGTTCCTGTCCCGAAAAGGCGGGAGCCGGGTAGGGTGAAAACCAAGAGGGACAACTAAATAGAGTGCTTCTTCCTCCTCTCTCTTCCTGCCTTCTACCTCTGCTCATCTTCTTTATTCCTGTCTGCATTTTTCCTTAAAAAAAATGATAGTGACAGTATTTAGCATATAGATAACATTTATTAAAGACTTTTTATTGGCCCCGAGTCCTACTAAGCATCTCACAGTACACCGTTCCTTTCAAAATTCACAATCGTTCTGTTCCCGGGCATAATTTAAACACTGAAAACTGAGTCAGAGAGACATTTGGTTATTGGCCAAGAGTAAGGGTCTCCCCTAAGTAAGTGGTAGAATAGAGGACTGCAACCCATGTGTCGCTGACTATTTTTGAAAGTGTATACTCTTAACTGAACTACGTTCAGTTAATTTCGCCCATCAATATTGAGACCTCTGAAGTGCTGGGTGGGGTTTAAGACTCTGGTGCTACAGGAATAAACAAACGAGACAACACCTCTGCTCTCCTCAAACATATTCTTTGGAGAGCAGATGGAAAATCAATAGGCATGCTAATGAACCAGATCATTGCAGATGGTGGTAAGTGTTGTAAAAAAAATGGGATAAGAGATAAGGGTGGAAAATGCCTGCGCAGAGCAGCTTGAAGTCCTCACTGAAGAAGTGACATCAGAAACCAGTCCCAGAAGACAAAATTCATCTGACAAGAGGGTGTGGAGGCAGGACTTCTGTAAACCTCCCCAGAAACCTGCCGAGAGGTCAGAGGAACAAAGGGACAATCAGGGCACTGTGGGGAGTAAGAAGGGGAGCACCAGAGAGGCTGGAGTTGGAGATAGAAAATGTGAAATACTTGACCACTGCGAACCCAGTCCCCCAACACAATTATTCTCAAGAGTTTCCTAATAAAAGACACTTATGTCAAGCATTTTGCAAGGTAAAAATGGCACCTAAATATTAATATGCATCTTTCTATATTTAGATAGAAAAAAATTCCTCCATTTTCAATATTGCAAGTTAGTCTTCATTAAGCTTTAGATATAAGAATGTTAGGCTGCTAAAAATGTAGAGGAGGATCTCCTTGTTTTTCCCCCCAACTCTCTGAGATATAATTGACATGCTATACTGTGTAACTTCAACATGTAAAACCTGTTGATTTAATATACACTTGTATGTTCTAATATGAAAGCTACCTTAATATTCGCTGCCACCACCAACAGCTGGCTTTAATTTACAAATTCATTGAATGGAAACTTTTGATATTATTTTGTTTAATGCAAATGCTAATACATCCCTATTTGTTTTTCAAGTCCTTTTGATAAAAGGACACGAAAGAGGGTCACAATCTTGCATTGTCTGTTATGATATTTGCGATTTCCAAGCATACAATAAAAACATTCACTGGCCCTGTAAAAAGAATTCACCCTTTAAAGTATACAATTTGGTAGATTTGAGTATTTTCACAAAATCATGTTAAGGCTCCCACTACCAATCCTGGTAGGCAGAGTAAGGAGTTTGAATTTCATTCTAAGGATGATAGGAAGTCATTTGAGAATCTTAAGCAGAAAATGTTTTCAGATTTTTGGAATTAACCTCCTGACTATATAGTTTTCTTTGCTTCCCCTCCAAACTTCACCACTTATTAACTGAGCCAACCAATGCCCTATCCACCCAACTTTCCACTTCATCTATCTGGCATTTCTCATTATTTGCCCCTCAGTATGCAAGACTGCATATAACCCTCAGCTCTGCGATGGGTCTTCTCAACTCTGGGCCTTTGCACACTCTTCTGCGTGGAGCACTCATCCTACATCCTACTTTTCTGTGTCTTATCAGCCACGTCCTGTCATCTAAGATTCTGACTAAATGGTATCTCTGTCCTGCTGCACTCTGCACTTTGAAATTTCATTAAAGTGTATACATTTTTATTACAAAAGTTCTTCAGCCTTATGACAAAATATTTTAAAACTTGTAAACATTAACCTTCTGCTAACGAAATAATGCGTTCTTTAAACGTAAATGAATATGCGGTTAACATTTTTTGCATAGGAATATTTTTTTTCATATTACAAAGCCCTGCTATAGGATATATGCCCAGGAAAGGAAATTGTGTGTCAGATACAAGGATAGTTTTCCAAAGTGCAAGATAATTACATTCCACCCCATGTCACAGAGCAGACTGGTTGGTTATGCCCACCACATAGCCCAGCCCATAGCAGGATGCAGGGTGTTTCAAGAAGGGAAAGGCTGATTCTCCAGAAAACAGTCGAGGAAATGAGAGACCTGCTCTGTCTCAGGTCCTTTCCCCAGCTGCAGGGGTTACAAGTTTCACTAGAGAAAGCACAAGTGCGGGGAACACCTGGGAGGAGGTAAGATATTGGGGAAGTTCTGCGGGCATTGGTGATGGCAGACACCGTGGCATCATCAGAGACCTGCTGGCTCGTCAGATGATCACAAGTCTCCTGGTGTCTCAGTGGAAAACTAGTTCAATCCATTATCTGTGCTTCTTCCTGCTCCATTTATCTGTAACTAGACTAGATGTTAATTACATGCCATAGGTTTCCCAGTTTCTGATTAACTGCGTTTGCTTGATGGCTAGTTTCTCTGAGACCCGATGTATTCCCAGTTATACCTGCCACCTATGAGCAGATTTGCTCTTGCCTCTTCCTATGAATTATTTGAAATATAATTCCAATATCATAAAAATTCACCTTTTGAAAGTACGTAGCTCAGTATTTCTGAGTAGTTTTTCAAATTGTGCATCATCAGTGTCTTACTCCAGAACATTATCTTCACCCCAAAGAAATCCTTGTACCCGTGAGCTATCACTCCTTAGTCCCTTCTCATGTCAGTTCCTGGCAGCCACTAATCTACCTTCTGTTTCTAAAGATTTGCCTTTTCTAGACATTTCATACCAATGAGGTCATACAATACCAGTCCTTTTGTGTCTGACTTATTTCACTGAGCATAAAGTTTCAAGGTTCACGTGCTGTAGTACATATCGGCACTTCTTATCTTTTTACAGCTAGATAACATTTCATTGTATGAATAGACCACATGTTGTTTTTTCAGTCATCAGTTGGTAGACAATGGTTTGTTTCTTCTTCTTGGCAATGATGAATAATGCTGCTCTGAATAGTCATACACAGACGTGTGTATGTTTTTCGTTGCTTTGGATATATAGCTAAGAATAGAATTGCTAGATACCTAGTAACTCTTGTTTAGCTTTGTAAGGAACTGCCAACCTATTTTCTAGATTGACTACTTCATTTTCTATTTCCATAAGCAATATATAAGGCCTTCCCTTTCTCCATATTCTCACTAACACTGGTTATTTTCTATTGTTTTTAATGTAACCATTCAATTGGGTGTAAAGTGGTATCTTGTATTTTTAATTGGCATTTTCCAATGACTAATGATGCCAAGCAACATTTTTGTACCATTATGTTCAGTACTTATTTTATCAGGTTGTAATCATTTGTATTTGTCTGTTTCTCCCCTAGACTGCAAGTTCCTTAAGAGTAGATACAGTGTCATTAGTTTTGGCATCCCGAGGAGGTAAAACAAAGGAATAAGTGAATAAACTAGAAAAGAATACTAAATTTGAGTTCCAAAAGGCCACCTTGCTAAAGTAATAACAATAATAATTTTTAAAGAAAAAAATAACAGAACAAGAATAGGAAATACACTGGTAAGAATTTAGACAAAAGAGGGGAAACTTTGCTAAGACAGGATCTGTCTAAAGAGGTAGCATTTGGCTTAGATTTCCTTTTCTTTTTAAAGGAAAGATGCAGGCAGAAATGAAGGCAAGAAGGCAGGCAGGAAGATAGAAAAGGAAGAAGCACTTTACTTATTTTTATTAAATTGTTCACATTGGCTGTTCCCTCCAGACCGGGGTCTTGAACCCGTGACCTTGGGATGTATGTGGGATGGTTCCCAGGGTGTGCTAGATCACTAGGCCACCAGGGTGCGCCCTGACTTACATTTTAATAAGCAATAGAATGGGGACCAGTCAAGCGAAGTACTGAGGGGAAGGCATTCCAGGCAGAGGGGAGAGTGTGTACAGATTCCTCCATACAAAGCAAGCAACATGGATGATGAATAGAGATGAAACCCAGGAAGTGAAGAGGATCAAAAAAACACACTCTCTCGATACTGATAAAGACATATCTATGATGATCACTGATTGCTCAAAATATTTTGGTTCTCCCCTTGAGTGAAATATGATATGTTGTTCTCTACCCAACTGAATGTCAGTAAATTGCTAATATTTTCCTTGACCAGTAAAAGTTGAGAAGGCAGAGGAATGCGTCACCTGCAAGAGAAAGTTTAAACACCCATCCTGGAATCCGCCATAAACATTTCATTTGTCTCAGTTATGATGGAAGCCTCAGATAAAACAGCTCCGTCAATCTGGGTCTCTGTGTGCTTATGATGACCAGAGTCCTAAGCAGATTGCATTAATCTTCTTGGACTGCTTAGTCAAATGCCATTGACTGGACAACTTGAATAAAAGATAGCTGTTTCTTATCATTCTGGAGACTAGAGACTTTACAATCAAAGTGTCTACTAACTCAGTTCCTGGTGCAAGTCCTCTTCCTAGTTTGCAAATGATGACTTTCTCATTGTGTCCTCACATAGTAGAGAGAGAAAGAAATGAAGCCAGCTCTTTGGTGTCTCTTCTTATATTAATAAGACCACTAATTGCATCATGGATGCCCCATCCTCATGACATAATCAGAAGCTAATTGCCTCTCAAATGCTTCATGTCCAAACACCATCAGTTTGGGGGTCAGGGCTTCAAGATCTAAATTTTTGGGAAACATAATTCAGTCCATAGAAAAGACTCACAATGGATGTTCAACATACAAGAAAAATAAACACTCTTTTTGCTACTGTAGAAGAAATTAAGCATCCTGACTTCAGCAATATTATTTTAGCTTTTTGAAAACAAAAGAGAAGATTTACTCAAGGATGTGACCTCATTTAACATATTTTTAAATATGTCTAAATGAATTGAAAAGGCAAAGAATAGCAGCACAGGGAAGGAGATGGTAGAAGAATAGTTACAGGTATCTAGACAAGAGTTAATGTTGGTTTGGATGCAATGGTGAAAGTAGATATTCACTGAAGTCATTGCATTTGCAGCAGAAGAATGTGGGGAAAGAATAAGTTACTATGTTCATGTCCATAATAGTACTATCAGTTCATGGAATTATGGCGAGGATAAAGAGAGCTTATTTGTGAAAGAATCTAGCATCTCACATACTCAGAGTTCAGCAAGCTTTGTTCCCACCCTCCTCTGCCTTCTACCTCCACACTTATCACTGCCACTCTAATGAGTGCTGAAATCAACAATTACATTTTCTTCTTCAAATTATACCATTGTCTCGTCATTGTGGGGGACCAGCCTAGAAGAGCTAGGTCACTAATCATAAAACTCCGCTCACCTCATATTTCACCCAGGGCAGCCTCGCAAATTTGATTTCTGTTTACCTCTCCCCAACAATGAGCTCTGCCTTTGGCTAATAACAATAAATGATATGCTATTCACAGTGAGGCAGCTCAACAGGGAAGAGAAATCAAATGAGAGGCTCACAGTGCTATTGAGGTAACACACTTACTTATAATTATTCTTGACAACCAGAAATTTTGTGGAAAAGAAGATGTTTGGATTGTGTGGTTTCCAGTAGGTGTGTGATCACTTGACTTCAGTGAAAGGGACTGAAAGTCTCTTGTCTTTATTATAAGCACAAACACTTCTTTAGGAGAACAACCAGTGTCTCCTATAAATACTGTTCAGCTTGGAATTCTCTTGGCCTACTTGTCTACTGCAGCAGTCAGGTAGAATGCCAGATGGCTGCTTTAGTCAGGAAGCATCCAAGGATTTGGGGCAGGCTTAGGGCAACAAGACCCTAACTGTGGACTTAATGCATCAAAAGCAACTGTGGATAACAGTGGGCAATAAAATCATTTCTTGCATAAAATATTGCTGGGTTCAGTGTCTTTGGAAGCACTTTTTAGAAGTTGACAGTCATATAAAAGAATGTTTGCACATCATATGCATAAGTAAAAAAATGTTGCTGGGTATAATAAGTGTATGTGCTCTCTGCTGAGTAAAGATAGTAATGTTGAATATGTGTACAGAGAGAGTGGACAAGAGCTGCCCCAACCTCCTTCAACGCCATTTCTCTCATGCCCACCTCATCATGGAGTCACCTCAGCTTTACATGCCCAGATACCATCCAGAGACGGAGAAGGCAAAGAAGTGAATCTTTGAAGGGAGACAAACAGCCTTGCATGAGAACTGAACTGAATATGTATCAACAGACATTGATAAAACCTAAAACAGATTTCAGTTAGAGTTGACTCCATTCGTTAACACTAAAAAGGGACTTCAGAAACAAGATAGAGTCTTTTATGGGCAAGAAAGAGCAAATTTCTTTGTACCACTGCATTGTGCAATAGATCCACATACAACTTTTGATCCTCAGAACATGGACATACGAGACATGGCAAAGTGAAATTAAGGTTGATAATCAACTGGCCTTAAAAATATTGAGTTTATCCAAGCTGGCCCACCCAATGTACCCAGGGGAATGAGCAAATTAATTCTATTATAAATTCTATTACTGAATTTGCTCAAGGACAGATCCATGACTAGTGAGTAGCAAAGCCAAAACTTTTTAAATCACTCATAGGTCTCTTTCTGTGATGCTACTCCAGTTTTTAAAAGGAAACTGAGATTCCTTGCAGTTTCTCTCCTTCTGTTATATCCTGTTGTAAATCCTATAACCAAAGCTATGGTCCATTTTTCTAGAAAATATCTCCATGGTTATATACAAAATGTGCAGTTAAGATTCTTATTTCCAAATAAATATCAAGAAGAGTCATTTATCTGGATTAAATGAAGCAGAGAGATAGGTAAAAAATGGTGCCTGCAAACAGAGGGTACGTGGCTTCCTGTTTTTCTTCTGAGAATTTAGATCCTTTTCTGCTGAAGCAAACCCAAGATATTCCTCAGCCAAGAGATCCAGGCTGATTATGAATACAAAGCATGGCAACATCTGTGGTTTTCACATTGTTGAACTAAAAAGGCTCTAATGTGTTGGAGCAGAGGCCAAGCAACCAGTATCCATGGCAACTCCGTGTTTAGTTTCAACTGACAGTTGTGGAGAGTATTCAATCAGATTTTTATATTTGTCTAAATGGCACCCAATAAATATCTCCCACAGCCAATATTTTTGTCTTGACTTAGAAACAAAGGAAAAGAAATCCTGGGTGGGGGACGAGGAAAAGGAAGAATTTACCACAAAAGGACTAACCTCAGGAAAGCTAAAATGAATGCTTCACTTATCAAGGAAAAAGAAATGAAGACATTATAATAGGTCCGTATATAGAAGTGAGTGTGAGTGTGTGTGTGTGAGAAACAGAATGAAATTGTCTAGTCCTGATTTCATGCTAAACAAAAGAATGATTTCCAAAAAGTAATGAAATCTGGTTGTGCTCGCAAACTAACCTTTCACTAGTATACATCAAATATCCATTAAGGCACATTAGAAACACTATCACTAATCCTCACTAAAAAAAACAAGTAAACCAAAAAAATGACAAGAAAACGATTATGATTTCACACTGAAGGAAACTGCAGTATAGAAAATTTAAACTTCTTCACAAACACAGATTTTATCTGAGAAAGATTTGAATGTAAACCTATCTGATGTAACCCTTCCTGTCTTTCCCAATAGGGATCAAGAAATATTAATGTCTAAAAATTCTATCCCTGTTTGAATGAATGCTTCAATAATAAGATTGTATTATTGAATAAAGTTTATTACTGAATACCAACTTTCACATTCAAGTCAGAGAATTATTATCCCTGCAGCAAAGAGTCGAATATTAAACTGCACCATATCTCACTGGAAAATAATTAAATGTGTGAACATTTGTCATTTGTATGTGATTTGCATATGTTCGTTCTCAGTCAACAAGGGGTAGAAATTGGGAAGTGAGATCCAGGCAAAAACATGAAATAGGAGGATGTGAAAGAGTCCACGGTAGAGTGTTGAGCCTAAAATTGGACAAGAGAAGCTGCCTCTCGCCATGTCAACATCTAAAACCAAACTCCCCTTCACCTGCTGGCACTCGCTGGCATTCCTAAACTGAATTGCTGATTTGCCTGATGTGTCAATCAACCCATCTTAAATGACTGCAACTCCTAAAGAGTGAACCCTGCATTAAGATGAAATGTAAGATAAAATAGCCACCTTGGGCACACCCTTCTGGTCTAGCAGTTTAGATCACTGAGAATAGTCCACATGCATCCAAATGCCCCAGTTCAAGGCTCGGGGACCAGGGAAACAGCTAAGGTGAACAACCAAGTAAAATAAATAAAATACTGCTTCCTCTTCTCTCTTCCTGCCTGCCTGTCTACCAACCTTCACTCTTGCCAATAACTTTCCTTTGGAAAAAAAATAACCGTCTCTGTGATACAATAGCAATTATTGAAGCCAGTAGCATAAGAATGAAGCTTGATTGAGGAATCAAAAACATACAACAAACTGTGTATTTTAAAGTGTACAAATTACCTAAGTATACATCTGTGAAATCATCACCATTAAGATAATATATAAACTCATCTCCCCCAGATGTTTCTCATGCCCCTTGAAATACTACCTCTCCAATCTTTCCCTGCCCACCCACCAAAATTCCTTGGAAGCCTCTGATCTCCTTTCTCTCACCATAAATGAGTTTGCATTTTCTAGGAGCAATAGTATACTTCTAAATTCTCTTGGTACCAAGATGAACCACAGGAGCTAAATAAAAAGTCACCATAACTACCTATCCTTACAAGCTCTTAAATTTAAAGTCTGTTTTGAGGCTGCTCACTGCTCCTTTCTATCTTGACCACAGTGACGCCATTTTAGATCAGCTACCCACCTCTGGTCTTTAGAACACCACTTCGTGTTCTGCTCTCTCAGCCTGATGCCCAGCTCTGTGCCGCTCAGAGAGATAGATGCCTCCTGGACACCAGTTGTCCAGAAAGTGTGGCTGAACAACAATACACTGCAAGTTGCTGAAATACCTTCTTTTGCTCTGTGTGTTGGTAACATAGGCCGAAATAACTCACGTTGGTACATGACTGGAGTTTTGTTTCTGTTGTTTGTTTTATCTTTATGTTTTGTCTTAACAGTTATCCTTATATTTTTAATTTAAAAATTATTGGGGTGAAACATGCATAGCAAAGTTTGCTCTTTTGACCATTGTAAGTGTACAATTTAGTGGCATCAAGTACATTCACGATGTTGTGTAAAAGTCACCACCATCTGTTTCTGAAATTTTTATTCATTTATTCTTAAAAGACTTTAAGAAGTTTAAGTACACTGAAAAATTGAGCAAAAGATACAGAGATTTCCCACATATCCCTGGCCCATACACATACATAAATTTACCATCCTCCATCAGTTGGTACATTTGTTATAACTGATGTGTCCATACTGATACATCTCAATCACTGAAATCTAATATTTCCTGTGATAATTCACAGCTGGTGCTATACATTCTATGAATTTGGACAAATGTGTAGTGACATATGCTATGGTATCATATAGACTAGTTTCACTGACTTACAAGCATTATCTTTTAAATATTTTAAAATAATTTAAAAAATATTACATATTCACTCACATTTTTACATTTCTCATGCTCGTCTTTCTATAGATCCAGATTTTAATTTGTCTTAATTTTCTTCTGCCTGAAGAATGATTTCTAACATTCCTTACAGTGAGGATATGTTATTGATAAATCTTCTCAGAATTTGGTGAACTAAAAAGTCACTGATTTCCTCTATTCTCCATTCAAGTGTAATTTGCCTAAATTCTTCTCTTTCTCACAGCATTCTCTTTTGATTATCACATAGATTGGTGTGGTCCTCAATATGCTTCTACTTGGGATTCATTTGGGCTTCTTCAATTGGTGTGTTCATCAAATTTGGAAAGTTTTCTGCAACTAGTTTTTCTGACCTCTTTTCCTTCCGAGACTTTAATTACAGGTAAGTGAATTCACCTAAAATTGTTCCCTAGCTCACTAAAATAATTTTCTCCCAGTCATTTTTCTCAACATGATTTAAATTTGAATAAATTCTATTGCTGTCTTCAAATTCACTGATATTTTTCTGTAATATCGCATCTATTTATCCTATCAAGTGAATATTTCATTTTAGATAATATGTTTTCATCCCTAAAAGTTCCATTTGTGTCTCTTTTATATCTTTCATTTCTGTGCTTACCACATTCAAGCTTTTAAAATTTATAGATCCTTAAGCATATTGAGAAGATTTAGAATAGTCATTTAAAGGGTCTTCTCTAATTCCACCAGTTCTCTGTTTGGGATATATTGGTTGATTTCTCATGGGTCAAATATTTCTTTTTATTCACATCTAGTAATTTTTATTGGATGGAGGACCTCAAGAAATTTACATCATTCAGCATAGCTTTTTATATATATATATATATATATATATATATATTCCTTAAAAGACTATTGGATTTTGGATGTGCAGCCCTGTATTCATTCCCTACTGTCTCTGTAACAAATCATCACAAACTTAGTGGCTAAAACAACAAAATTTGATTCTGTTAGAATTATTGAGTCACAAATGAGTCTCTAGAAACTAAGGTCAACATATCGGAAAGTCTAGTTTCTCTTAGAGAACTCATTTCTTACCTCTTGCATCTTCTGGTGGCTGCTGGAAGCCTTGGGTTTGTCTGGCAACATCATTCCAATCTCTGCTTCTGTCAGTACCTTGTCTCTCTTCTTCAATAGAGAAAGTTTAGGTATTGTCCCATTAATCCAAGATAAACGTCCCATCTCAAGAACCTCAATGTCATGTTTTCAGTTTCCCTTTCATATCAAGTTACAGTAGCAATTTCCAGAGATTAGGACTTGGATATTTTAGGAGTCATTATTCAAACTACCACAGCACCCACTTAAGTAACTTGAAGAGCAGGCTTAATCCTTATAACGCTCACCTTTAAGTTTTGTTGTGGCAAGTCCAGAGCAAGCTTTTATCTGGTGCTAACTTAAGGCCCCTACTAAAGGACACCTATTCTGAGAGCTTTACAAAAGGCCCTAGAATACCCAGCTACAGTTTCAGGAAATACAGTTCTCAGTCCTGTGTGAGAATCAGAAAATTTTCATTCTATTATTTTCTAATGTTTTCCCCTAGACTTGGGCATTTTCCTCTTTTACTCTCAAATATTAGCAGTTAATCAAGGGTTACAGTGTCCATTTTATAGATCTGTTCTTCTCTCTCTCTCTCTCTCTCTCTCTCTCTCTCTCTCTCACTCTCTCTCTCTCTTCTCAATTCTCATTTCTACCTCTAGTTCTAGTTCTGGTTCTCTCATCTCAGTCCCTCACATGTTAGCTCTTCAACTCCTTTACAATCTCTTTCTTCAGCTCAGTGAGACCAGTGATCCTGTTTTATCTCCCCTTTCAACAAGTAAACTGGGATGACCATAAGGCTTGCCATGACTATTTCTCTTCTCTTAGGCATCACAGTCTTGTACTGACTATTGTCCAATGTCTGAATGTCATTAATTAATGTGCTTTTCCCAGTTAATTTGTTTATTTCAGGAGAGAAATTAATCTTTCAGGAGAGAAATCAAAAGACTCCAGGAGTTAGATATTAAGGTCAATAAGCAGAAGAAAGGCTTGTCTCATGATGTAGGAGTTTAAGCCAGCACCTCTTCAGTTTATAAGTGGCAGAAGCACTATGATCAGCATTCACAGGTGCAAGGGTGACAGGTAATCATTTACATGATTAAGTAAATTTGTTTAGCCCAGTGTTATTTTGACTTAATGCCTTGAAGTGGAAAACATACCCTTTGCCCATGATATAAAGGACTACCAGAACTGATCATGTTATTTTCTTTTATACTAATCATAGGAAGTAAATTCAAGCAGACAATATTGAGGAATTTTTAGTAAGCATAATCTGCATGCAGAAAAGTACACGTGCCATAAGTATACAGTCTAATAAAATTTTCAAAGCATTTCTAATTTTTTTATTTTTATTTACTTGTTCACACTGGTTGCTCTCCCCGCCACCCCCCTACCCCCGACTCAGGCCTCCAGCCAAGGGGTATGTGATATGCACAGTTGACCCAAGCCCCACCCCACCAGGATGCACCAGTTTAATACGTTTTTCACAAGTTGAACATCTATGAGTCACTAGCCCACAGGTTAAGAAACAGCTCATTATCAGCATGTTGGAAACTCTACTCGTGATCCCTTCTCATCTCTCACTGCAAAGTTCTCCATAATTCCCATTTCTAACAACATGGATTTGTTTTCCCTGCTTTTGTATTTTATAAATAACTCCTAATTATGCATTCTTGTGCGCTTTTGAGATTCATCTTTATTGTTGTGTGCAGTTGTAGATCCATCCCTCTCATCAGTGAGTTATTTTCCATTAAAAGAATGAAACACAATGTATTTATCCTTTCCATTGTTGATGAACATTTGGGTAGTCTCCAATTTAGAGTTATTACGAATAGTGCTGCTATGAATGTTCTTGGGCACGACTTTTGGTGAATATACACATTTCTGTTGAATTTCTGGACATACGTTGTGCTTTGCCGTAGGAAATATTGCCACTTAATTTTTCCAAGGTGCTTGAAATGTAGGTCACTTTTGAAAACCAACAGTCTGCTTCAGACCCCAGAGAAGCAACTGGAGGCTCATGAGCCCTAGGGTACAAGAGATCCATCTCCACACATAAACCAAAGACCATTTCCTCAAATCAGATCCATGTTTCATTCACTGCATGTCATTTAAAACCCATGATAAGCCAAAGTAATTGCTAACTAAATTAAGTAACTTAAATTGAAACCACTTGAGTTGAGCATTGTTCCATATTTGTTTTGCAGTTACAGAATTCTTTTCTTCTAAAGCAGTTTTCTATAAAAATTCCCTATCTCTAACTTGCAAAAGACGAACAGTTCTAAAGACAGCTTTCTGGAAACACAGGTCTTTGAAAAGCTCCACTTGCAAACACTTAGCAGTCTTTGCCTTGCTGCTTTAGATGAGGAAATTCAAGCCCAATGGAAAAAAAAAAATGTATGCCTTCATGAGGTCACACAAACCAGGTGGAGAAAAAGAAAAGGATTAGAACATAACTTCCTCCTCACCTCAATTTTAGCACCCTTGCCTCACCCTGTTGAATAGAATCCTAATCTGAACTCAAACACTAAGAGATTCAGGTTTCTGCCCAGTTCAAAGTGAGTACAAATAGATTTTAGGAGACTCAGATTCTTTTGAACATCCTCAATTGGCTATTTTTGCACAAAGTTGCCTGACAACATCGAGCGATGTATTCTTGTACTGAGAAAATGAATCAGTGAGAAATCAGAACAACCAGATGCAAATTCAAAGCAAAACATGTTTATTGAATGTGAATATGGACAACTGAATACTGAATGTGGACAAAATTTATGACCTCCTGAAGTCTACTGGAAAATACACAATGTGTAAAAATATACCCTGCCAGTATGTGAATCTACTTCCAAGTAGTAGAAAGAAGATTGAACTTTTGAATAGGACCCAAGTATTTTTTCAAAGTGTCGGAAAATGCAATTTGAATACTGTCCAAAAAATTGGATTTAGGTCTAATATTTAAAGACCTCAAAAATCTTGAACATCAACCGGCTCTTTGAAAATTTTGCAAAACTCAGATGAAACTGAATTCAGTTTTCCCCTGAAGAACATATGGACTTTCAAAAAGTCAAGGGAGGAGGTGGCTAGCAAAATATGTTTTCAGTTTTAACACATTTTTAAACAACAAAACAAAACAAAAAGATCATTTCTGGATGTGTCCTCACCCATAATAATGGCCATTTTCCCTGCCACTGACTTATTTTCATAAAGCTTTCCTGATTCATATGAAATAATCATCCTTTGTGCTAATAGTGCTTGAGCACTTGTAGAAAATAGGCTAATTTTACAAGACAAGGCAAGTCTCAGATAAAATCAACAGTTCCTTGTAAATCATCTGAGATAAAGACTATTTCCAGAAACTGACAGAGGTAATTCTGGCTTAAGTACCAAGATGTCAATTCTAAACCTCAAAAGAGAATTTGGATTTAACTAAAAAGGAAGGAGGGAAGTAAGAAAGACAAGACTATAGTAAAACTATTACATTAAATAAATGATTATTGAGTGGGAAATTGGCTCCTTGATCTCTGGCATCAGAAAGATTGAGTTTTGTTATTGAATTCATTTTTTTCCAAAATATATTGAGAATTGTTTTTACTAGATTATAAATGCATTAGGGAATTTTCCAGAATTCAACTGACCTAATCCCTCAGAAAAAATAAATATAATTTTTCAGGCCTATATTTATCAGAGTATTTAAAATAATTATTCTTATCACTGTCATAGCCTTAGCACACGTTTAACCAAATCTTCTCAATGTCTCAGAGAGATGACATTTTTTCTCCCTGCTCTTTTCTCCCAGACCTGCTATTCTTTGTGTGAAGACATTAATTCTAGCCCTATCCTAGAGAGAACTAATCAGTCCCTTCTAATTCTACCAAAGACGCTAGCCAATGGTTATGTTTAAGGACTTCTATGGAATAGGGACCATTCTAAGCATATTATTTAATGTAGGAAAACAAGCCTATGCGATGGTTTATAGCTGTGATGCTTATTTTACAGTCAAAGAAGGTGTGGCATGTGTTTAAGAAAGGACATATAGGAAAGAATGTAAAGGCAACTGGATTTATGAGGAGTGAGTGACGTCCAACGTGGTGTGAATTAGATCCTCCCCAGTGAAAACAGTTTTAGTTCTTTTACCATCATAAGATCCTTTTTCTGGTGGATTTCCAACTGCTGTGGTCTGGTTGTTCATGCCCCGACAAAACTCACGTGTTGAACCCTAACCCCCAAAGTGGTGATAGTGTGAGGTGGAACCTTTGGGAAGAGATCAAGTTATGATGACCTAGGATTAGGTTATAAGCCTTCATGAATGGTTTAATGCCTTGTAAAAGAGACCCAAGAAAATTCCCTTACCTCTTATGCCATGTGAGGACACAAGAAGATGACCATCTAAGATGAGGCCCCTCACCAGTGAGTCTTCCAGCATCATACTCTTGAACTTCTCAGCCTCCGGAATTCTGAGAAGTAATTGTTTATTGTTTATAAGCCACCCAGTTTGGGGTATTTCATTATAGCAGCCCAAATGAAGTAAGACACCATCATCCAGTATCTCGGTAAAGTTTAAGGACATCAGATGTGTTTGTCAAAGTTTAGTCAAAGGCAATAGAATCCATTCCAGTTAATTTAAGCATAAAGTTAATAAAAGATATTATATGGCTCATGGAATCTCTATGAGACTCAAATTGACCAAGAGTATGTTACATTAACCACAACAGATTCAGATAGGTAAAGTGCATCTAAAAAAACCATTCAAGCCCACCATGGGACCATCCTGGGGGAGTCATTATTGCTCCTAATGCTTTCACAGCATCCTAGAAATATCACTATAACTGCGCTTGCCTTCGCCCCGCCATACTTGTTAAAATGTTGGCCTGTCTGAGGCATGCTTCCCCTTCCCTTTGCTTATTCACTTCCAAATCTGGGAAAACATTTGACAGATCCTAGTTCATGCACCTATTCCCCCAGCTTCCAACTAAAGTAATGCCAGTTTTCGCTCTCTAGGCTCTGCATACAGGGAAGAGATTTCTAAGTAGATTGGAATGAACTTTGAGGCAACAAATATATAACTTCTGATATTTAATAGCTATCAAGTAAACAGAGATAAAAAACTGAGATCTGGAGTGGGATCTGAACTGGCTTCTAAGGCAAGTGAAAGTCTCCCCCCAGAACAGTACAGGGAGAGCTATTTAAGGGATAAAAACAAATCATTCTTCTAACTGTAGCCTGGGAGAGGAGAATTTCAACACAGTTGAGGAAAAGTAAGAGGAACAGCAGTCATTTCCAGATAGTCTATCGTGTTTATTTTATATTCATTATTACCCTGGATTTGCCCAGCGTATCTCACCACACACTATTCCATGCCGTTTATAGACAAGCTGAAGAAAAATAGGGAAATGAAATAATCCAACAGAGATGTAAATGGAGAGGGGAAAAAAAAAGTTGTAGACTGGGTAGAAAATGCTTTGGGAAATAGAAATTCACTATTATTTAGAATATTCCTGACATCAGTAGTGTGCACAGCAGCTAAAATTCACAATACTCAGGAAACTGTCATTCAAAAAATATTCTAAAAATTGAAGTGACCTTGGAGGGACATGAGGTGTTGCCACATTGAAAGGCAGTTGATTGAAACAGAGTTTTGACAAATTGATAGTTCAAACCATCGGTTATCTGAGGACTGAAATTTGTCCAATTTTCTTAGAAAAGTGTTAAATTTGGTCCAGAATCCTCAACCAAAATGTCTCCTCAGAAAGAATTCCCCAGACCAGTTCATTTAACACTCCACTCCCAATTCGTTGTATTCACATAACCGTTACATTTGCTTCATGGCATTTTTCCCTCTCTGAAATTATTTTGTTAATTGCTTGGTTTAGGGATGCATTGCTTGTCTCATCTCAAGAGCAAGTAGGTTTGATAAAGATCGTGACAATTTCGTATACCCACAATCTAAAGCAATTCACAGTACAGAGATGGTGTCTAATAAAGTTGCTTCCTAACAGTAGGAAGCAGTAGTGCTTACCTTATGGAGCTGTTAGGAAGATAATTGTATCAGTATGTGTTAAGCATTGAAAGAGTATTTGGTATATAATAAGATCTCAATAAATGCTAGTCATTCTCATTTTTACAGGAACAATGTTCCTATCTATATACACCACATCAATAACAAATATCTTTTCTAAAGACTTTTATTTCATTTACCTGGATTCTAAATCTGGATTTTAGTCAGAGGGACAGTGGTGGGCCCCTAAGAGTTCCATGTGGTTCACATGTCATTGAGAAATTAATGTTTAATGTGGTGTAATAATATACATTTACATCTGCTACAGATTAATAATTTACATGTGATATTTAATACAAACCAGCATTCAAATCCTTAGTGCATCTTCAGAAAATTTGCCATCTGGCCCCGAAATCCCAGGGAATATTTTGTGGTGAGAAACTAGAAATGGAAGGCTGGAGGTCCAAGGGGTTTCTCTGTTTCTCAACCTTCTCCCACCAACAGAAGTGGCCTTGGGAAGCAAGTAATTAATAAAGGTCTAAGACGTCAGCAGATGGAGCTGGGTCCCTAGATGACTTTGCAGACTTGTAATTAAAGACTGCTTTGGGTGTTTGTCCACTAAATGTTGCAGTCCTAGAATATTGGTACTGGAAGGAATTCCCAAGATCACCTGGACCCAACCCTTCATTTTACGGATGAAGAAATAAAGTAAATCGATCAAAAATACACAGTTTTAGAAGACCTGTTGCTAGAATTCCGGTTCTTTCTATAACAATAGAATATCTAACTCTCCTGAGTCTTTGTTTGGCTGGGTATGCTGAATATTTAGAACAGAATTTATGCAAGTTCTTTGAAACACTACTCCTTGTCATCTCAGAGAATCATTCTCCCATCTCCTTTTGTGTTCTGCCTTTGGTTTTTGGAAGTATTATGTTTTTGTTTTTGTTTTGTTCTTTTCACTTCGAATTTATTTTTAGACCATGCCATTATTCAAACCCAAAAGCATATTCAGAGAACACAATGCTGGGTTCAACATAGAACTCTATTAATTGTTTGTGGCCTCCCAACAATTTATTTGTTAATCAGAATATAAGAGCCTGATGAGGAATAAGGTCAACATTATTTCCAGAGAAGGTTTGCATTTTAATTGTCAATTCCATTTACACACAGTATTAAGATAAGAGACTCTAGTCTTAAATGTGCCATTTGTTTCAAAGTTGGCCAGAGATGAGTCTGAATTCTTTCTCCATCATGAGTATCAGTGGACGTCACTAGAGGTTGTGAGAAATGACCTATTTTCAGACATCAATGGGTGGCCTGTGGGGAAATAATCAGACAAACAGGGATGGGAGACAAGGAAACAAGGAGAGGTCATGGCAATGGGCAGGCCAGAAATGCCGGGTGATGATATCATTCTTTTCTATTAGCTAGGATCACCAAAGGATGACAATAATTGCCATACCAAATCAGTCCTATCTGGAGAAGCAAAATGATTATATGTATATATGTTAAAGAATATGCATGCCTATATATGAGAGGAAGAGAATCCTTACTTTTTCCTATAACCCCCAGTATATTTTGTTCAATGTATTTTGTAAACCAGTGATTCTCTAATTATGACTCCCTATTCACAGAATAACCATCACCTAGAAATATGTTAGAAAGACAAATTCTTGGATTCTGCTCCATTGCAAACTCAATCTCAATGTCTTGGGTGGGAATACCAGAAATCTGTGTTGTAAGCCTATAGATGACTAATGTATATTCAAGCTGGAGAACTACTAAGGTGCACGTGTGTGTGTGTATGTGTCCTATAAGTCAAGATGTACATAAAGTCCAGTTTCAGTTGAATTGTAAACAAGTCACCTCTGTATGACATACAAAAACATTTTCAAAATGCAACAGAAATAATTTTTCAAGGAAAATCAAGTACTAATGACTTGTTCTAATTTCTTTATTCTATTTTCCAGGTAATAAACCACATATATAATAATGACTATATCTAAATATATCCAAGATGGTGGTTGGCTTATGGACTGCTAACATTTTTGTATTCTGAATCTGAGTAAATCCTCTTTTTGTCACATTTAGCAGATTGCCTACATCCTATGCAGAAGCAAAATTATTACAAATTCTCAGTGCTAAAGAACTTTATGGGCACCTTCATATATAATATAAATTTATGTGTATAACAAATGCATATTTATAGATTTATAATTAGGCAGTATGTAAGGATTTTCCAAAGTAGCTGTTACTCATGATGTATTTTGTGGAACAGATGGCTTGTTATTTTCTGAGTGTAGGGGCCTTGGTGACAGCCATATTTATTTATTCCTTATTCCTGGGACATATCTTTGATTTTCCCCACCTTTGCTCATATGTTTTCTCCAGCATGAAATGTTCTCCCTGCTCCTTTGAATGTCTGTCTAGATGAGCCCTGGTAGAGTAGGGGTCAGCCACAGTCGCATATGCCCCAAAAACCCAGATTTGTGGACCAGGGGAGCAAACAGAATGCACACCTGAACAAAATGCCTGTCCCTCCTCTCTTTTCCTGCCTGCCTCTGCTGGCCTTCATTCCTGCCTCCACCTTTCCTTTAAAAGTATGAATGCATAAACAATAAAATTTATTTACAAAAATTAAAAAATAATAATGCTCCTCAACCCACCAGATACTAATCCTAGGGGTTATTAAGAACTATGCTTTTTCTGCTGAGATTCCTAAAGGAGAGAGTTGAGCTACAGGGGATTTTTATGCTCTGGACCAAATGAGAGGTTGACACCAGTTCCGAGGAAAGAATCTAAGGAGTAAATGAAATAGCCTGGCCTGGGAGATGTATGAATCTATAGACAAAGAGGTTGGGTGTACCCGCAAGAGTTTAGGTTGGGGACCAACTCATCCTCTTAAGCCTTTTACTTACGGGAGCCATGTGGAGAAATATTCATGCCTCCTCCCTGCTCCTGACTCCAGGTAAGTGATGTTAGTAGCTCTTGCACATGAGGAACTATGGAAGAGAGACGCTTCCTTGTGATTTGTGCACAGGGTTCCTAGACTAGCAGCTGAGTCTAGGTCTAGGACTCCCAAGACGAGAGGGATGCTGCCTCTTAAAATACCCTAGCAGGTGGTCCTCAGTCCCAAAAAGCAGGTGGGGGAGGATGACACTCCCCAAAGCTCCATAGAAGAGAAATCAGCAATACATGGGACATAAGCAGAAGGCAACAGAATAGAACAACTAGAAGAAAAAATCCATTTTAAGGGGCCACTTGCAGAGACAGCAGTCCAGTACCAATACTCAATTTGAGAAGTGAATTGTCTGTGCAAAATATGTATTCATATGAGAAACGATGTGCAAAAATGGAAGCATGGTGCTATGCTGATGGGCTAATGGATGATTAATCAAAATGTCATTAAAAATGTGATCATGAAAATGGTCTGTGTGTTATCACGGCTGACACACGCAGAAAAAAACCCCACAGGCTGAGTAGCTTAAACAATGGAAATGTATTCTTCAAGGCTGGAGTCTGAGAAGAAAGTGGTCATGAGCAAAGGCTAGAAGTACAAGGTCAAGGTGTTGAAAGCTCAGGCTTTTCCTGAAGGGGCTCATGGCTTGCTGGCCTCTTGCCTTCTTGCTGTGCTCTCACATGGCCTTTTCTCTGAGTGTGTACCTAGTCCCTTTCTCCTTTATAAAGACATCAGTCCCATAGGATTCGTGCTTCATCCTTTTGACCTCTCTTGGCCTTCAGTATCTTTTGAAGCCCTGTCTTCAATTGCAATCACATCTAAGTTAGGGATCAAGCATATGAACTTGGGGTCGGAGGGGAGGAGGGATCCAGTTTAGTCCATAAGGGTTTCAAACTTAATGTATTATATAAACTTGCTGATTTATGATAATGTACATCTTAAACCAACATAAAATTAGAAGGCAATGCTCCTTTAATAAATTTTTTATAAAAATCAAATAAATAAACAAATACATAAAAGGGATTACAGGAGACCATCTATTCTCCTTTCTGATACTCATAACATCTGCGTTAACAGTCCCTACAGCAGTACACACCTCTGGTCCCAGTCATCTAATACCTGCTCTGGGTCTACCTGTGATAAGTTGAGGGAGCCTTTTATTTGAAGAGTGTGCCTTTCACGTCTGCACTACACAATATAATCAGAGCTTCATTCACAGGGCTACAATCTTAAATAGTGTTCAGACATGAAAAAAAAATGAGCATTTCTACCTGCATAAAAAAAATCCTAAGATGTTTTATGAAAGTTTGGCAAAAGCTCACATTCCCTCACTCCAAAAGGGCTCAAAAACACTAATGTTGCGATCGCCTTCTTTTCTAACACTAAAAGCCTTATCTGAGATTAAAGTCACTTCAAGAGGAGCTTGGGGGTGACAAGTAGTATGGAAGCCTCCATTTTCTTTGAGAGTTGTGGGTTTAATAGGACATTATTAAACCATTTAATCTCTCCTACAGAGACATGTCATGCTGTCCCTTCAGGGAACTCTGCCTGCAGGTGGTCCAGACATCAGCCAGCGGCCAAGCTGGTGATAGTTCAACAAGTCCATCGTGTTCTAATTTCAACGGAGCAGCCGAAGTACTCACAGCAGGAAATTCAAATTCGAAAATCTCAAGGAAAAATACACACGACCTTTCATTTCCCACCACCCAGGATATTAAACCCAGATGACCAGGGTGAAGGCAAAGGAAAGATAAATGGCTGAAATCAGCAGTGCTATTCTAAGTCACCAGGTCATTTCAAGTGACAAACAGGCCCATTTTATTTCTTGGGAATTCACTCTCTTCCCTAAAGGAGCGAGAAACATGTTCTTTGAAGCTATTCCGTCAAGGGAAGAGCAATATCTAAGGAAATGGATTGTTTTGCAGAAATTAAAGCTCAGAGCAGTATATGCGATGATGTTGGTTTTGAAGCCAGCATTGTGAGGTCATTCCAGCACTTTGCTGCAATCAGACCCCAAGAGAGCCAGTGTTTCTTCCTTCCCGGGCTCTCAAAAGCCACCTGCCAACACTGGCTCTTCTGTAATCTGCGTGCGACAACCTTTTAGACAAACGCAGAATTTTGGAGGTTCAAATCCGAGCTCAACCCAACTCAGTCCTTATTGCCTGTGTGACCTCAGGGAGGTGGATAACCTTTCAAGGCTTCGGTTCCAGCCTTTTAGGATTCGGGAAACAGTTATAATGGGGCACATCAACCATTTGACTCTACTCAGACTGTAAGGCAAAGGTCAAGTTGAGTTGTTTTTTTTAAACTCTAAGAAGGATCTGCCTCCTTAGAACCCATGTGCCAGCTTATAGTCCATGAAGCACAAGAGAGCCAACTTTCCCCTAATGTTTAGAAAAAAAGGCTGCGTCTTCATTCAAAGACCAAATGAAGCCATTGGCTTGAGTTTGAGGCCCATACTGAATGAGAACTCTTTCACTTTAACATTAGAATTGCACTTAGCACAGCGGATGCTCACAAAATGAGAAGCATTTGACACAGAGGTCATTTCAGGGAATACGAGTTTCATGTTCCCATCTCAGGTGGTTCCACGGCAAACACTAATTAGCAAAGGGGTGACCAGAATTGAATGAGTTATTTAAATATAGCCTGTATAAACTCATTCCTTTGTACCGCTTCCCCTTTTCCTCCTCTTTTCCTCATCTGCTTCTTTTCCCTCCTCCTCTTCTTCTCCAGACAAGGGTAGAGGCAAGAGGAAAATTCCTCCATCCCTCTTAGGTTCTTCATGTGAAGGGTGTACATACAAATTAACATCAGACAGGAGTATTAGGAGAAAAGTTCATATTTAATGACATGTATGGAGGATTTGCATGACTGCAAATCCTAAGGTAAATGGGACAAGGCTCAAACTTATACCCCCTGCTAAGAAAAGAGGGGCCCTGGGGTGTCAAGGAGAGAGGAGTTCTTCACTCAAAGGCATGTCTTCATATGACAAAATGTGCGTCTAGACTTTGCTGTGTCTTTGGATAGATTTCTCTGAAAAAGTTGTTTCTGGAGAGGACTCTATATCTGAGTATGTGTGGTAAAGGTAACAGCATCTCTAGAGCCCCACAGGTTCTCAGTAGACCTGCAGCTCCACATACCAGTGTAACCCAAATTAGAAGCGATGGACTCGGGACATCTTGGAAAGGCCTATCTGAACATTTGTGGGGACACTGATCTCATAGAATGCTAAATGCACCCAAGTTCCATGTGGGCTTGGTTCTATGATGCAATTCCACTCTACCTTGCATCATGGTGTTGAGCATGGTAATGAGTCATGGGGACCTCTGACAGTACAGCTGAGGTTGTACAAGGATTGCTAGAAGTAGAATGGATCCAAGTGTGTTTAAGGGCAAGAGGGCAGGAAGAGCCTGAAATCCCAGGTGTGTCCCTATCCCTCCTCTCTCCTTCCTGTCTCCTCTTGGTTCTCCAGTGGTAGAACTTTCAGGGACCCAATCAGCAAAGGAGAACTGCTATGGGGAGAGTTTCCAGCAAAACACACATGGTAGAGCATTGACAGGGAGGATGGAGTTGAAGGAGATCTTACAAAGTTAATGATCGACTAAAATAGCAAGCTCCATTTTCTGTTTTTCACTTTCCTGAAATTTACTGAGAATCAATTTTATTACTGGCAAAATAAACCCCACCCTTGGAGCACAGTGTTAAGATAGAAAGTCAAGTTGCTGATGTGGGATGCAGCCTTGTGCTGCCATCAATGACAACGAAGCAACAGTCCTGGGTGCACATCAGCCTCTCTCCTTCCCCAGACCCCCTTTCCTGCATGCCTGGGGCCATTCCCCTTGTCCTTGTTCCTTTAAAAGCCATCACCTAACTGGGGGATGTGTGGTTATTTTTGGACATGAGTCCACCAAGCTGCCAAGTTACCCATAACTTGAAAAACAAGCCTCTGCCTCTCAATATCAAATCTCCTTCTGTGTTTGGCTTTGGTGACAGAGTAGGAGGACCTTAGAGTTTTCAGAGTCAACAGAGAGAAGCGTTAGAACAGGTGCACTGTTCATCTTAAAAACACTCAATGTAGCTCATAGGAGATCTAGCCTTTAACTGTATATTCCAACCTGAGTAGCTAAATAATTTTAAAGAATGGAGCTGAGAATATTGATGGCTATTTCCTAGAAAACCAGTAGGGTTGGCAGCACAGACATGGAAGAAAACAGCCCTGGGTTTAAATTCTGTCTCCTCATTACCTAGCTGTATGGTCATGAGCAAATCATTGAATCATTTTGCATTATCCTTCATTGTTAATAATTACTTTATATTAACTACTTATAAATGATCAATTAGCAATGCTATTTATTAATAGCAATGTTTATATTTATTATTAATAACATCTATATTTGTTATTCATAATTATCTCTCCTCCTAATGACATTCTGGATTTTGCCTTCTTTATGTTTTCCAAATCTTCTATACTCTCATCCCTCACACCTCCAAACTGAACATCTCAATAAGCCTGATAAAGATTTCTAATTAGATGCCTTAGTCCTATATAGTCACTTATCTAAAAGTCAGTCAATATGCATTGAGCGCTAGTCTCAAGAATGGAAGATACTAACATAAGATGAGGTTATTAAGTTAGGAATTTATTAAATGTTTATATGTGTGAGACATCATGCTTAGCACTAGAAAAAGGAAAGAAAACATAGTCATCATCCTCAAGTGAAAGTTAGATATGTAGCACACAATTATAGAACAATGCAACCGGGAGGTATTATGCACAGGTTCTTGTAGTAGCAAACAAGTAGGGATGGCAAAGAGTCTTCCTGGAGATGGTAACAGTGGAACCAAAATCTTCAAGAATAAGAACGATCCAAGTAAAGATCTAAAGGAAGCAGAAGTATTTAAAACAAACTCATCAGTTCTTCCTTTTTCTAGTTTATCTTCAATGTCCATTCTCTAAGAGTTTACTTCCCTTTTCTTAATCATCATCATCATCATCATCATCATCATCACCACCATCAGCACCCCCACCATCATCATCATCTTTATTTAATCCAATCACCAACCCTGTTCCAGCCTTCTGAAAAGCACTAGATCTCTTCCCCACCTATATCACTTTATCACCATACACCATCCTTGCTTTACATTTTTCAGAAATGCTCTATTTGCCCAGACACCTTACCCCCAGTCTCCCCACTACCACTATCTTGTCTTTTATTTCTCTTTCCTTGGCATTTTGCATACAATTATTGCATGTGCATGTATCCAAAAAAGTAGAATTTTATGGGTCTTCAAACTTTACATAAGAGTCTGTCTTATTGTGTTTTTCCTTTTACAAGGTTTTTTTAAACATACCACTTTATATTTGAGCTGTGTCTGTGAATATAGTTTCATTTCTTTTGACTGCTATCAACTATCTCATACTTAAATTTCATAATTTTAAACTATTATCCATTTTATTCAGATTATATCTGTGCTTGGCCATTATCAATAATACTCAGTGAATGCACCCAAATGTCTCCAATGCACCATGAGTAATGAGCCTAGAAGTGGATTTGCTGGACTGCTGTAGACAGGTATTACACCATGAATGCTCCACTCAAATCTTTTACCTCATTAATCATTTTTCCCTCCACCCCAGACTTTAGGTATAAAATTGAACACAGAGCACTTGATGTGCCAAGCATTTACTTCCTCATTCTGTCTGCCCTTGCGAGGTTGCCCTGTGTGGTTGGTGGCAGAGGGGAAGATCAGTCCCCCTGCTTCCAGTCAAAACAATTCCTAAGAGTAATTTCACTCTGAATCTCGTCTCTGGGGTCCAGCACAACAAGTTCTGCAGGACTTTGCCTGAGATTTCACCATACCTTGTCTTCCCAAGATGTCCTTCCATGTCCTACTTCCTCCTCCCCTACTGGCTGCCCCTGAGATCACTTTCCTATTAGATCACTGGTACATCAATCTTACCAGAGGATCGTTTCTAGGGGATCTGACTGAAATGAAAGCACATTTCAAATCTACCAAATTACCCTCCAAACTGATTTGTCTAGAGACTCTCTCACCAGCAGCATGATGTCAGTTGCCAAGTCTCCACATCATCCTCCAACTTTGGAGTTGGTTAGCCTTAACAGGCTAGTTCAGTCCAATACTGTGAAAGAGCTACCTCGAGCTGTATTTGACATTTCTCTGATTACTAGTGAGCTTAATCTTTTTTGCTTAAATCTATTGGCCATTCTCATTCCCTTTCCTGCAGAATGCCTGTTTTTTGCCTTTATCCTATTGTATTGTTTCCCTTTTCTTAGAGATACAATGTTCTTTTTCCATTCTGTAAGGTAAATCTTGGTAATTTACATAGGTTGCAAAATCTTCACCTCATATATGAAATTTTTTACTTATTTTTATTTTATTGAAAGAACATTGAATCATAACATTACATAGGTTGTAGATGTGCATAACCATAAATCAACCTCTGTATAGAATCCATCAAGTTTACCGCCAACAGTTCAGTTCTACACTTCATATAATTTACCTAAACTGATGGTATCTTATCTTAACATTTTTCATTTTAATAAACTCAGATGCATTTACATTGTCCTTAATGGATTGTACTCTGTTACTTTATAATAAAATATTTTTCCTAATTTAAGGTCATATAGATTTCCTCCTATATTTTTTTCCCAGCCATCCATTATTTCTTACAATTTTTATTTTATTTTATTTTTATTATTTTTGAAGGGAGATTGCATTTTAACAATGACTTGTTTAGTGATAGTTTTACATTTACAAATAGTATAGTAGATTTACTAATATCCCCCCTTTTTTCTCCCTTCATTTACAGTTAATTCCTTTCATCTCATTTATCTCATCCTTCCCCCATCACTTTGATATCCCCTGATTTGCCTTTTTGTCTTTCATCACTAAGAGTCTATAGTTATTTTGAGTAGTGTTCTCCCTCTGTTTCTCTGTCTTTGTCTCTGTCTCTCTGTCTCTTTGTCTTGCTCTCTCTCTCCCCCTCCCTCCCAATTTTTAGTGTTGTTTAATTTATGACATTTATTTGCTGAGTGCTATCATATGATATCTGTTCTCCTTCTGATTTATCTCACTAAGAATAATTCTCTCCAAGTCCATCCATGTTATTGCAAGTGACAGGCTCTCTCCCTTTTGATAGCTGCATAGTATTCCATAGTGTATCTACACAACATCTTATTTATCCACTCCTCTGTTGATGGGCATTTAAGTAGTTTACTGCTCTTAGCTATTGTGAATTGTGCTGCAGTGAACATGGGGGTGCATATATCGCTCCAGATAAGTCTTTTGTGCCCTTGGGGTAAATGCCCAGTAGAGGAATAACTGGATAGTATGGAATTTCCATTCTGAATTCTTTGAGGATTCTCCATAGTGCTTTCCAGAATGGCTGCACCTCTTTGCATTCCCACCAACAGTGAATTAGAGTTTCCTTTTCTCCACATCCTCTACAGCATTTGTTATTTCCATTTTTTGGATAATAGCCATTCTCACCAGCAGGAGGTGATATCTTATCATTGTTTTGATTTGCATTTCCCTGATGACAAGAGACGTAGAGCATCTTTTCATGAACCTGTTGGCCATTTGCATGTGTTTCTTGGAGAGGCTCTATTAAGGTCATCAACTCATTTTTTGATTGGATTGTTTATATGTTTGTTGTCCAGTTTTTTGAGTTCTTTGTATATCTTAGGTATTAACCCTTTATCTGAGGTGTGAAAGCCAAATATCTTTTCCCATTCAATTAGATGCCTTTTTTTTTTTTTTATGCAAGTTTCTTTTGCTGAGCAGAAACTTTTTAGTTTTATGTAATCTCACTTGTTTATTTTGGATTTTATTTGCCTTGCAATGGGAGTTGAGTTGCCAAAGACATCTTTAGGTCTATGTCTAATAATGTTTTGCCTCCATTCTCTTTTATGTGTTTGATGGTTTTTGTTCCTATGTCTAAGTCTTTAATCCATTTCGAGTCCATTTTTGTGAATGGTGTTAGGCAATGGTCTAGTTTCAACCTTTTGCGTGTGAATAGACAGTTCTCCCAGCACTATTTATTAAAGAGATTGTCCTTGCCCCATTGTAAGTTTTTGGCTCCTTTGTTAAAAATTAGGTGCCCATACATATGTGGATTTATTTCTGGACTTTCAATTCTGTTCCATTGATCTGTCTTTCTGTTTTTATACCAGTACCATGCTGTTTTAAATTTTATTGTTTTGTAATAGAGTTTGAAGTCAGGGAGCATGACTACTCCATTATTGTTTTTTTTTCTTGAAGATTGTTTTTGTTATCCTGGGTTGTTTGTTGTTCCAGATAAATTTCATTATTTTGTGTTCTATGTCTGTGAAAATGTCTTTGGAATTTTGATGGGGATAGCACTGAATCTATATATTGCATTGGTCAGTGTGGCCATTTTGATTATGTTTAGTCTTCCAATCCATGAGCATGGAATATCTTTCCATTTCTTTGTGTCATCTTTATTTCTTTGAACAATGTCTTATAGTTCTCATAGTATAGAACCTTCACTTCTTCGGTTACTTTTATTCCAAGGTATTTCATTTTTTGGGTGCACTTGTAAATGATAATGTTTTCTTCAGTTCTCTTTCTGTATTTTAATTGTTGATGTACAGAAATTCAATAGATCTTTTTTAATTAATTTTGTAGCCTGCCACTTTACTATATTTATTATTTGTGGCAGCTTTTTACCTGATTATTTAGGGTTCTCCAATTATATCATCATGTTATCTGCGAAAAGTGATAGTTTCACTTCTTTTCCTATCTGGATACCTCTTATATCTTTTTCTTTTATAATTGCATTGGCCAGGATCTCCAGCACTATATTGAATAGTAAGAGGGAAAACTTCCAAACACTTTTTATGACACCAATAGTATGCTGATTCCAAAAGCTGATAAAGACTGAACTGAAAAAGAAAACTAAAGAGTGATATCCTTAATGAATACTGATGAAAAATTCTCAACAAATTACTAGCAAATCAAATTCAGCAACATATAAAAAGAATCATGCACCATGATCAAGTAGGATTTATTCCAGAGATGCAGGGATGGTTCAACATAGGCAAATCAATAAATGTGATATACTATATCAATAAAAAAGGACAAAAACCACATGATCATCTCAATAGATGCAGAAAAACATTTGACAAGATTCAATACCCTTTTATGTTAACCCCCCCCACAAAAAAAATAGGTATAGAAGGAATGTACTTCAAAATAATTAAGGCTATATATGACAAACCCACAGTCAACATTGTACTCAGTGGAGAAGCACTGAAAACTTGTACTCAATGGAGAAACACTGAAAACTTTCCCAAGATCAGGGACAAGACAGAATGTCCACTCCTCCTATATTTTCTTCTAACTATTTAAACACCTGCTTATCACATTTTTGTCTTTACTTTGTTTACAGTATGTGGTAGGGATTTAGTCTTAATTATTTTTTTAAATAGTTCTATACAAAAAAGTTGTTAGTAGTTTTTTAACATCACTTCTGTTACATAATAAACTTCCAAATATGCATGGAGCTCTTTTTCCTTCACTGGTTCTTTTGTGTATCCTTAGCCAGTATTATATATCTCAATTACTATGGTTTAAATAGTGTTTCTTGATATCTATCAGACAATTTGTCATCCTTTTCTAAAGCTGTTTCTGTCACTTTCTTCTTTTGTATGATTTTTAGGACAGGATTGTCAAACTTCATGAAAAATCAGAATTTTAATGTTAGTTGAAATAACTTTGGAGAATTGATATCTTTATAGTATGCTTTCTATCCATGGACATGGTATTTGTACATATTTGTGTGACCATTCACATACTGCTAAAAGACACAGTAAATATCAATAACATGAAAGTTTCATCAAACTGCAATAATCATGAGAGGGTCCATACATCTATGCATTTTCTAGGGGAGCAATTCACTGCATTGACTTCATCAGATCTTCAAAGGGAGCAATGAGTCTAAACAGTTAAAAACTACTATTGAATTGTATGTGTATTATGTGTGTTGTTGGAGGAAAGTGGAATTTAAAGCGGAAAGAATGGAGCTTCATGGGCATGTTCTAAAAATTCTGTTCATATCTAATTTGGAGTAAAACATGGCTACACATTATTCTAACATGCTACGTGTTACAGTATTTTATTTCCCTCTTAGACATAACAGAAGTTCAGCGCTCTGTCTATCGAATGCCCCTCTAACCCTCTACATCAACTCAATGAAATTCTCAAATGCAGGTTATTCATTTCCGTCTCCCGGGACTTCCTTCAACATCACGTTTCCACATTCTAAGGTGTATCTTAGTGATTCTGACAGCAACAATCTAGCTAGTAAGCTCTTGTAATTTTATGCATCCAAAATGTTTTTATTCACATTTATTCTTGAATAATAATTCAGCTGAATTATTCTTGTGTGACATTCTGAAATTGTTCTTAAAGTTCTTCTGGCTTTTGTATTTGCTGATTAAAAAGTCAGTCTTGAGACGCTAATTGCTATTACTTCATAAGTAGGAGGTCTTTTTCTTAGTTTTCAGATTTTTCTCTGTGATATTTTGCAGTAGTTTCCCTTCAAGGAGAAGAAAGTGTTAAACACCTGTTAAGTTTCTCAGTACTGTTTTTAATTCATAAATTCTCACTTCGTGTCCTAACTAGATGTGATTTTGCTAGGGAATAAGACATCCCCTACTCGTTGTATAGCTATATGGAGGTATGTCCTCTAGAAGGTCAAATTCCTTCTTGTTCCACCCCTTACTCATTCCTCCCACCTAATGGTGGGTTGAAGCCCTGAGGACATAGTTTCTTTCCCCAGCAATCTAAACTGGTATAAGCTAGCAATTGAGGATGTATGTGCCACCCCAACATTTTCCACGGGTGGAATTCAGACTGGAGTTTGGGAATCAGCTACCTTCAGGAAAGCAGGAGACATTAAATTCATGTTTAGCAATGACTTGCACAATTTCACCTGATTTTATACGTTTTTACTTATTACATCCACTTTTAGCTTTTTAAAAATTGAGGTATCATTCCCAAACCATAGTCACCCCTTTCGAATGCACACGTCCTTCATTTTTAATATATCTGCAATGTTGTGCAACCATCACTAGCTAAGTCAGAACATTTCATCATTTCCAAAACAAACCTTGTATTCATTATACCCACATCACAGTTCATGTCACAGCCTACTCCTCTCCTTGCCCTCTGCCCTGGAAACCACAAACCCACTTTGTCTCTGTGGAGTTTCTATTCTGGTCATTTTATATAAGCGGACAATATGTGGACCTTCTACTTTTATTATCTATGTTTCTTAAGTGTACCTTTCAGCTGGTTGCAAACACAGTGGTTTAGGAAAGGGATGGTATTTAAGGAACCCATTCAATCCCACATATTTTTTCCCTTTTTAGGCAATTTCAGTGACTATACTTTTAATTCCCAAGATTTACTTATAAAGCAACTTATTCTCATTTCTGCTCTTTCTTGTTGTTTACTTCTTTTTCTATTTTAAGTAAAATCTTTATGTAATAGAACATAAATCATAAATAAATATACATATACTTAATGAATTATTACAACATAGTCAACAAATAAAATATCACCCCTGAAGTCTCTCAAATGTCCCCTACTGCCACCTTGCCGCTTCTCTCTTCCTCATCCTCAAATAACATTCTCCTCAACGTGACTTCGAAAGCCACACGATATTTACCAGTTTTTACACATTCTACATAATGGAAATGATAAGGCCCAGTTTTTACGTGTGTTGGATTCTTTCACTCATCTTACTTATAATAATTCCATTTTTAATAGATAATGTCCTCATTTTTTACATTAAATGTCTTAAAAACATTTAGACAGAAGTTTTATCAGATTGGTTCTTAAAATCATTTCTTCTGGAGTAAAATCTTTTTCAGATTTTTAAAAGATTCTGTTCATTGCATTCATTTTCTTTCAGTTATGAAATTCCATTTACAATCTTTTGAGTGAATAGATTTATTACAGTAGATTTGCTTTTATACTTTCTCTGTGAGCTTTGTTTTGGTTTTCACATCATACCCTTCTTATCTACAATTTTTGCAGTTATTTGCACCATCAGCCTGGTCAACCCAGCCAAGATTCAGGTCAGATCCATTAGAAGGGGGTGTCAGAGATCCAGGTACAGCAGCAGCTGGTGGCTGGAACCTTGTTCCTAGTCAGAAGGTGGTGTTTTGTCCTTCTTGAATCTCTGTTGACTTCCCAAACCCTTCCCCACCTCACCGCCCACAGCTTTTTAAATCCAGTGGACAACTACACACCAGGAGGAATCCTATTTCTCTCCAGTTTATTTTCACAGTGGTAGAGACTGTGCAGTGCTCATCAGTGGCTTGGATCTGTTTTCCCATTTCACCAGGAACCCGTTTGCAGAAACTAAGCCCCCAGATCACAGCCTGTTTCAAAATAAAACATCCAGAAGGTCTGCATTGCAGTTGTAAACAAAATTGTATTTTTATTGGCTTTAAGTTTAGAACCTTCCATTAAATCTTTATTACCATTTGACTTCTTTTCAATCTATTATTGTGCAATTGGAACAAAAATGTTATTTACACAGCATGAACTCATTGTCCCATCTTGTACAGATGTCTCCACTCTTTTCTTAAGCTCTTACAGCTGATTTATGGCAACAATGCTCTCCAAAAAGGGTCCTCTTCAACTGTCATCCTGCTTCTTCATCTCAGAGATTCTGGCTGTCTCTCAATCTTTACCCTTGTTGATCTACTTTTGATATTTCTTAATGGTCACATCTTTAGATCAAGAAATTCACAGCTCACTTGTTTTCCATTGTCCACTATTTTCCTGGTTATCTACCTTTATAACTATTTCTTTTTTAGTTCATATTCACTTTTGAAATTCCCACTCCCTTAATATATGAATTTCCCCAAATAATGCTTTCACCATTTTTCTTTATTTCTTCTCTATACTCCTAAATTGGGTGACTTCTTAAACTTTAATGGTTTCAAATATCAGGTCTACATAAGTGACTGCCAATTATCTGCTTCTATAGCTGATATTCTTCCTGGTTTTGCACTCAATATTTTCCTTTATTTTCTGGGTATCTCCACCTTACATGCTATCAATTTTTATGGGTGAACTCCCCCTAATTCCCACTATTATCTCACCAGACCTATTCTTCCTCCTTAGCATGACCACATTCTCCAGTGCTTGGATAAACTATTAAGGTAACATCTACTTCTTTCTTTCCCTTGCCTTTCGCTGTTAATCGGTCATGAAATTCTGTAGTTACATACCTACCCTTCCCATAGTTACTCCAGCTGCTTCTCTATTTTGAACTCTATCTCTACCTCAACCATGTACTGGTTCTCATCTTCTTTCCCAGATTCTAGTCTCTTTGCTGCAAAATCCATGTGACCTTCAGTCTCACAGTCATCTTTCTATCCTAAGTATATGGATCATGTCACTTCCTTGCTTGAAAATTGCCCATGCTTCCTCCATTCCTAAAGAATGACACTAAGATTACTTTGACTGCCTTTCAAAACACTCAGTGACCTAGCAGAATTCACTCTCCTTATGCATCTCTCTAACCATGTTTCCAAATATTCACCTCACTAGTCATGTCTTGTGATTCACCCACATCAAACTTTTCCATAGTGCCTTGATACAACTCCATCCATTTCTCATATTATCCTTCCAACTAGAATTTCTCTCCTATGCCTACAAATTCAAACTATGCTTGCTTATGCCTCAGCCTAAAAGACACCTCCCCTTGTACTTATCTATTCCATAATCAAAATTAATCTCCTCTGCCCTTACCCTAAAACTCTTCTAGTACTCTATCTCAAGTTCTGTTAAACCACTCATCTCTGTCCAGAAACTAGTATTCGTATAAGTGTGTAGCATCATTACTGTAAGACCAGAACATATTTGACCAATCTAGGAGCTTTTCACAAAATCTGGAGCCATCTCTGGGTCAGTGTGGATATTTAATAAATATTTCCCAGCTGAGTGAGTGCATGAAAGTCATTGTATAAGAGATTCATGAGATGAGTTGAAGGCTAAATGAATTTAAAAATGATTTTCTTCCCAGATTCAATAATCCTCTTTTCCTTAAAGTTACGGCAAATCAAAATATATTATCATAGAAATGTGTGGAACATTAATTAATAGTAGACAGAATAAACATTACCAGTGATCTTTTGGGAATGTTCAGGCATAGCTGAGATCTAATCCTAAGTGACTAGTAGACTTCTCCAATTTGAAGACTCTAAAGGGAGGACTTGGAAACTGAAAAACACCCAAACACTCCACCTTGTCACACAGTAGCTCAGTGAAGGGGAAATCATGCTCCATCTAAGCAGCTCAGTCTTCACACCTCCAGCAGGCATCTATCAAGCCTTTTCTCCATCAGCACTGAGTTCACTCTCTTCTCCTATGAGGCATCATCTGTAGAGGTAAAACTAGAATATTTGCTGCTAGTCTGAAATGTTTAGGTCTTTACAAGCAAGAGTTAAGCAACATTTCATAAGTGAAATCAGCAAATAAAATTTGAAACTTGCAGAAAAGTCCACCTAGTACCATGGAGGAGTGGAATGGAAGGGACCACCCTTCACATTCCAACATCTAGTAGAGCCAGATCAGAATTTCTAATCCCCTCTCCCAAAATTCAGTTTGCAGTTACTCTCGCAACTGTTTTCAGAGTCTAACGACACATTTTTAGAAAAAGTCTGAGCATAATTTGTAAATTTGCCTCCAGGCATGTAAATGTTATTGCATAATTAACCGAGACATGGATTAATGTGACTACATTCGCAAAAACAATCCCAATTAGGAAACTGTATTGTGAGAGGCATTTTTTTTTTAACCCAAGCATCCACAGAATTCATTGTTTCAACTCTGTTTTGACATCTAAGATTTCCTCTCTGGCAAAGGCTCAAGATGTAAAAAAAAAAAAAAAGGTGAAAAAAGTGGATTTGAATGAAGAAAGCTGAGGCACCTTAAAGAATGCTTGCAGAGCACACTGCCAAGCACCAGCATCCTGGCAGCCGGAGGAACTTTGTGACTGCATCCGGAGAGATGGCTCCTATCTCTGGGGAAGATACTTTTCTCAAAATATCTCTGATCATTTTGGTAATATTCAAAGTAAAACTGACTACATACGTTCAGAAATCGCTACATCTTTATGAGTGTGCCCTAAAGTTAATATATAAATTTCCCACCACCAGTATTGGCTCTTTAATCTTCAGGCTGAGATAAATTACATAAAAATCTTTTCAACTCTTGATTGTGTTTTGCCTTCATAACAGCTCATATGTGATTCTTAGGCATTTGCTCCATGTCTCCCTGTGCTTGATTTTAAGTGCCATTAAGTTATATTTAGCAAAAGACAAACATAACTATTTGGTTATACACATCATACAGAGTGTCTGGAAAAGTGCTCTTTGAGGCATTATATTTCATTTTCTCATCAAATCGGTACTTATCACAGACAGGATATGCTGAACCCTTCTTCTTAAACCTGTGCTCTTGGATCTTGCTAGGGGAGAAGGAAGAGCTGTTGAATTGTTCACAAAATCAGACAGACCGCAGAGAAGAAACCGGTGACCAGTGTCCAACAACAGTGACAAGGGTCAAAGTCGCATGCTGAGCCTATCCGTGGCAAAACTCAAACACCAACTATCTTACTATCATTCCTGAGCACTTCGAAAATAATGTTACTTCAAGGACCATTTCTCAAAGCCTAAACCGTTACGTTGGCCTTGTTTCTAAAGTAATTGTTGGATAATGAAATTGTGCTTCTATTAATACTATTAGTACTGCTAGCAGTAGTGTTCTCTTTGGCTGACTTTTACTGAAACACATTCAGCTCAGATTGGCATAACCAAATCCAAGCGACCCGAGGCAAGAAATACGCCGTTCGTTCAAGGAGCAGCAAGTGGTCCAACTTAGTTATAACACCAGGCATTCACACAAGGCAGCTCTGCTAGGGAGCCCTCTGAATGCTGGATTAATAATGTGCAGATGAAACAATATTTATTAAGACACTTTTTCATGCAGAGTCTTCTGCTAGTTTTAGTAGTTGCAAAGCCCAAAACACAGTCCCTACTCTTAGGAATTCCATTCCATCTGCAAGGAGAAATAGATATGCAATAGGTCATTTCAGTATATTTTTGGTTAAATATCATGATCAAGATATGCAATGTGTGCTCTAGAAACTGTGATAATGATGATGTTCTTAATTACCAATGTTGAATTCACAAGGCACTTTATGCACATGATTTCATTTAGGATTCAAAGCAGTCCTTGAAACTAGGTATTTTGATCTCCAAGCCCAGTGATGAGAAAGCTGAGTGCAGAGAATCAAAGACACAGATGCATTAGTAGCGTTCTTTCCACGGCATCATGATTAAGAGAGTTGACTTAGTCTGGTGGACAGTGAAGTGTACTGGAAGGGTTTTGAGCAGAGAAATAACAGATGTGCGGTGATATCTTGGGCAGGTTCATGTCATAGTGATGTAAAGAAAGGAAGGACAGCAAAGAGACCAACTAGAAGGACGTTGCAAGCGCAGGCTTCAAATGAGGATGTCCAGCACTGGCTGATTAAGCAGAAAACTAAGAACTCTAACTATGCTTGCTGCGTGTGACAGTCATTTGTGTGTTCACCAAACATGCTAACCACATATTCTGTTTCTCTCTTTTTTAGACATATAATAGGACTGTACTTCCTGACCCTCTTAGTTAGGTGTGGTCGCGTGACTTGTTGGGTCAATAAAATATGAGTAGAAATAACAGGATTCACTATGCTGTTTTGTGTCCCCTGCTGCCACAGAGTGAAAAATGATCCAGAGTCCTGGCCCCAGAATAGGGGACTGGGCAGGAGAATGATGTGCAGAGAGCCCCTCTGAGTCAAGAGCCCTTGTGAGAAGTAAGACTGCTTTATTTCAAGCCTCTAGGATTGGAGGCATGCCTGCTACTGCAGCATGATCCAATTTACCCTGCGGATGTCACATCTTTTCTGAGACTTGGTCATTTCAAACACTGATGTGCAGTCGACCCGTGGAAAACTTGCTGCAAGTATAGACTCTGATTCTGTAGGTTTGGGATGAGGTCCAAGACATTTATTTCCAACAATCTCCCAATCCCAGGTGGTGTGACAACTGCTGGTTCACACCTGCCACAGAGTAAGAATCTAAAACTACACTGTCCAAGATGATGGCACAGAGCACAAAGCTATGCCAATTTAAATTAACTAAAATTAAATGAAATGTAAACTCCCTTCCATCATCCTCCCAGCCGCACTGCAAGTGCTCAAAAACCACCTGAGGTCAGTGGCTGCTGTATTTAAAGCAGACAACTGTTCAAACAGATGTTTTGTGATGATGTACACACATCACATTGATGTACACACATTCCTGGAAGTTTGGGAAACAGAATGGTCAAAAAGCAGGCAAGCAGTGTTGCTGATTCCAAACAGTAACCTGAAGGAGAACAGAGCAGTTAGAGTCCCAGGCCATGAAGCTGAGATGGAAATGAAATGTGACACTGATCTGGGTACAGGACAAATTTGTTCCCAGGCTAATCATTTTATTTCCCTTGAGGATCATTTTAAGAGATTCCATAGTAGAGAAAGCAGTTCCAAGGTGTCTCCCCTCTCTTTGCCCCGATCTTGTCTGTCCAACTTGGCTAATCTACTTACTTCCCCCAGAAAACACATGACACCAAGTTTAACACTTGTATTTTTTATCTCCTTTGCCCAGGAAATCAATAGCACTCAGAGAGAGCGTGTCTGTAGCATGCCAAAAGAGAATTGCACAGCGCAGAAGGCACGGCTGATGATTAGACGATGGCTGCCTCCTGCTGCCAGTGAAACTCCACATGTCGGGGTCCACTCACCTCTGTCCCCTCCTTTCCCTTCACTGGCAACTCAGACAACATGAGCGATCCTCTCGTTCTCATTTCCATGCACCCTCAGAATAGAAAATCTCTTTCTCCAAATTTAGACTTGGGTGGGGGTTATTAGCTTGAGATCCATGGACAGGATGGAATTTTATTAAATATCTTGCTGTCATTGGCACAATCCTCAGTGTCCTCCAACCAACACAAAACGGGGGAAGGACTAAGCTGACTCCATCCAGGTTCCAGTGACTCAATGCATCAGGGAAGGAGCAAAAAGAACATGAATAGAACAAAATAATTAGCAGAAAGTGAGGACACAGCATTGCTGACTTGACCTGAAGTCAACAACAACAAACGAAAAACACTGAAGACAGAATAAATTAAGGACAATGTCACCTGAGATAACAACTCAGTCCCTAGACACCACTAAACATTCACTTACATTTCAACTTTTCCCACATTACGAAGACATCGGTCACATTCCACATTTCTAGGGAACACTGCTAAATTGACTGAGATTAAGTTCCCCTCCACCTGGCAGCAAAGATTATATTAAACTTAAGTTAAAGTTGCAGGTTAGTAGACTGCAATTTCTTCATCACAGCTTTCAGCAGATTCTTAAAGGACATCTTAGACTAAAGGTCAACATCCATGTCTGAGGGTCTCTGACAAAGAAATGGCGCATCTTTAAACACTGAGGGAGTCAACCCTTCTTAGGCTTTTCTCTTCTATCTGCCAGTCTCCTACACAAACACCAATCTTACGGCTAATAACACTGTCGAACTTGCGGAAACATTGCACTCTAACCATTCTCTAACACTTTCACACATAGACCTCTCACACAGGAGAACATGTATTTGGGACAATCACCTCCTTCTCCATTCCAGGGACCTGAGACGGAGCCCCAAATGGCCAGCAGCAGGTCAAGTTCTTCGAAGTCTGGGCTTCATCTTTAAACATTTTGAATTTTTATTCTATTTTTATCTATTGAATTATCTATTGAATTTTTATTCTATTTTTATCTATTGAATTTTAAATATACAAATCATGGCTTTTACTATAGATCTTTAAGTTCTTTCAATGCTGAGTATGCAAGATCATACTTAATCCATGCAGATATTTAACTTAATCTAATACAGATATTTCCTCTCACATTCTCATGGATGCCCCTGCCTTGTAACTCCAAGTGAGTGTACAAGTGTAACTCCAAGTGAGAAAAATACCACTTTGTTGATTCATTGGACATTGTGTGTGTATCTACCAAGTATATTGCCCTGCCAGATACTCATAACACAGATATGATATGTAAACTTAGGATGAGGTGATTAAAAAGTCCTATTTCTCCAGTGGAGAGTTCAGCTTTTCTGGAAAAGGCAAGATAATACGTATTTGGATCTTGACCAACCATACCTGACCTCTGTCACAACCAGTCAACACTGCTATCGGAGCAGAAGAGAAGACTTAAACATGCCTTCAAGCAATGGACAAGGCTGTACTCTAATAAAACTTTAATAATGATGTGAAATTTCAATTTCATCAAAGTTTCCTTTGAGAGAAATACTGTTTTTCTTTTGAACTCTTTTTCAACCACTTAAAAATGTGAAACCTGCTCTTAGCTCTAGGACTAGACAGAAGCAGGTTATCAACCGCCTAGCCCTGTGGTATTGGCAAAACTACTGCTCTTCCATCTCCTGATGGAATTGTGTTTTAAGAAAACCTTTCCATCCCAGATCTATTATGCATGGGTCCCATGGCCATGGAGACTGCACACTTCTTGAAGATGAATTCATGTGTGCAAAACATTCCTTTTCACTTTAAGTCATCTTTCCAAATTGTCAAGACAGATACTGCAGCAAGTCTGGTTGCCAGGAGGTAAAGGTTTTCACACTTTTTTATCTGTTTGCAACAAAGAGGAGACGGAATTGAGAGATTTCATCATAGAAAGAACAAAACACAGGCAGCAACCCCCCAACAAGAAGACAAAGGAGCCCAGATCCAGGAGAGCAGGAGCAGAGCGTGGGCCTCCCACCTCCTCACCTACTAGGGTAAGCAGGATTCCCAGGCCACGCTCCCTGCTGCCTATGACTAAGACTAGGTCCTCAGCCATACAGGCAAAAGATACAAATCAATTCCAGGAAATGTTATTGTCAAACACTGCCTGCATCAGGAGCCATGAGAGAAGGCAGCTGTAAAAATTTTTAGCTAATTTTGGGTGAAATGCAAAGAACCTCTGAGCTCCTAGGAGACCCAAACTGGATCTTTTTTCCCCTTTATTTCCAATTCCTGGGATCAACTTGGATTGCGATCTGGCTATTTGTATAGCAATTTAGGTGTTTGTTCTAGCGTCTAGGAGGGAAATAATCATTCATGTACTTTTGCAAACCCTCTTCCTGCTCCAGTGCCTACAGTTTCACACATAAAACAGATGTTGAGAGATTTGCTTCCACTCACTTGATATGTTTAGAGTCCCTTCTTTGTGTCTTATGCTAAACTGGTCATCAGAGAAAAGGCAGCAGACCAAATAGATTTGGTCTGGACTAGCTGGCTAGCAGGAAAAGAGCCCTATAAACTAGCAATTCCAGAATGACATGCAGTTGACTAAGAGACACATCATGTGCTATGAACACATCCAGAAAAGGAGTCCAACCTACCCCTGCATGTAGACAAGGTCTCGCTTACAAAGGACCCATTGTTGGTAGTTAGGAGAAGAGGAAGAGAGAAGAGTCCCAGAAAAGCAAGCAATGTGTATGAAGAGACCAGAGTAGAGAGAACATGGTGCTGCCCCTGGAGAATTACTTCTGTCCAGAACCTGGACGCAAGGGAGGGCGGCCAGGACCTGTGTCTTTGTTCATCTCTGTTGCTGGCACAGGTATGACACAAGAGTCAATGACTGTCGGCAGCAATCCCCAGAGAAGAAGCTCCCTTCTTTCTACTTTCTGTATACAGCGTTATTACGAGTCTCTTCATGTGGATCAATTGCTTGTTTATAGTCCATTTCCCCATTTAAGCCAGAAGATGGATCTTATTTGTTTTGTTTTCTTAGTACTCAACTAAATGAAAGTGTTCAATAATGAAGGAAAAGGGAAGAAAGGAAAGAAAGAAGGAAGGTAGGAAGACGAAGCCAAAGAAATGGAAACTAAACAGAATGGACTTTCGTGCACTAAGGTAATCTTCATTGTTTTAGATTCATTTCTTCCCGTTGTAAACAAAACAGAGAGGTGGCAGAAATATGACTTTCCAGGCATGGGAGAAAGAGAATCAGTCTCTGCTCTTCGACTCCTTTGCTTCTCTATTTTCTCAGGTTTATTGAGAAATAGTTGATAGACATTATTATTTTGCCATCTTTAAGTACCAGCTTGCATAAGTTAGCTATAGCTGCAATCATTCTACATGGCAAGCCACCCATAGATTATTAGACTTAAATTCTTAATCACATATCTTCAGTCCAACTAAATTGGCAGGGCCAACCTAAATTTGTGGAATCCAGCTCCAGTCTGAGAGTTGAAGTTAGGGCTCCATGAAGTTTGCTCAGTTTAATCTGCTCTTACACTTCTGTGAACTACACGGCTGCCCTCATCATCTTGACTTGTATTATCTTTTACCATGATTGAGAGACAGTCACCTAACCAGTTCTAGGGCTAACTCACAGCTTACTCTAGTCTTTCCCATTTATCGGGTTGCCTTTGTCAGCATGGTCAACTTACTATCCTGTGCGAGAAAGAGAAGCAGAATTGGGGCAGAAGATATTTGTATCCTATTTTATGCTGAAGGGAAGCAACTAGTATAGAGGGAAGCGTTAATGAATCAGAGAAAGAACTGGTTAATTGATGGAGCAAGAACCTAAAAAGTCAGAGAAAAAAAGAGGGCCAAGGTCATAGGTGAAAGGATTGGCCTTAAACAGGAGGAAAGAGAAGAAGAGTCTCTTTCTTTCCAACAAGAGGAAGGAACTGAGATTGAACATATCTAGAGATAAAGGAGGCAGGAAGGTAAGGAATATGTTCCTATGCTCTAACATCTCTTCAATTTATCATCAAAGAATGAGGGAGGAAGAGGATCTCAGAAAAGAACTGAGAGTTGAGAGAACTTCCCTGGGGACAGGAAGAGGCACTGATGAAGATATTTAAGAGAAGTGTGTGCCAAGAAGAATTAGAGTCCAGCTGAAGGTGGAAATCAGAAGTTTTTTGATCTCCTCATCAGTACCATTATGTCTCCTTTTCTCCAAAGGGCTCAATCACCTGAGACCTTGATTAAATCTAGGATTAGATGTCCAATGAGATAGTCAAGGACCTAAAAGAACAGAAGAGGCTGTAGGTGACCAAATCGATGAGTCCTAGAGTATAGGCAAAGTGAAGAGGGACAGGAGGTATGCAAAGGATTGGAAGACACGTCCAATCATTTAGGATCATGAACCAAGTCTTAAAGCCAATTCATCTATTATTTACAGAAATCAATAAATCAACACATTAAAAATAAATAAAACAAATCAATGTGTTACATGCTTCTTGAATGTAATACAGACAACACAAATAACATTGAGGGGCTTTTACCCACAAGGAGTTTACAGTCTAGTTCAAGAAACAAGATTAATGCATAACTCAGTGCATACCACACTAAAATGCAGCTATATTTCAAAAGTTTCAAGTATTTTAAAATATAATGTGAGCTAGAGCACAGTTGATAGGGCACTACATCTTTCGACCCCAATACAGTCTCAAGACTGGCTGCCAAGTTCTTATCGCTGAGGAAGGAATGCTTACCCAGAGCTACCACCGGATAATAGAATCTTTGCTGGCAGACAGGATAGGACATTAGTATTTAAGGCCTCATAGGGACTCACTCAATGAATGAAGAGATGAAAAAATGAATCAATTTCTGAGATCAGAGAAGGAATCATGAGACCTGAAGTCACTCAACTGAAGAAAGGGAGACACAGGCAAGTTACAGTGAGTCTGGTAATCACTTAGGTAGGAACTGATTTTCATGCCTGCTTCTGAGTACAACCGGGTGAACTGGCACCATTTAAAGATCCAGAAGTGGAGAAGCCAAGAGACTCTCGCTCCATGCTGAGTAGTATGGGAATATAGAGGAAACGGTAACTTTTTTTTCAACTGTTTAGTTTATACTATGGTTGAGAAGATAGGAGTCTCATTAACCCATGAGGTTGGTAGAGAATCAAGTAAGAGCATGTGATGTTATTAGAGACTAGCTATGACCAACACCTACAATAAAGCCATGGCAGAATGGGGCTAAACAAAACCAATTGTCATTTTTCACTTGTTAGGTATTTTTCAGAATGGTCCCAGATAAAACCATCATAGGCTGAACATGAAGAACCAATCAGCAATGCTGAAGAAAGTTCCTATGGCTTAAGAACTTCCTCCCAGAAGTCCGATCCAACTTAAACCAGTATGAAGTGCCCACTCTTCCTGATTAAATTGTCGTTAGCCTGTCAACTTTCACATCCTTGGTGCCATGAAACACTTAACACTGACCATAAATGATGAAAACAGAGATGCCACCCTTTTTTTCTGGAATTCATGGCTTATTTCCAGAAAATATTAGCATTCACCTTGTAACCACCCCATTCCTACCTCTCGGAACCCTGAATTCATTTAAGCCAGACGCCCGGTCAATACCTGGGCTTCTCCCTACGATAGCTCCCAGGGCCCTGTCACTCTTTGCATTAAACTTTCCCTTCCCCTGCAGATTGTCAGCATATTTGTGAATCCTTGTTTTATTCTTCAAGTGGGGATCTCAGGGACCCTTCCCACTGACTATATCATACTTGAGCTATGTCTACTACAGTTAGAATTCCACTAAATTAAGTGAAATGTCTGAGTATGGGTACATTCTGAAGCTGATTTTAGCTGTATCCACAAAGGACAAACTATCTCTGCAATACTTTCAATGTAGACCTCTTCATCAAAATCGTCTAAAGAGGTTTTTCAAAATTCATAAGCAAACATTCCTCCAGATTCCATTCAGTAAGACAGACATGGGACATTAAATGATTTTTAAATCTCCAAAGTTGATTTATATATTCATCAAATGTGGAGAACCACTTATACAAACTGAAAATGGAGAGAATGACAGTGAATATGTTGAATTTTTTGCATCCTGATGGAAATTCAAAGAGTTGGCCCACAATTAGAGAAGTAAGCAAATTATGATTAAAAAAATAAATAAGTATCAAACAATTAGCAACAGAAATCGTATAGACTTTGCTTCATGAAAATACACCTATGTGTAAAAAAAGTCCTGGAAATTCCATTTATATTGACAATAAACCTGTAAAAATAAAATGCATTCATGCAGATTCAAGAAAGATAACAAAATTATTTTATCTACAAAGTAATTGAATTTCTAATTAAGATTTCAGCCATGTATACAGCATTTTGGAAAAGATAAAATATGATACTTGATGCTATGTTAAATGGATGGATTTTTGATACCAAGAGGCTTATAATCTGCTAAATAAGATCAATATGGTAAGGCATTAGATTGTTCTCCAGTGGTTTGATCACTACTTTTTCATCATGTGAGAGTAGTGTGCATATATCCTCCAGAGAGCATCTTCATCAGAAAGAGGAAACAAATTCCAGAAGCCAGTCACTTAAAACGCAAAATGCAGTGGAATTATTTTGGCCTAAAGAGATATTTGATGTGGCTTTATCACGATTTGAGTAGTGTTGCATTAGGAACGTTCACTGTGCACTTCAGTGAAAGAGCTGGGATGTGGCAACGATGGTTAAACAAATGACCACTCAAGGGATAGCTTTTGTTCATGAATATCATAACGGCAGGAGGGGAAATAGCCCAGAAAATGTGTTAATGTCTACTTAGGTATGACTCAATCAACAAGAGAAAGATTTATCTCTTTAACTCTATCTTCGTTAGCAAAACAGAGTCTCTCTTATTGATATGGAATAGGAGAAATATTATTAAATCCTAGTAATGGAAGGATGAAGGTATGAATAAAGCTGGAAGCTGGGATTGACTTCCTTGCTGTTTAAAGCAGCAAATTAATTACATCCACAAATGCACTAAAAAAATTAAAGCTCTTCTAGATATGAAGCAACTCACAAATAGTTCTTGTTGCTTTACTCATGTGATATTTACCGTGACCCGTAAGCAAGGATATTATTCTTTGCCTCATTTTCAGGTGAAGAAAAAGCTACTAAAGACTCATATTTGCATGCAACTTTACAGTTTCTGAAATGATTTCACAACTATAGCTTAATTTTTAAATGATTGTTCACATTACATAGAGAAGGAGATTAATTCTGGAGAGACAACTTATTTGTCAAAGATCTTATGGTGTCTGAGAGTCAGATCCAGGATTCAAACCCTCTGTTCTCATTCTATGGAGAATCCAACTATGTCCACGCAATACAGCCAACATCGCCATTAGAGGCTCAGATAGGATCTTTCTGTTTCTCACAACCACCTAATATTCATAAGAACTCATTACCCATGTGGGGTGTTTCTCCACTTTCCTGGCTCACAAGGAAATATCAAATGTATTATCAATAGTTTCCCTCTGGGCAGAAGACTACTTACACTTTAAAGTATTCCAGCACCCCAGCTGGTCATCTAGAAGAAGCTTTACAAGGACTTGAATGCATTCTCCTGTGATGGTCAGACAATGCTAAGGCAGACTCTCAGGGAATAGAAGACTCTTCCATCACAGGCTGAGTGCTTGTGGTTGGTAACTGATGCTAATCAGGCAGCATTCAGAGAGTCATTTCTCTCTAGCTCCATCTCCCTGCAGTTCCCTGGTGCTGGAGAGGGATGGAACTCGCTGTCACAGAATTTACAGCTTCTCTCAAGCCTTTAGGGCCTCTTGTCATATTCTCTTTCCTGGTCCATGGCATTATCTAGCTTCCCAAAAGGAAAAAGTGACTCATCAAACACTGGAATTTTTCTGTAACTCTAGGTCACCAAATGATGCTACCTAATTATGCAGCTATTTTAACATTCATTCATCAGTAAATGACTCTTAGAACAATGAAGCCTTTAGGGTGCATGCATATGTACATATGTATGTACCTAAAGATGTATATACATCTATACATACATATACATACATAGTATATGTAGGATATGGTAGAGTAAAACACAGCTCAACTCCTTAATATATTATGCAATCATATTATTTTGCATCATCCAGGTTTTTTTTTCACAGTCTATACCTCTTGTTTCTCTAGCAACAGCAGAAAATGCACATTTGCATTCTCTTGATATTTGTTACCATAGTGAGCAGATAATATATTTGAAGCAAAAAAACAAATTGTTTTCTAAGGTTCACCCAGAGCTGATTCCATGACCCTCCTTGGAGGCAAGCATAACTGAGTGTCAGATGGCACCCATGTCTCATAAGATGCTTTGCTGCCCACACAAACTTTTGGGTAAGTATTTGCAAGCTGGATAAGTAATTTTTTGATATCAGACTCAGAGGCAGAATTTTTAAAGTCATGATAGCACAAGAAAGTAAGGCAATAATCTCCATTATCTTCGGTCTAATGCAGTCCAGGAAGTTATTTAGCACCCAATGGAAGTTTTCTTCCTACCCCTTCTTCCCTCACTAGGCATTCCAAGAGTAGAAGATAAAACTTCCAGAAGGAAGAATCGAGAAACTATTCAAGAGTTTCTCTTTTACTCCCCTTCCTCACCTAGAGGCTGCATTCAAAGAGGAACTTGCTCATGGGGACTGGCGACATCATCTATTTAAGAAGGGCTTTTGACTTTGGAGAGATGACACAGAAAGCTCTAGAAAAGACACAAAATTCATAGAATACCAAAGGTTGTTCTTCTTAGCCCCCAGCTCAGGGCCAGAGCCCAGGCTTCTTGACTCCCCAGAGGCTCCAGGACATGGTCTGCTGGCTACCTCTTCACCTGTTGCTTTAGACGTTCCTTCATTGGTGTCATGTTCCCACATCCCTAGTCACCACACTGAGAGTTATGGCTCGCAGTCTGTCTTCACAGGGCTGACACCCAGGCCTCAGCTGAGCAACGTTCAGGGAACCAGGACACTCCAGAAACCAGGGGCAAACCATGAAACTGAGTGACGCCTTAGTTAAAACTCACCTGTGTGGCCTCAGCTCTGAACATGGCAAGGAAGTACTGACCACACCCTGGTCCCATCCATCCGGGATCCACTTCATGAGAAATGCTCAGTCATGGGCTCCCCTGAGCACCATGATCCCCATCTAAGTAAGAGGGCCCTCTAATCCTCACCTTTCTCGTGTACCTTCCCTTTTCCTTAATATGTTCCAAATACAGCAAATTCCATAGACAGGAGACAACAAAATGAAACTCTTACAGGAGTCCAGCAAAGTGGTGATGGTGTTCTGGACTAGAGAGTACTACTGAAAGCCTGGAGATACTAGAAATAGAATACAAGTTATGCTACCACTAGAAGCAGCCCAAGGATCCCAATCTAACTTTAGAAACACTTTCCAAGTGTCTACCTAACCTGATCTGAACCTCTGTTTACCCATAAGCCTTTTCTTCTTTCATCTCTCAGATTATCATCACCAACAGCATCCCTCAGAATGTAATACGAAGTGAACAGCAGTGACCTCACTTCAACAATACTTCATATTTCACGTCTATCTAGTGCCTTTCACATTATCTGCTCCAGGATTTATATTGCCAAAGGGATAGTGGATAGGAAAATGAACATCAGTTTTGATCATAGGAAATCCTCTCCCCCATTAGCAGTGAAATCTGGCCACATCAGCCCCAAAGACAATAACAGAGTCATTACATTTAAACCAGGAATGCTGTGTTAAAGAATTACTCCATGTGAGACGCAAAAACGATTGAGTACAGTCTCTTGGATCCAAACACAGTTCCACCTTCTTTCCTCAGTCTTTTCTTCAGCAAAATGTAAGAGAAAGTCAATCTTGCATATTGACCCAGTATAGCTTGATCTCTAATTTTTAAATATGGACAAGAACATGCATATTTTTCTATGACATATATATTTAGGTATGTATGGAGATACACATTTAATTTTAAAAGCTAGTGCTGTCTCATTTGTATTTAAAAGCATCTATCATATAGGGGGACACCAGACTAAAATAACAGTTCTGCATTTGTGATTATTAATTTCATGTGTTGATTTCTATGATGATGTATTCGATGACATTCACACTTAAATAAGTGAACTTTGAATAAAGCAATCTGTTCTCCATAGTGTAGGTGGGCCTCATCCAATCAGTTGAAGGCATGAATAGAACAGAAAGATCGACCTCCCTTGAGCCAAAGGGAAGTCTGCAACATGCAGTCTTTTTATTTGAACCTCAGCATCAGTTCTTCTGGGCCTTCCATCTGCTGGCCTGCCCTAGGAACATGGGACTCAATTCCTTAAACTTTCTCTCTCTCTATCTCTTACCCCTTCTTTCTCTATCAAGGGATTATGTTTCATGACTACAGATGATAGATGGTGGGGTTGGGGAGAGAGAAGCCACTGGCTCTGTTTCCCTGTAGAATCCTGACAAACACTGTATTTGGTGAAGCTTTCATTTATGACTAGAATCACTGGTAATTTTGGTTTCTCTCTCTCTCTCTCTCTCTCTCTCTCTCTCTCTCTCTCTCTCTCTCTCTCTCTCTCTCTCTCTCTCTCTCTCTCTCTCTCTCTCTCTCTCTCTCTCTCTCTCTGTCCCTGTGTGTGTGTGTGTGTGTGTGTGTGTGTGTGTTTATAATCCTCTCTCTTGGCTTTCTACCACATCGGACAACTTTATCCAGTCACCTTACAGTCCCATTTTCTCTATGTACTTGATGTTGAATCTCTTTTAAGTGTTCTGTCTTGTTCGGCTTTCTAGTATCCATCTACTCTTTCTCACTTAACCTAGGGTCTTATACTTAGGATGCACTTATTTATATCTCATACTTAATCTTTTCTCTGAATTCCTGATGTACATTCTAACTCCTTATCAGACAATTCCACTGCCTAGCTCGTAGACCTCCTACTCAACTCTACTATATACTCTAAACATACTCTACACCCAAGATTCGGGTGATTCTTGATGACAAAGTTCTAGTAAATATGAACTCACATTAGTAGTAACAAATCATGAGAAAAGTCATTCCAAGTGTAAGTAATCAGAAGAAACAAAAGATGGTAGAATCAGACCTGAAAAAGGAAAGTCACTGGAGTTCTAAAACCAGAATATAAAATAAATGCTTACGGTAATAAAATAGAGTATCAAAGTGTAAAAAAATACAAGATTATTTAAAGATATTCTGATTTGAAAAAGAAAAGTAGAGGTGCCTCAAATAAATGATATTTGTTATTTAAAATAGGAATTCAGTGGACATGGTAATAGTAGTTTAGAAATAACAGAAGGCGGATATAGTGAAATTGAAAATAAAATGGAATTACCAGAATTCAGCACAAAGAAGATAGAAAATCTGAAGAAATATAGAAGGACATTGATAATAAAGTAACAACATCTACAGTTCCACACAGGAAAGAATCAAAAGAATGAGAGAGAAAAAATAATTGAAAAAATAATGGCTGAGAATTTTTTGAATTAGTCTCTAAGATTCAAGTCCTGGATTATTCAATATGGTCTCAGCAGCTCATTTTCTCTGGGATAATGGGCACTTGTGATTTAGAAAAGACAGATATACCACCATTAGGGGAAGAATGAAAAGAAGATTCACAAGGTATAAAGAGCCTATAATGAGAAGATACATGCAACAAAATTAATTTCCTCTGAAAGCAGGCATCAAAATCTCAGGAAAATATATTCTCCAGTGCTGAGGAGGGACTACAAGCCACAGCTCATATAGAAATGTTCCATATAGGAGGTTAAATAACTCATCTTACTCCTAGTCTGAGAAGTGTAGGAGGAATAGAGATGGTTTCCTCAAATTAATGCAAACAAGATTAAGTCACCATATCATTGGTCTTGTTTTAGGGTAATTCAAAAATACTAAACTGGGGATAGGAGAGGGAGAATAGAAAAATAGCACTCAAATTGACCGAAGTCAATTTTTCAGATTCCTAAACCTTACTTTCAATGGCAGACTTTTTAAAAAAATGAGCTCCTTGAGTGATATATCAGTTAGGATAAGTTCCACAAGTAAAAGACTATCCAACTCAGGTTAGTTTAAACATTAAGGAAATGTTTAGCTCAACTAAAAATTGACTTAAGAGGATACTACATTCATAAACCAGCTTCATCCTCAGATTACAGATGAGATGCTAAAGAAGCTATGTATTTCTACAAACAACAATACTCAGGAGAAGGGAGAAGAATTATTTTCTAAAAGATTCCCAGAAATGAGAAATTTCCTAAAAGCCCCTAATAGACTTTTCCCTACTTCATGTTATCCAAATTGAGTTATATGCCAGTTCCTGGACCAATCATTGCCAGGAGAGATGGAATGAATCTGCACCATTTAAACTTAGTTATTTGATATGAGCAATAAGGTGATGAGTAATTTTACCATTTTGGGAAATAAGGAACAAAGAAGAAAGAGAATTTTGATGGAAGAATATGAATCCTACTTTGGACATATCATATTGGATATAATTAGATAAAAAGGAATTAAGGTAGTGACTATATAGAGTAGACAAAGCAAAATAACACAGAAAATTTTGCACAACATTTTTCCAGAAGAGCTGGGGGAAATAATCCTGGGATTTGCAAGCTGCCTCCTGTTCTAGCAGGTGAAAAGAGTTGAGTCCAAGAAGGACTGACTGCATTTACTTTGCGAAGATGTGTTCGTGAGCAGAGCTAGGGTTAGATGACCCTAAGTATTGGGCAAGAGGTATACAAATTACCTTCTTAACTATGTCATGTACATCAAACGAGCCATTGAAAGCATATACAATACCCAGTTAACTCAGTATCTCTAGGACCACGGAAGGAGCTGGAAGGTCAAAGTCATTATCTTCGAATCATTAAATCGAAAAGCCAACAAGCACTTAGAAGGCAGATCAAATTCAGAATATGTTACTTGCAGTATCTCCAAAATGACAAAATAAATTTACAAGTATCTCTTTGAAACTCTGGAGAAGGGTAATGGTTAAAACTGCCTGACAGTTGGAAATAATGAATAAGTTTAGGAAATGGACAAGTAGTGATGGTTACATAACACTATAAATGTACTTAGTATCACTGAACTTGTACACAAAAATGGTTAAAATCGTATGTGTGTGTGTCTGATAAAAAGCTTTCTGTCAAATGAAAAATAACTAATAGAAATTAACTGCAGAGTGTCCAAGTTTAAACCTAATATATACAAAATAACATTGACAGTCTCTTTCTATAAAGGTCTGGATTTATTGTTTTATTTTAGGAAATGTAAAGATCTGAAAACTTTCATTCAGTTATAAATGATAATACTAATACTGGGGAGACTTTTAGCTATTGCCAGGTATTTTGCTCAGGCACACCAGAGCCCTGTTTTTATCCTCACTTTGTTGATGGGGAAGTTGATTTATAGAAAGGTTAAGCAAAGCTAGTAGGTGGTGAGCTGAGATTTCATTGAGGCCCAGGCAATTCTATTTCAGACTCTAACCACTACATCAAACCAATTCCTCACACCTGTGAATTTCTCAACTGTTACGTCCTTCTATTGCTTAGTCAATGTAGAAGCCCTACAGTGGATAAAGGGGTGCTATATCTTTTCACAGAGAAAAAACTAGTGTTGACATTAACCCAAAGATAAATATCAGTCTGACTAAAGGACCCTAGAGGACAGAATCATTGAACCTATCTGCTCCAAGAAGGCAAAAGCCTTGAAAGAACTCAGCGATGTTAGAATCCTGGGAGCAATATTGGAGTGGAAAAACTCTGTAAATGTTTTAACCAATTAAACTTTAACTTCTGCCACTTTATCTTCTTCAATATATTTTATACAGGCCTCTTTCCAGTTCTAGACTTTTCATCAATTTCTGTTTTATCAGAGTCTCAAAACTGGACTCACTCCTGTTTCCCCTGATCCCCTCAATTCTGCCCTCTGTCAAGTCACCAAGACCATCTATTCATTGAGTGAATGAATGAGAAGATAAATGTATGATGAGAACCTGAACTAGAATAATAGTAATATAGATAGACAGAGAGATAGACAGACAGACTGACAGACAGACAGACAGACAGACTGACTGACTGATACAGACAGACAGATAGACAGACAGATAGACAGATAGATAGACAGACTGACAGACAGACAGACAGACAGACAGACTGACTGACTGATACAGACAGACAGATAGACAGACAGATAGACAGATAGATAGACAGACAGACAGACAGACAGACTGACTGATAGATGGACAGACATATAGATAGACAGAAAGGTAGATAGATGGATGGTAGGATATGCTGGAGAAATAGCCGGGAAGTACAGACATGCATAAGGGCTTGACTTCACCCTAAGAGTAGCAGAAAGTGAATAAAGAGCTTAAAGTAGGGCAGAGGCATGATTATTTTCACATTTGAGAAAGATATTTTTGTTAAGTAACTTTAACAGGGTAATGAACAGACTATGTCTCTCAATTCAGTTCCAGTTTTAAATATTGGATCTATCGCTTGCAAGATAGATGAATTTAGGCAAGTTACTTAATTTCTCTGTATCTCAGTTATTGCATCCATGGAATGAGAAGAAGAAGAACAACTTTGCAGGATGTCTGGGATACGAATATATATACATATATACACACATAGATATGTATATATATGAGACTTACAGTAGTATTAAAAATAATGTAAGTGCTTAGCTAACTTTTTTGTTTAATCACCCATTAAAATTTTGGGCTTTTTAAAATAGAAATCCTGGCATTGCTTATAAAAATCAGTCTTAAAATTTAATAGATTTTTGTTGCTACCAAAATGTATATTTTCTATATTTTCTTGTCTTGTTGCTTATTACTAGACCAGTGAAAACAAATTAATGTTATGCTTTTATCTTACATTCAGGCAAATTAACAGTTTCTCTTACTGTATAAAACTGGAGGTCATTAGAGATTTTTAGATCAACAAACTAAAATCAGCAAATGAAGACATTTTTATCTCCTTCCTTCATACACATAAACCACCTGATTTACTTTATTTGCAAAGAGCATTTTCTGCAACATTTAAGAAAATATTGAATAAGAATGGTGAGAGCTTTCACATTCAGCCTTGAATATGCCTATTTATTAAGCTTTCGAGAACAACGAAACAAGACTGAATACATGGAACAACTGTTTTCAGTGAATAGAATAAATAGAGCAGGACTGTGATCTTTGAGAGAAGGGCCAGGGAGGATGAAAGTCCTATGATGAACAGAGATAAATATCAGAAAACCTTTGTGTCATAGCATGTCACCTACTCTAGAAACCTAATCTATGGTGATAGAGAGCAGTAGTTATTTGAGGCTGGATGTGGGAAGGTGAAAATTCTCCAGAAAGAAACACAAAGGACGCTTTGGGGGGTATAAGTATTCTTCTCCATCTTGGGTGTGATGGTTACACAGATATACACATCTGTCAAAACTCTTCAATCTGTGCACTTAAAAATGGATACAGTTTTTCACGTAGATTGCATCTCCATAAAATTTATTTGGAAACACAAGGAAGGCCTCCCTTCCCATGAATTTATTTTTTCTTGGAAAAGTGGTCCATGATCTCTAGGGTTTCATTTTCTTGTCCGAGGGCCATATCCGAAATCAGATTCCCTTGAAACAGACTCCAGAAGGTGTTTGTGTGAAAGGGATTGCCTGGGAAGTGCACTCAGAAGGAGCATCTGTGAAAGTCTGGGCGGCGTGAATGAGCGGAGCGAGAGACTGAACTGTGAAGCAGCAGCGTGAGTGCTCTCCCATTGGGAGCCAAGTCCTTCAGAACTGTCCGAAAATGAGACCGGAAGGCAAGGGGTTTATATTTCTTATCAAGCAGTTTTGCAATGTGAACCGTCCTTCATACGTGAAAAACAGACACTTTATGGTAAGCTGGGGGGAAAAAAAACTTATTTTTGGTCAAAAAATTACTCCTAGAGAGAAACACAGTTATGAGTTATCAACCATTAACACCGGCACGATGAAGGATGAGTTTTATAGCTCTGGAGAGGGCACCTGAGCAGCACACCACAGCGCCCACTAGAGGTTGTGTGTAGTATTTTTCTGGTCCTATTCGTCTTAAATCTTCCGGTACACTTTTCTCTTTCCTAATTCCATCTCCCCTTTTCCTCAATCAGATTTACAAAGGGCTTGTCTATTATTAGTGGGTACTTCAGTAATCAGCTTTCTAACCTATCCATCATTACTACCATTTTTTTCATTTGCTTTCATTTTTATCTTGATTCATTCCTCTCCCTACTTTCCTTTGGTTCATTTATTTTATTAATTTTTCAAATGAGTACTTTTCCCTTTCTTTCTACGTTAGTGATGGAGACATAATCGAATATTTAAGTTCCAAGAGTATTTAAGACTCTAAATTTCTCTCTGTATATAGTTCCCTCATGTCCCATAGGTTTTACTACTAAGTGTATTCAGAAATTAAAATTTCTCTTTTAAATTCCTTTTTGTTTCACGTTTATCTAGTAGAGTTTTCCATAATATCCAGATTTTGTCACCTTCTTATTACTTAGATTAAATGAATTCTGAGTAGAGAATATGCCTTATAAAATCTGTTTTAATTTTGGAGATTTTATTTATGGCCAAGTAAATTATTGATTTTTGTAAATATTAAGTAGAAATAGATATAAACATATTGCTATGATGAATTTTTACATTTACAAGATGTTCCTTAATTATTTAATGTTTTTAACCTTGAACTCTATATGGTCATGTTGTCATGATTTCTTTCTTTTCATTTGCATTTGCCCTTTTTTATATATTTGACCTACATTAATTTTCTTTATCACTTTCTAAGCATAACTGCAGCTATAACATAGATATCGATATGATGTATGCTAAGGCATTTAGCTCAGTTGTGTTTTAACTCAATTGAAAATCTTTGTTTTTAAAGGAGAAACCTCCCTTGCTCAAATTCTGTATGACTTATTTTTTTCTTTTTATGGTATTTTTGTTTGTATATTTATTTTACATTATAATTTTCTCATTTTCCTTTGTGTTTGCTGCTTTGAAAATATTGCTATTGATTCTGTTTTTCCCTTATTAACTTGGGAAGTTCTAGTCTGCACATTTCATAGGGACCACAATCTTTCTCCCTGTCCGTATAATCACAAAATCTCTTACTCTTGTAAGAAAGTAAGATACCAATATTTTTTCTACCAAGACATTTCGTTCCTTCCCTTTGTTCCACCCCAATAAATATGAGCCTATTTCTTCCTCTTCCACTACCCCATGATACTAGTTTTTCTGGAAAAGATAATTGCTTTTAGTTCTAGATTATTATTTGACTTTTCCTGTTTGGATATTTGTATGTATATTCTCTCATAATGTTTTGTTTAGCACTTACTATTTTAGTTTAGCACTTATCATTTGCGTCTAATATTTACAAAAATCAATCATTTACTTGAAAATAAATTAAATCTTCAAAACTGAAACATAGAGCTTTTATAAGGCATATTCCCTAACTATAATTCACTAAAATTAAGTAACAAAAGGGCAACAAAAATAATCTGTATTCTCAATCTGCTATCATTCTCTTACATCTCATTTTTAAAAAGAGAAATTGAAATTGATTTTGCACTCTTGTTCCTCTTCTCATCTTTTCCCACCTTAAAGTATTGGTTGCTTTTCGTCAGTTCACCCTTGAGACCAGTGAACATTTTCAAGTATTCATTTATCTCATTGCTCCTCCTCTAAAATGTCTATCCAAGTCTCACACATCTATTCTCAGGTCTCTTATCATTTTCCCTTGTTTTGTTGTTGCAAATATTTGTATCTTAAAATAATTACGGCACTTAGAAATTTGATCTCAACAGTCGCAACCTCTTCCACTGAACTATTGACAGAGGGAACCATGGGCATGTAACTGCTGTTTGCTGGGGGATGTTTCTGGTGGCGGTGAAGGTACTGCTCTTTCAAACAGCATGTGTTCTACATTTGAATCTCATCCAGTGTCATACTGTTTTTCACTCAAATTGCCATTCACATTTTGCCACATACATTTTCTGTTTGCAGATCTGACTGGTCTCCTTTATGGCTGCTGGATTCCTAGAATGCTCCCTTAGAGGAATTCATTTTCCTCTTTAGGTAGTTCAGTAAATGTAGATGTGGCTACCTTTCCTGAGCAATGGTGAAAGGGGAGTCAAAGGTCCACTCTTCCCTGCCTCCCACCAAGAGGACTAGAGCTATCCTATGACCACTTTAGAGGCATCAGAAAGCTGAAATAGAAAAGATAACTAAAATCTCTTTTGCAATCAAGTAGAACCTACATAAGCAGTATTTGCAAAACACAGAAAGATGGAACTGAGTATCTCTTAATACAGAAAGGTGAAGGAATCTAAGGACACAGAGACACCAGATGGGGGAAACATCACACTGAGGGGACAAAGTGGGGCAATGGGAAGATGACAAGTTAAGGGCGAGATGTGGTCCTTAATAGAATATCCCAATCATGACATCGTCTCTCAGCAAGCTCTCCATATTCCCTACTCCAGTATCTAAGTTATAGGAAACAGATTGGTTAGGTAACACCATAACTCTTGGTCATTGAAATTAATTGTATCCTTTAGTAGAAGAGTTTCACCCTACACCATACTTCAGTTATGCTCAGTCCATGGAAGAACAGTGTCCAGTGAGCCTCCTGCTCATTATCACCTGGTTAAGAATTTGTCCTCCCCTTTTAGAGAGCAGTAATCCAGAGAGGATTAGACAACCAGATGAATCTCCCCACAATGAATCATCATGAGAAATATTCCTTTGATCTCTGTTTCACCAAAGATAGCAAAGGATAGCTCCTCTGAGACATAAAGGAAGATGCAGGTATGCAGAGCACACCAATAATTATAGCGCTAGCTGTTGCCATCCATTGAACTCCTACTGTGTGCCAGCAATCAGGCAAGCATGACTAATATAATTTTACAATCACCTTGCAAGATTGATGAGGATCAGGTACATAAATCAATGCATTCAAGGCCTTGTAGCAAATAGATGCTGGAGATAGAATTCACCCTGAGGAGGCAATGCCCCACTCTTTTCAGTTGACCTCACAAACTCTGTCGCAAAGGAACAACATAAACAAAGCACTCCACAGAAGTCAAATGTCATAGAAATTCATCCAAAATGTGGGCAATAATAGCAACTTCTTATTAAACTTACCATACAGTTAGATTTACATCTCTCTGCTAAGACAATGGAATTTCCCATTCCAAAGATGAAACCCATGTTGTAAGAATGACTTTCTGAATCATACCTCCCAAAAGCAGGAGACTTACAAAGACTTCCTTATTCACAGACTCAGTTATAATTATTTCCCCAGAAGACTGAGAAAACCGTTGCAGAATTCTCAGGAAAGGGAGGGAAAAGAACAAGGAATGGAAGAGATATCACAGGAGTTAAGTCGCCATGTTGGCTCTGGGAAGTCCTAGTGTGGTCAGAAATCTCATCTTGGAGAATACAGCTACTTCCTTAGCAGTGTTTGAAACATCACTACATCACACTAAGACACACAGTGACATATAGGGAAAAATCAGGACATGATGTACATTGAATCCAAGTTATGTTACAAATTCTGTCACTTAACCTCTCCATTTCAAGTCTTTGCTCACATAAATATGAGTTGAACCAGAGAACTGAAAAAAAGTAAATGAAATAACATTTAGAAAAGAGCTTGGCACATAGTGTCTAATAAATCATGGCCTCCCCTTTGGCACACAATGCTCTGGGACACTATTTACAAAGTTGGTTCTTCAGCAAACTAGCCCTGTAGCTTTCCAGTATTGAGGTTGAGAATCAGAAGAGGGGAGAAAAATCTGTAGTTAGCAATGTTTGGAAAAAGAACATATGCTTTCTCCTCTCCTTTAGCTTCCTAATGAAGATTATTGTTGAAAGGATTCCCACTGAGGAATAGACTGAGGATTCCCACTCTATTAAAAAAGATTTACGAAATTCATTTGGCCCCTAAAATGTTTCTATAGTTTTGTAACAACGGATTCTATCCAGAGAAGACATTTTGAAAAACCCACTCTTTTTAAAGGAGATTTTCAGTCTTTTATACAAATGGTACAATGTGTCAAAAAGAAATTCATTCTTTCATTATATTTCTATTACCTTTATCTGAGACACCTAAAATACCCAGGGATAAATTGCCAGCTATTGAGAAAGGCAGGCAGATCTGATCCTCATATTACAATATCACAACTGCCAAGAGACATGAGCTGATCCAAGAAAGATTGAAAGCCACCATCAGGAGTCACGAATAAGCAGGGCAGAACGTTTCTGAAACTGAAAAAGGCACTGAAATATATTTCAGCGTCTCGAGAGACAATGACAGGTAAAACCTGTCGTCCTCGGAGTCCTCAGGGTGTTCCCACAGCATTTGTGAGCAGCACAGTGGAGCGTGTGTAACAAAAACACGAGCCTTGAACACCAAATTCTGGAAATCGAGCTTCGGCTCTCCGTTCACAAGATATTTATTCTCTCTAGGTCTCTGCTCCCTTCGTGATAAAACAGGCCAACAATATAATTAGATAAAATCTTGTATGCAAATGCGCTTTAGGTTCCATTCATGTTGCATTTGACTAAAGAATTTTGCAAGATAGCTCTGTAAGCCAAGGACCTTGCTGTTAACCTACTATAACCCTTTGATTTTACAGACAGTGAAACGAAAGCCCAGAGAGGGTAGTTGCTTGTATGAGGTCACACAGCTCACTAGTGACAGAGGAAAGACTTCACCCTGGGTCTACTGACTTTTCATCCAGAGATCTTCCCATGATGCTCAAAGGGAAGATGCATCTTCACTTGTGTTTAACCACAAATGAGCAGAAAATTAAGCTGAAGAGAGTCATGGATCTTTCAGTAAAATATGAAATCTTCTTATGTAATATATTCAGGGGGAAAAGGAAGTTCTGGTTAATCAAAATATCTGTCTCACGGAAATTAAAAAATTCTCCCCACTAAAAGGTCAGGAAGGTTTGATATATACCACACATAGATTCATGACTTTCAAATCACGCGAAAGCAATACAGTTCACCTTTGAAAGTAGGTTGGATATAATTTCCTCTGTCTTTGATGACTTTGGATTCTCACATTGCCTGAAGGCAACCACGATGAATATCAATCATCAGCAGACCAAGGGTGTACACTCAGCCACACTCGAGAGACACCGTGTGTGCAGGGCTGGTGAACAGATCTCTGTGTTAATGGAAATCCACAGCAGAGCAGGGCTGTGTTCAGATTTATGAACAGTTTCCAGGAACCCAGCAATGTAGCAAATGTTGCACCTTTATTTTGCTTTATTGAACTTAGCTTATTGCTTAATATTTCACTAATTTCAGAATTAGAAATCAGCACCCTGAAAGAGAATATCTTCATGGCTACTCTCCAGAACCTGAAGACTGGAATGCTATTTAAAAGTCAAAGTTCTCATTTTCATCCTTTAACAGATAAGGGGAAAAAAAGACCACATGGTGACCTGACTTTCCTCATCAGAGGCAGAGTAAGGACTTAAACCTGTGATTCCCAATTTCCTGCTAGGGTTCCTTGCCCTAAGAGATACAGAATGTCACCTTGGATTTTTCACATTTTATTCAAGAGAGTCCAAGGAATTCAGGGCTGGAATTCCCACCTGGAATTAAAGGTAGAGCATTTGAGAAAAAAAAAAAAAAACTATATTTAGATTGCATCTGCCATGGAGAGAAGGGAGCATTGTCTTATCTGCTCCACAGAATGAAAACCCTCTACCATTTACCAGTCATCTGACCCTAAGTATGTCTAACCCGCTCCGCACATGCCCAAGAAGTTGTCACAGTGCATAGGGATGGAGCCACAAGCCTCCTCTGATTGGTCCCTATCTGACTTTCAAGTGCCTGCCATCTTCCCCTGGGGGACTGCAATCCCTCTACCCTCTGTAAGTGTAGTATGGACTTCACTGACTTCTAAATATGCATTGTTTCCTATATTCTCCATCTCAGCTTGTAGCAAAACCACCAACCCATTCCCCAAACTGAAATCCTAGGATTAAACTATAACTCGTCCCTCTTCCAGGACCATTGATTTTTCCACCCGGGATATTTCTTGATTTCTTATTGTGATTTTAACCCCAGCTTCCACAACTATAATTCACATTCTCATCATCTCTCACATAAGTTGCTATGATAGTATTTCCACTGATATGAGTACCAAAAATCTCACCCCAACCTCAACCATCGCCTGCTTAAGAGCCTTTGATGTTTCCAATCAGGATAAAATTTCCCAACATAGTTCCCTCATCCTTCACACACACACACACACATTATGCTGTTAAACTCTGAAGCACTACTATTTATTGTCTCTGTAAGTTTGATTATCAAAGTCTCTTAAGCCAGAATACCATTCTTGCCATACCTTCCATAGACCATTTTACTGAATATTTTCTGCTCATGCACCAAGAGTCAGGAGGGTGCTCTGCAAAAAGCCTTCTCTGACCTCTGCATCCAACCCACAGCCTATACTAATAGTCCATTATATTATATATATATATCATATATGTTACATAATATAATATGTATATTATATATATAATAATAACATTCTTCCAGACTACCCTAAACTGTGCTCCCTTGTTGCCCCTACTAATCCGTGTTTCATATCCAGTGAGGTGTCTGTTTTTCCCAATATGGTCTGAGCAACTCGGCATCAAAATCAAGACTCGCTCTTCTTCCATTTTTGTGTCTCCAGTACCAATACACTTCGCAGGTTCTCATGAAAGTTAAATTAACACACAAGCAAACTAGTTTAATAATCACTAGCTCTTCCTTGTCTTTCCTGTCCTTTCTAGGGAGGTTCACGGGGTAGCATCTGTACCCTCCGTGGGCCCTACCTTGGGTGCAGGAGAATCACACTGACTAGAGAGTTAGAAGAAACAGGATTGCAGTGATCAAACCTTCAGTCACGTTTGGTGCACAGACATGCCATTTTTTCCACAGTAAAAATGAAGTGTTTTTTGTTTTTCCAAACAAGCTACAAATGCGACAGAATCATAAAAACGTCATGGCACCAACAAGGACTATGTACAACTGTTAAGCACTCACAGGTCACCTTCATGGCCATCACCGTATTCTATCCTCACAACGATTCCAATAAAGTCATTGGCATCATTGCTATCCCCATTTGACAGATAAGAAAACTGAGGCTTCAAAAAATTATTAAGCACATCAAAGTCCAAAGATTTGTTCACTTAAAGGCTCAAGTCCTTTAGTCCATTCACCATGTTGACTCTAAATGTTTTTATTCAAAAAACAAAAACAATCTATCTTTCTTTTTCATTAATATACAGTTGATTTACAATACTGTATACATTTTAGGAAGACAGACTAGCATGGCTGTCAACATGGGTGTGTCACTGCCCCCACCCCTGGAGTTCTATTGTCAGTCATCACTACTTGACCCCTTGACCTGCAGTCAGTCCCCTTCCACTTCCCCTCCACCGTCTTAATTTCAAAGCCTAGTATATTTCATTCTATTGGCAAGTTCAAGGCAATCTCATCTCTGGATTTTGACCCTGACTTCCTTTTCTTAGAGTTCAGGGAGGCCCTGCATAGTACACATTTGCTTCCAATCACCCTGCCATCCTAAGAGACCGCCTTCCCTTCTCTGAACGATGTCACTGTCTCCTTGGGACCCAGTCACAGATGCTGCCTGGCCCTCTCTCTCTTCCTGGTTGCTTAGGAGCAAAGAGCAAATTAGTCTCCAAACTGCCTCCCTAGACGGAAGGCATAACTCATCCAATAGGTCAAATCCTGTTCAACGAATGTCACTGAACAGAAATCCTCCAGTGATGAAGAGATTCTCAGGTCTCAACCAGGAACATGTATTAAAAATCAGCCTTGATGTGATGAAGTTCCAAACATGTACATGTGTGCCTGTGAGCACGCGTGCGAACACACACACACACACGCGCGCGCAGCCCTATCATTTTTATTTATTTTGTGCTCTGCTCTGTCTAGGCTTTTTTAATGTGTTAACTCATTAATCCCCGTTAGACAGCAGCAGGACAGTCTTAATGTCTCTGCTTAGAACAGAATATTGCGACCAGAGAGAGGCAGTAGCAAGTTTCAGAGCGAACTGTGCACTTAGTGGTTATGAAGATGGCTCTAAAGATGAGCTAAATTACTTTAAAAAAAAAAAAAAAGGAAGGAAGGGAGACAGCAGCTTTTTTATTAAGACAGGAAGGAAGAGATTTTATGACTTTACGTTTGTCCCCCTACCTCCCAGTTCCATGTCGCAAACCCTGGTCCTTGGCATTTCCAAGGTCTGCACCCCAGGCCCCCGTGTAGCACCTGAGCCCCTGGGTGCACCTGAGTTTAACTACTTACTCAAAGCCCAACTTGGCCACTTGTCTGCTGCGTGGAAGCTACTGCTCTCTCTGCCTCTGGTCCCTCTTTCAGGAGCTAGAGCTAGTGGCAGCCTGCGTCACAGGGATCTGCTACTCGTTAGGCCCCCACCTCTGCGTGTGAAGGAGGATGGAAGCGTACGGAGACAACTCAAGCCGGCGCTTAGTAACTTTGTCCAGAGGAGTCGCCCGTTTCTGGCTTCCCGCTCCATTCCTGAGCGCCCACTGTGTGCTCACTCACCACAGAGCGGGGGCGCAAACATGGGCTAGCAGTCTGCCAAGTGGCAGGTGGAGAACAAGGCATCCCTGTGTACCTGTCACATAACTTCCTGGTGAGAATGAGTAAGACGGCTGGTGCACAGCACCGAGCATTTCATAAGTGTGTGACAAATGCTGATTACAATGACTATTCTTTGTCAATATTTATTGAGGCAACTTTTCTATAGACAATGATATAAACCCTTATGTGCAGGTTACCCATTCATCAAATATATGACAGCAAAGCACACCCACCAACAAATGACCAAAAGCACTTCTCCCCTCTCCATTGCTCTTCTACTGCTTCTTCCCATCTCCCGCCCCGTCCCACTGGTGACCTCAGTTCTATTGTCAACATCCAAGGGCTGGTTACATAATACTCATCCTTGCTAGAATCTAGAGCAGCACCCGGGATGCAGGAGGCTTCTTCTAGTGCGTCCTTTCTCTACTTAAGAGAATATTACTTCACTGAATATATTGTGGTAACTATTCCTCATCACTGACTTCAAAGAAATGAACAAACTATAGGGAAGCTATGAATTGAAAATACATATTAAAATCAATCAGAGCAAAAAACATGCATTTAACCATTTAATTGACAAATATTTATAAAATATCTACCGTGAGCCAAATACCTTTTGGGCAGTTTTTGTAGACATAAGTCAATATCTTGAGGTAGAATTTTCTATTATTATAATTATAGAATTGACTCAGCATAGCTGCCAAAATTCTTGGAAACGATACAGTTTATCCTGATCCAGAGTGCTGGGAAGGATGTGAGAATGGTGTTATTGAAATACCATTTGCCCAAGAGGCTACCTGAAAGCAAGTCTGGTTATCAAACCCCGGTCACAACAGAAGGAAAACATACAACATCCGGCAAGACAAAACCACCCCTTCTCCTAGATTCTCTAGAATGAGAACTACTAGTCAGCATATGTTCGGTGGTAGAATAAGGTTATAAGTTATTGGACAACTTTTACTAATGAGAATATGTGACAGTGCCAGACTGTCTACTTTTTTGTCACCATCCTGTGGGTCTCCACTGAGTGGTGCTCTCTCTGATGATTCCCACATTCAATGTGGGGCTCTCTTTAGGTAGTTAGTTCATTCTGGTTCATGTAGTCATCACAGCAGAGCTTGAGAAATGAGGAAAGTAGGAAATTATATAGCAAAGAAGGAGGTTCCCAAATTATTTATTTCCATTTGTTATGAGTGATGGCATCAAACATTAAATCATTCCTCCTCTAAACATTTATTAAATGACTGCTGTATGTATAGCAAGTTCAAGAAGCCATGACTCTTATCCACTAGTAGGGGACATGCTTAAAATATAGTTTCAATATTTCTATGTAACTTCTCCAAGTTTAAAGTAGAAACACAAAAGAAACTTTTAAAACCTTGCATCACTATCATTGTCCCTATCAGAAGTGGTCATGTTTTCATCAAGATCTTTTGCATCTACTTCAAAATGGGCCTCAGTTAACATTCCTGATGTTTCTGTACCTTCCACAGGAAATTCTGGTGATGACACCGGATCTTACTGAATGCAGGGCAATTCTACCACTCTCCCATACCTTTATTTCTTTTGCACAATAGTGTGCTATGCCTCATCTAAAGCCTTTTGCTCTTAGTTTCATGGTGGCCATGAAAATGCCACATACTTAGAACATCAGTTTAAGGAATAACAAGGACTCTAGTTGCTGAACTCAGAAATTCTCAGCAGAGTTTGTGCTAAGTCCACGCTTTGCATGGGTCGTCCCCAACCAGGACTGAGTGTAGCAGGGATATTAAGATAACCCATCTCTGGTAAACACAGGATTCCTTCAAGAGTCAAATTGGATACCAAGTCTCCCTGATGGCTTTGCCCAATCTTTCTTCCACTGCACTAGCAATTGACACACCTTCATCCAATGTTTTCCCATCCTTACTCATCTCCTTCAGCATTTTCTCTTTCTTGGGTGTTTTTCCTAATAAAATCATTGCATATTTAATCCCATGTTGATGTTTACTTCTCAAAAATCCTAACTTACCTAACTTCCCTCTTTCTTGTTTTGTGTAGGAGACTTTGCTCAGCTGGAGGTTTCTGGTTTTGTAACTGGTTTGTTGAATAAATAACAGAACCAGACTCAGACATGACAGATATTTTGAATAATCAAACCAGGTAAAATAAAGTAATGACCCATGATAAGTATGTCACATCAGTATAAATTAAGCCACTAATATTTTGAAAATGATTTTTGCCATAGCACAATCTAGCCTATTCCAACTAAGAGCATTTTTCCCTTCCTTCTCCATCTTCATCTTAGCTGAACTTTAGACATGTTAGTAAACCACCTTGAATATGTGATCAACATCTTAGCAAAACAAGACGGACAAAACGGAAGAAACCTAGGTCTCTAAAGAATTCTCACAGTAGAGCCACAATACCAGCTCAAATTTACTAGGAAGGAGAGATAAATTTTCATTAAACAGACATTCTATTTTGTTAGACCTGAATCTGTGATCTAATAAAGCAGTCCATGCTTCCTTCAGTTGGTTTCTTACTCTTCAATCCTGAATAAATCCTGAAAGCCTCCATTTGTTACCATTACATTACCTATTTTACAGTTCTGTGTTTTACCACAGATTTGTGTGTTCTGTGTTTATAAACATAGTTGTACACACCATTGCTCTTAATTATTAGTTCTCAGGAAGTATTAAATGAAAAATGTTGAATGTTACCACATACATATGAATAAGTATGAGAAGGAATTTTATTCTTCCCCTACTCTAGCTTTTCTCTAAAGCTCTATGTATTTAGATATATGAATTTAAGCAATGTAATCACTGACATGATATCAGTAAGCGGGAAGCCAAAGAGATGGTCAGTGGAGAACTCAGTGTGTGTAACATGAACAGCCCAGGTGAAGTTACAAAACTTAATACATGATGTGAAAACTGCTAAATTACTGATTTTGTAGTATAATCAAATATAATTATAATGCCTTAAACTAGAAAGAGTCCATGTATCTAATTAAGTTATGCCTAAAATAGTCACATAAATAGTATATATTCCCAAAGTATTTTTTATCACTTTTGATGATATCTGCAAGACTTCAAATTTTCAAGAACAGAAGCTATAACTTAAATTGAATTAAGCAATAATAAAAAGGATTACGTGACTCCTCTAACCATGACACTTTATATGAGTTCAGGAAAATTTCGATCCAACAGTTAAAACAATGAACAGAAACTGATTTCTCAGTCTCCCATTTTCGTGTTCACTTTCAGGTATTGGCTTCATCTCTAAGAGACCTCCCCTAACCCACCTCCCACCTAGAATGACTGCCAGAGAACTACATGTCTTTTGTTTATCTCCATCAAGAAATAGTATGCCCAAATATATCTTTGAGGTAAAGGTCAAGGAGCATATCACCCATGCTTTCTTTTATGCATTATATGGCATCATATTTTACCTTTAAGTGTAAATCCATTTTAATTAATTTGGTAAACTAGTTTCATTCTTTTGTATGTGGTTTGTACAGTTTTCCCAACATCATTTACTGACGAGACTTTTCTTGATTCATTTTACGTTCCTGGATTCTTTTCCATAAGTTAGTTGTCCATATACGTGTGGGTTCATTTCTGCATTCTCAGATATTTTCCATTAATCTTTGCATTTGTTTTTATTCCAGTGCCATATTGTTTTGTTTACTATCACTTTATGGTGTAGTTTGAAGTCAGAGAATATGAAGCCTCCATTTTTGTTATTTTTTTTCTCAAAATTGTTTTGGTTATTTGGGGTTTTTTGTGATTCCAAATAAGCTTTATATTTTTTGTTCTACTTTTGAGAAGAATACCGTTGGGATTCCTATGAGATTTCTTATATAATATGACCATTTTTATGATGCTAGTTCTTTCAATAGTTCAGAATATCTTTCCATTTATTTGTGGTTGTATTTATTTTAACAATATCTTGCTGTTTTCATTATACAAGTTTTTCACACCCTTGGTTAAATGTATTCCTAGATATTTAATTCTTTTTGACTATCTATCATGAATATATGTTTCAATGAACATGGACGTGCCTACTTCTCTTTGAATTAGTGTTTCCATATTCAATGGAAACACGATAGTGTAAATTAAATGTAAATAGGATTGTTTTCTTGGTTTTTCCTTCTGCTAGTTCATTAGTTGTGTATAGAAATGTAACATATTTTATATTAATTTTGTAACCTGCTACTTTGCTCTATTAATTTATTCTTTCCAAAAAAGTTTATTAATGAAGTCTCTGGGATTTTTCTATACATGGAATTACTTCATCTCAAAATAGTAATAGTTTGACTCCATCTTTTCTAATATGAATAGTTTGTACTCACTTTTCTTGACTTATTGCTCTGAATAGGACATCCAATACTATGTTGAATAATAGTGCTTAGAGTTACCCCACCATTCCTGATTTAGATAGCTACTCAGTTTTTTGTCACTGAATAAGATGTTTGTTATGAATTTTGTCATATGTGATTTTAATATATTGAGGTCTATTCCTTTTATACCCATTTTGTTAAGGGATTTGTCATAAATGAATGTTAAATCTTGTAAAAGAAAACTAGCATCAAAATAAATAAATGGTACTACACAAGACTAAAGAGCTTCTGCACAATGAAAAATACTATCATCAAAATGAAAAGACATCTTAAAGAATGTAAAAAGATATTTGTGAGTCATACATCTGAAAAGGTATAATAACCAAAAGAGATAAATATCTCATAAAACTCAACAACAGCAATAACGACAAACCTGGTTTTAAAATGCGCAAATGATCTTTACGGTCACTTCTCAAAAAAACTCAAACAGATAGCCAACTGGCACATGAAAAGATGTCTATCATGCTGTATTATTAGGGAACTGCAAATCAAAATGACAATGAGCTATCACCTCACACATGTAAAGATGGTTATTATTGAAAACAGGAATTGAGAGGCTGTGGAGAAGGGGAACACTTTACACCATTGATGGAAATATAAATTAGTGTAATCAATATGGGAAGCAGTTTGAGGAGTGCTCAAACATTGAAAGTACAAATTTCATACAATTCCACTATCCTATTTCCAGATATTTACTTTAAAAATATGAAAACACTAATTCAAAGAGATGTAGACACCTCCATGTTCACTGAAACATTATTCACGATAGTTAAGAGTTGGAAACAACCTAAATGTCCATCAATAAATAGATGACTGGATAAGAAATAGATGGTATATAAACAAACTAAGAAACAGCTGATTTATACACAAAATGGAAAACTATTCAGGTATTCTTTAAAAAGATAAAATCTTGCCATTTGCAACATGGATGGACCTAGAGAGTTTTATGCTTGGTGAAATAAGTCACACAGATAAAGACAAGTGCCCTATGATTCATTCATAAGTGACACATAAAGAAAAAAATAAAACAAAAAGGCATTTAAACTCTAAAACTACATTATTGGTTACCAGAAGGAAAGTGCAAAAGGTGGGTAAATTCAGTAAAAGGGGTCAATTTTAATATAAGGGTAGAATAGAACTTTCAATGGTGTATGTAACATAGTATATTGATGATTCATAATGCCATACATCTGAGACCTATATAATGTTATAGACCAATGTTACCTCAGTTAACTTTTTAGAGGATACCACGCAACTCCTAACGAAAATCTTAGGTTCTTGTTTAACTGCCTAGGTCATATGTCCATCCCTGAGCAGAAGGTAAAGACTGAGTCAGACTTATAATCATCTTGTTTTAGGATAATGGTACCCAGAAAACTGAAACATCTGAAAGAAATATTTGTAGAACAGACTGGTAGTTCCTTTTCCTCCTACATAGTCAAATAAAATGCATTCCCCGATTCCCTTGCAGCTAGGTATGGTCATGTGACTAACTTGTAAGCAATGGAATGAAAACTTTTCCATGACAATGTCCAACATAATCTTCTCTTATCTTTCCCCAACTGCCAGCTAAAGAGAGAACTCTGACAACTTAGAGGAAGGAAAATCCAAGACCGTGGAAGGATCAAAGAATCCCTGAATGAGTACCTGCACACCCCAGAGATATTACAGACTTGTTGTCATTCCAGCACAATAGAGTGAAAATTGAAATAAAATGATCCACATAAAATTATTGGTTTTCTAGTATATGTAAAAGTCATGTTTACAAAATACTGCAGTCTAGTAAACGCACAATAGTATTATGTTTCTTTTTCAAATATGCTTAATTTAAAAATAAATTTTTACTAAAAATACTAACCACTGGAGCCCTTAGAGAGTAATTTTTGCCTGGATGCTGACTGATGAATAATGAAAGTGTGGTGGTGGATGAAGATTAGGGTGACTGTGACATTTTAAAATAAAACGATGTTATTTTTCACATTGACTGGCTCTTCTTTCATGTGGAGAACATCATAGCATCTTCACCAGGTATATATTCCATCTCAAGAATTGCTTCTTTCATAATTTTATTATTTCTTTTGCTTACTTTGTCATATGCATTTTAGGATATTGAAATCGCACCTCAGTCTGTGTGTATTTCACACCATACCCACTCACCAGCAGAATTCTAGTGTCCTTTACTGCCATTTTTTTTTCTTACTTCTTTCTCTTTCCCCTCCCTCCACACTGGTAGCCACGGCCTTGTGTCCTGTGAATGTTGCTGTAATTTGTCTGTTCACTTCTTTTGTTTCTTTATATTCTACATGTGAGTGAAACCACTCAGTGCTTCAATAATTTGCTTTCTGGCTTATTTCACTTAGCAGGATCACTTTCAGTTCCAACCAGATTGTCACAAAGGGCAAGGTTTCATCTTTTTTAAATGATTACATTGAATTCCATTGGGTACATATACCCTAGCTCCAGGTATCCACTTTCTTGGTTCAACTATAAGATGCCTCATCTGTTAAAACTTTATCATAAGAGTGCAGCAATTCAGTCACATCTTTAGACATCACTTCTAATTCTAGTTTCTTGCTATTTCTATCAAATCTGTAGTTACTTATTCTACTGAAGTCAAACTACTCTAAGTTATCATGAGGGTTGGAATCAGCTTTCCCCAAACTCCTGTTAATGTTGATATTTTTTACACCTTCTCATGAATCATGAGTTAATGGCATCTAGAATGCTGAATCTTTTCCAGATTTTTCATTTACTTTGCCCAGACCCATTAGAGCAATCACTATCTATGGCAGCTATAGCCTTACAAAATGCGTTCCTTAAGTAGTAAGGCAACTAATTAGCAATGATTCTTTGATCTATGGGCTGTAGGTTGGATGCTGTGTTAACAGGCATGAAAACATCTTCATCATTCCTCTTGGGTGACTAAATATATTGTTAATGAGCAGTAATATTTTGAAGGGAATCTCCTTTTCTGATCAGTATTTCTCAACACCAGGCTTAAAATAGTAAAACATGTTGTAAACAGATTTGCTGCTATCTAGGCTTTGTTAATCACTTTGATAGAGCACAGGCAGTGTAGAAATTTTGCAAAATTCTTAAGGGTCCTAGGATTTTGGTATGGTAAATGAACATTGACTTCACCGTCAGTCGCATTAGCCCCTAACAAGAGAATCAACCAAGCTGTCCTTTGAATTTTGGAAGCCAGGAGGTGACTTCTCTCTAGGTATGAAAGTCCTAAAAAGCATCTTCTAATAGAATGCTGTTTCATCTACACTAAAAATACATTGTTTTGGTGTAGCCACCTCAATAAAAGATCTCAGCTAGATCTTCCAGAAAACTTGCTGCAGTTACATCAGTATTTTTATATTACTGAGATAGCTTCTTTCCTCAAACCTCATAGACAAACCTGTTAGCATTCAATTATTATTCTTCACCTTCCTTACCTCACTTATCCTTCATAGAATTAGAGTTAAGGCCTTGCTCTGAATAGGCCTTTGACTTAAGAGAATGTTGTGACTGGTTCGATCTTTTATCCACACCACTAAAACTTTCTCCATATCAGCAATAAAGTTGCTTGTTTTCTTATCATGTGAATGCTCACCACAGTAGCACTTTCAATTCAAGAACTTTTCTCTGCATTCAAAACTTGACTACTTGGTAGAAAGACTTTTGTCCTTTCTTGACTTTTGACATGATTCCTCATTAAACTAATCATTTTTAGATTTTGAAATAAAATGAAAGTTGTGCAGTTCTTCCTTTCGCTTGCATACTTGGATAGCATCATAGAGTTATTAACTGATCTAATTTCAATATTGTTGTGTCTCGGTGAGTAAAGAGATCCAAGGAGAGAGATAGTTACAGGGGGGATGGCTAGTTGTTGAAGCAGAACACGCACGATGTTCCTCAATAAGACTTGCTGTCTTCTAAGGGCATGGTTCATGGTGTCTCAAACAACTGCAATAGTGACATCAAAGATCACTGATCATGGGTCGCTATCAATGATAAAATAATAATGAAGAGTTTGAAATATTTTGAGAATTACCAAAATGGAACACTGAGCTACAAAGTGAGTACATGTTGTTGAAAATACAGCACCAATATCTTGCTTGATGCAGGGATGGTACAATTTTCAATTTGTAAAAGCAAAACAAAACAAAAAAACCTTAATATCTGCAAAGTACAAAACAACAAGTTATGACTTAAAGGAAAAGTCACCTTACCAGAAACACCAACAACAGACTATGAGCTGAATGAGAAATGGATATTTTTTATAATTCTTGGGCATTGAAAATTTACCATTTCTTTATTTATTGCAATAGTCTGTATGACTTTACTACAATGCAGCAGAGACCACTGGAGTGATGGTTCCAAGAGTACAGAAAATGGACGTTAGACAGACCCAAATAAACAGTGTCCACTCTAACAATGATTTCTAAAATTTGGATTATCGTTAAATAAAATGGAAACAATTATGCTGCCAGAGACATCTCGATCTATGTACATTTTCTGTTCTAGAAGAGTAGTGTTGTAATGACTTAACCACAAACCAAATAAACAAAGCAGTAATTGCCTTTTGTACTGTAATAAGCCTTTGCCAACATTCCCTGAATTTGCACATGGCTCCCTTAATAAATGGATGCTATTTTCTTACATTCACCAGTGGTCATATCAAATAAGAGAAGCAATTTAAATTTGTTCTGCATCTCAGGGAACCACTCTACAATACGCTAGCGTTTTCAAAAATGAAAAATGTATTTTTCTCAAATCTCTTCCTTTTCAATTTTAATGTGCAAGCACAAAGCAGGCAGAAAAAAGCAAAGACCATGAGGCATGAGAAGGTGATCGAGAGGAAGCTGTGAACCAGCTCTGCAGGCAGTGACAGGGGCAAAGAGTTAGTCACTGGTTAAAGTCCAGACCAATTTCCTCCTGTCTGAAATGGGATATGCCCAGAGTGGAGTGAATTGATACCAAAATCAAAGCATGAACAGGTATTCAAATAAAAATCAAGAACTGGCTCACCTGGTGGAATAACAGTTAGGTCATCCACCTCTGGAGAAACAACGCCCATGTTCATCCCAAGAACTGGGGTCTGTGGGGAACAACCAAGGTGAACAACTAAATACAATAAAATAATAAAATTATTCTTCCTCCTCTTCTCTCTTCCTTCCTGCTTGCTCATCTTCATACTTGCCTGTACCTTTCCTTTAAAAAAAAAATTGAGTGGGGATGCCAGATGAGAGTGAGTATATCATCTGCCTGGAGAACTTCTTCCCCTTTCCCTGGATAAATTCCACTCACTTTCCAGATCTCAGCTGAAATTTCACAGTTATGGGGCAGATTGCAATGAAAATTCCTTCTCACCTCATGTAGTTATACCTCCCTTTATAATTACCTTAATAACTTTACTCTTTTCCAGAGCTCTTCATTATCATAAGTTCAGTGTTAACTGCTGATTTATTTAGACTCTGTCTTCCCATCTAGAATGAAAGCTCTAAGGACAAAGACCATGATGCCATGTTCACCTGCCTATTCTCAGGGTTGAGCACACCTGGCACATTGTAGGAACTCATTCATTCCTGTAGTGTGGCGATGATTGGTGAGGCTGGCACCAGGTTGTTTTTTTGAGGGGGCGGGGTTACTTGCACATTATTGTAACACAATACTAATTCATAGAAAGTTCAAAATTTCCCATAAAATAAGTGTCTGAGACTCCATTAAATTTGGCTAATGGATTAAAACTTGTATTACTATATACAGAATTTTCAAAATATCCACACACTGCATTTTTCAGGTTACCTTTATTATTTCCATTGCTGTCTATTTTTTATAGCAACAATTACTGTTTCTTTAGTTCACAATGCTAAATTCCATTTAGAATACTAAAATTGCATCTCAGTCTATATTTCACACCACACCCACTACTGAGTTCCAGTGTTCCTTATCACCATCTTTTCCCCTCATCCCCCTTCCCCCATAACCAGTACCGAGTCCTGCTAGTTTTGTAGGAATTTTATGTTCATTTGTTTCATCTCATTTAAATTATTTTACTTATTTTACTCAGCACGGTCCCTTCCAGGGATCATGTTAAAATAGCATGTCTATTTTAAAAAGACTATGTGCCTGAGTAGATCTTAGTCTGATATTTTCTTTTTGACCAACTTTGAAAAGAAAGGAAAAAACCTAGAAACTAATAGAACATTGTCTTTTAAATCATCTAAGAAATCATCTGATTCTTAAAACACTTGCAGAGAGGATGGGACTGTTTCTCTGGACTCTTTTTCTTTGGTTCAAACACTATTAAGTCACTACAGAGGGGCTCCCGTCTCAGAAACCATGCTAATGAAGCTAGTAATGACCAATTTGCTAACCCTAGCAGGTCCTCCCTGTATTTCTTTCCCTAGAGGACGGACTTGACCTAGCCTATGAACTTCGCCGTCAATCTCCATCCATTCATTCAAGTTTTGTCACTTCCCCTCCACCGAATCTCTAATTCCTTCTTTCTGAAAGAGCTGCAATTTTCTAATTGCACAAAGATTTGAATGCTGTAATTCAAAATGTTGTGAAAGAGAGTGACATATATGGATAAAACAGTCTAACCCCAGTCTATGACAGGAGGAGCAGTGTTCTATTAGGTTTTCTTTCTTTCCTGGCAATCCATGCTCTAACATCTCCTCAGCCCTTCTGCCTTACTGCGTTCTCTAGATCTTTCTCTCAGTTGTGTCTTATTCAAATCCACTTCAAGCTTGTTCTCAGGATCTGATCATCTAATTCAGATAAAGTTCTCAGAGATTGTGCTTGATTTTTTAAGCTGACATTTATGAAAAATTCGTGTACTCTCATTTAACATTCACAGCAACTCTATGAGATAGGCCTCACTTGTTAAACATTAATCTTTAACGAGAACCCTAAAGCCAACAGAGGTTAAGTAACTTGCCTAATAGCGCATGAATTATAAATGCTAGACTTAGAATTCAAAGATAGGTCCACCTGACTGCAAATCCACACTCTTTCTGTGACACCATACTGCCTTTTCATTTTCTTCTCTAAATCTCCTTGTTCCAGCCAGAATGAAAGTTTTTACTGGACAGTTATCTGCTTAGATGCCAATTCCCAACAAATATTGTTACCACATGTTGACATGAAACTGCTGATTCACAAATGCTCAGCCATGCTGTCTTTAGCCAGGATATTGTAATAGTTACCTTATAAAATGACTTTGATCTCAGCACCTATCATCAGGAGACACTTGTGGTGTTAGACAGCAAACAGTTCTGTTTTTCAAAAACAAAGGTTATTTGAATAGTCCCCAGGCAACCTAGAAGATATTTATCTCCATCTGAAGTCACAGGCACTTCAGAAGGTATACTTAGGTTGAAAACATCCTAGGTCATTTAAACGCCTTAGAAAGAGTCATTACCCCATAACTTTTTAACCTAATGTGTAATAATGACTGAAGATAGGAATAGCAATGACCTTTGCACTACAGTTGCTATCCACAGTATAATCAAATCAGAAAACCTAGAAGAATTTACATCCAAGCATTGTTGACCAGGTGGCTGACATGTGTCCACATTGATATTAGTTCAGACAGAAGGAAGATCCTAGACCAAGGACATAAAAGGAGACAAAATGAGTTAGAGATTCAAAATCAAGGGCTCTAAAGACAAAAAGGCTTACTAAGGCCAAAAGAAATAGTCCTTTGCTAGTTAAGGGGTTCAACATATTAAGCAAAAGAATTTAATAATTTAACAACAGACACTCAATACTGTTCTACATAAGATATATCTGTGCATTATTTGGTGAGTACACGAGTAGTATTTTAGTCCACATGGAATATGAATAGTAGCTCAAGTTCATTGCACAGTTTGTACTTCATTCTGAAAAAATAAAGTTTTATCTTAAAGTCTTCAGTTACATAACCCAATTCAAATATTGTGAAAAGTAACTTCACCAAGTCACTTCAGAAACCTTCCTGGGGCTCACACTCCATGTGTTCAGATAGATGGCTCAAGTCACCGGCTTTCCTTTAAAAGTGATGTCTAAACAGCCCAAGCCAGTGTGAATGAACAAATTCTCCTCATTCAAGAAGTATTTTGCAAGTTTATTCTGTCAGGTCATGTTAAGTTTCAAAGATAATTTTTAAGGGGCATTCACAAGTAGAGAAGACAAAACATGGACACAGATTTTTCACTAAAGTAGTGTAATTTCCAGGGTCAGTGTCAGTGTAGGATAGAGTGGCAACACAAAGGTACAAATGGTTGATTCTACGTGTGTGAGAGGCAGAGGCGGTAAAGGTTCTTGAAACATTATGAAAGATGGTGAAACAAGCTCAATCTAGACATAGAAAATATATCTCCTTTATTGAGAGAAAGAGAGACAGTGGTTCAGACTCAGTGTAGAGTGTTTAATACTAAAATCCACATCTACAGTGATATCCTATTGCTAGAATCTTGGGCCCCACAAACAGAACTTTGTTTATATCCCATTCACTAGAACCATATCCAGAAGCAAATGTATTGGGGGTAAAAAACATAATAGTAATAGCAAAAATTGAACACAGTGCATATTATAAGAATTGTATATATTTTATAATGCCTCAACTAATTTAGTCCTCAATTCCATATATAAGGATCATTCCCATCTGATAAATGGAGAAGGCTTGACAGCGAGATGTCAAGCAACTTACCCAAGGACACAGAGCTAACAAGTAGGTGATTAAACAGGAGACAAAGTCAGGCAGCCTCAGACAAAGTCAATATTGAATCCCCCTTTGCTAGGAGACCTCAACACCGACAGAGCTGTCTTACCAACTTGGCTGATGCCTAGGTCCAGGAAGATGATGAGCAAGCTGTAACAATGGAGCACAAGTCACTAGGTCATTACTGATACTTCCCTCCCTCATTAGGACCAGGCGTGAGGACACTGCAGCTGATGTAGAAGCAGAGATGGAGGCATATTTCATTGAATTAGATGTGCTTTTGCTAAAGCCTAAAATTAGTAAGGACAATAGTTATCCTGAAATGAGTACAATAGCAATCCCTTCCACCTCACCATGAAGAAAATTTCCTGGGCTCTTCCAGAAGTAGGTCTCACTCAATGATCATTTCCACAACTCACAGGGCCCAGAATTTTCCATGTCAGGTCTGTTCTGTGTATTTAAATTCATGATCTTCATATTAATTCTTCCAAAATGACATTTTATCATGGAGAGTATCTCCATTTAACTTCCCTGTGTCAATATTAATGTGGCATTTGCGTGTTTATTAGGTAAAAATTGGGTCCTGACAATCACACAGTCAATTCCAGGGTGCACGAGCTCATTCATCAGGACGCCTCAATTACTTTTTTAATTTCTTCTGTTGACATTGACCCTGTATGAGGTTATTTATAAAAATCTTTATGAATATAATTTATGACTTAATTTTGACAAGTATTAGAGTTTATCACTGAGTTTATGACCTGTGATGGTGGAGGTTCCTCTCAGAGAACATCAAGATTCATTTAAATTTCTCATTTTGTGATACCTGTTCTATTTTCCCAGCAGCTCTAAGGGTCAAACATAAATGAAATGAAAAATATCTTTTACATTAACTGTTAGTTATGGATTCCTTGGTGCAGAAGTGTAGATCTTTCTAACACGCTCAGAGAGAGAAAAACAAACCACCTAAAGAAGACGAAGAACATGTTTTATGGATACCTATAGCAATTATACTGCAAAAAGATACTTTTCCAAAGTATGCAATAAATATATTCTATACTAGAGTACTCCTAAGGTAGTATTTTTAATGAAATATAGAAACAAAATTTTAGCTGAATCTTAAAGATATGCTCATTCAAGGATTTCAAACTGACTACCCACAGCATAGAGTTTGCCCTGTGTATATTTCCTAAAGTAGAAAAATGTTACCAAAACTCTGGTTTTCTGAATTCTTTTGAAAAGTTAAAAGATTCACGACACTGCACCCATACCTCCTGATTTCTGCGTATTCTCCATTTGTCTTAGTCCCATCATTTATTCCTGTTTTCACTCTCTCCTCTTACTTATCTCATGCTTGAAGTCTTTGAGGTTGTCATCCTCTGTTCTTAAATATCTCATGTTATAGATAAGGATATTGGAAACGAGATGTTAAGTAATATGCTCACAAAGCCAGGACAGTACTAGATCCCCTTCTTCTAACCCATTCCACACTACCTATTTTCTTAGTGCAAATTGTGTATTTAGCAATAGCTATTGGACTAATGTATACATATTCTTTAACACCTCATTGAGTGTAATGAATAGGTAAATATTATTGTGCCTCTGCTCTTGCCAAAGACAGTTATAATAAGATGACTTAATTTACTGATCCTAGAAGAATGCTTTACCACCTACTGATCTGTCATCAGAAAGAAATACTAGCTGTGAGGGCTGCACAGAATGATAAGACCTGATGCCATATTGCATTGATTCCTGTCTACAGAAGTGTTTCTGCAGTGCTCTAAACACAAGCACTGCTGAGCCCAGGAAGCTGAACATGGTCTTTGAAAAAGCCTAATGATTAAAAGACATCTGCTATGGTAAGGAGCCAAAATGGGTCGATGACCCACATCTCTTGGTATTCATGCCCTTAAGTAATTTTCTTTCCCTTGAATGAGGGCTGCACTTGACCTACGTTTAATGACTAGATGATGACACAAGTCATGGTACCTCACTTCACTTCCAAAAATGAGGTTTTAAAAGACTTTTAAAAGATTGGGGAACTCTCACTTGTGTGCTCTTAGATGACTTGCTTTCTGCAAAGTCAACGGTCAGGAATGAAGCAACCCTTCATTGACAGAGTAGCAGACACCAAATGAGAAGTCTTGATCCAGAAGCATTCAGATAAGCTATTCTGAGATTTCTGAAACTTTGAAATAATAAGTAGTTGCTATTTTAAGCCATTAAATTTTGGGATAATTTGTTACACAGCAATAGTCAAATTATATTGACCCCCTTAACAATTCCCCTGTGTGGTAATGTATTACATACATACGTCTGTAGACACTTATGATACGTATATACATACATATATGTATATGAAATGTGAAATCACATACTGATTAAAAATATGCACATAAGGAAACCAGAACAGAGACCTGTGTTGAATCCTGGCTCTGAATTGTTTTAGGTGTATGACCACGCACAAATACTCAACCTTGATTTCCTCATCTGAAAAATAAAATTAATGTTCTCATTGTCGTTTATTAATTTCATGCTTAATCATATTTTATTGTGGTGACCACCGTTCACTCTGAGGTCAGATCCATTCCAGTGAGTTCAAACCAAAAATCTAAAGAAGATCACCTATTCATTGCAAAACTTAGGATTTATGGTGGTCTCTATTGGGCCACCTGAAACTAGGCTTCCTTTCCCCAAGAAGTTTACTCAAAACTATAACATCCATGAGCATGAGATCATAACTAGGTCTCCAGAGCCAAAAACACAAATACTCTATTATTGTGTATCATCCCCTCCACTTCCACAACCTCTACCATTTGTTCACCGACACTCTCAAAAGAGCCCTTGAAGTTATTTTTACAGTCAGAATTGCTGATATAGAGAGTGAGTTTTGTGAAACCTACATTCCTACAGACTTTCTATAAAATTTAGGCTTTTTAGAAAATATTTATGGGCATTAGCTTGAATCGTATGTAAAATAGTATTTATAGATACTTTCCTTGTAAAGTTAAGATGTGCCCAAGTGCCATGTACCCTTCAAGACAATGAATAACTAAATCTGTGAATAATGAAGCTGTTATATGTTCAAGATGAGTAGTAGAGAGCTGTCGGAATGAACTAATTTTTAGCCAACATTCAAGACTTTTAAATCACTATTTTACAAATTAGGACTTCTCTCTGCATCTTCACAATTAGCATTTTTGGTCTATTCGCTCCTTAAAGGAAAAAGGGATTTCACAGAGCAGCTTGCTCAGGATTAATTATGGATGTATATATATATATATATATATATATATATATATATATATATATATATATTTGCTATCCAAGGCCAGTGATAGCTCTGTCCAAGCGTCTCAAGTGTTTGTTAGGCTGTGGTTCTTTTTCTGGGTCATCAAACTAAATTGCCTAAACAATTATTCATAATTTGATTAAAATAATTAAGGACTTATCTAAGCTTATTTCTTTAACAAATTTTTGCTAGACATGCTTCTGTGGCAGGCATCACACTAAGCACAAAGATAAATGAGATGCCATACTTACCCTCAAAAGGATACAATCTAGTGACAAAAGACAGATGCTTAAAGAAATGGTAATACTTGTTAATAATAGATTTAGCATTCTAATGTACGGATAGAGCATTGGTTACTGAAAACAGGAAGGAAATTCTGCTTGAGAAAATAATTAAATAATTTTCAGAAGGGATATTTTGAGTTAATTCTTGAGTGATAAACAAGGAGATGATGGGTGGAGAAATGAAAGAGGTTGACAGAACTCCAGGTTTAATCAGACAACAAAAACAGAAAAGTATAGGAAGCAAGAAGTTGTTGGAATAGCCTCAAAGATAAAGAACTAAACACATATGAAGATTATAGTGGGGGGATGAGGATGGAATGAAAAGATGAACCCAGTCGGGAAAAACATCCAGACATGAAGGAACAAAGGTGTAAGTGAGGGACGTAGGAGCTATAAACAAAAGGAGTTCAACGTATTCAAAAACGACAATCAACTCAAAAAGAATTGCCAAAATTCAGAAACTGATTAGACACACATGCTGTCTTATTTTTGACATTTTGTTCTTGTTTAAAACAAAAATGAGAAATACAGAGAATAAAAAATGAAAAAATACAGGAGCATAAATGAAAACAATGAGATGATGGAAAAGCAGTCATATTGCAAAAAGGGTTCATCTTGGAATGCATCAAAAGGATGACTGAGGAAGTTTCTAGTCAAGGGGTCAGTGAGACATAGAGTTTAGGGTACTGGAAAACTTGAAAGCTAATGAGGGAATAAAGGGAAGCACTTAAGGAAATTACTTTAACAAGTAAATACTAGTGTAATCAAAGATCTAATGTAAATTTGCGCACAACTTCCAGAGCCTTAACAGTGAACAATCTTGAAAATTCATTTATCTTACATACTACCACAGGGACAGGCAAATTATTTCTTCAAAGGTCAGATATTTAGTGTTTTAAGCTTGCATGAGTCTCTGTTGAAACTAGTCAATCTGTCATTGCAATTGAATAGCAGTGACAAACAACACATAAACAAATGAACAGTAATGTTCCAATAAAACTTTATTTACAAAGATGTGCAGAATGCAAGCAGTCATTTGCCAACCCTGCAGCATCTTTATGGCTACACATTTTTTCAGTATAGATTTATAGAACTCATTATTTTCACTAAGAATATAAATCATGGAGAAAAAATAATAGTTACCACTTATTGAGTACTTACGTGTCACTTGGCTAAACATTTCAAATATATTTTAGCTCACTTGACATAAAACTATGAGGTTGGTATTACTAGCTCCTTCTATAGGTAAGACAATTGAAGAAGGTAGAGATCAATTTGTCCAAAGTCATTGGTAAATGGGGAGACCAGAGATTAAAAGGTAAATGAGGACATCCTCTTGGGGCAGTTGCCTAGACTAAATATTCTGAAAATCCTTCCCACTGAAAAGTCCATAGATGCTAGCTGTATTACAACAAATACAGTTTAGAAAACTATTTCTTCTTCCGTAGTAACATTTAGTTTCTTTTGTCTACAATTCTATATTAATATTCATTTTATGATATTGGAATTGTGTCTCAGTCTACATTTCGCACCACACCCTTCGCCAGCGTTCCAGTGTTCTTTACTACCATCTTGTTCCCTCTCTTCTTCCCTCCCACCTCCCAGCTGCCTGGCAACCATCATCTTGTGTCCTGTGCATTTTTGTTGAAATTGATCTGTTTGTTTTACTTCATTATATTCCATATCTGAGTGAAACTATCTTGTATTTCTCTTTTTGTTTTTCATTTATTTCGCTTAACATGATACCTTCCAGTTCTATTCAGATTGTGCAAAGAGAAAATTTTAGGGTTTTTTTAGTAGTTGCATAGACTTCCATTGTGTATCTAGACAATATCTTCTTTATTTGGTCACCTGTTGATGGATATTTAGGTTGTTTCCACATCTTGGCTATTGAGAACTGTGGTGCTCATGAGTCCTATGAGCATAGGACTGAAGATATTTTTTTCTGATTAGAGCTTTTGCATCCTTTGGGTATAGGCCCAAAAGTGGGATTGCTGGATTGAGTGGTAGATCCATCTTTATTTGTTTGAGGAATCTAACTTAATCTCCAAAATATATAGAGCTTACACACCTCAACAATAAAAGGCAAATAGCCCCCTCAAAAAATGGGCAAATGAACAGAATAGACACCTCTCTAAAAAAAAGAAACACAAATGGCCTACAGACACCTGAAAAAAAAGTTCTACCTCACTCATCATCAGATAAATGCAAATAAAAGCTATAATGAGATACCATCTCACACCAACAAGAATGCCCTATATTAAAAAGACTGGAAGTAGGAGCTGTTGGAGAGGCAGTGGAGAAAAAAGAACCCTCCTACACTCTTGGTGGGAATATACATTGCTCAACCTCTATGGCTAACAGAAGATTATTTCAAAGTTCAAAACAAGATAATTTCTCAAAGACCAAAATATTTAGTGCTGGATTCTAAAATGAGTGGCAAGTGTACCCGAAATCTTGGGATCTCTGCTGTCAAGGGATAATGGTGGGAGCCTAGGAAGAGAACATAGGGTCACAGAGGAGGGACCTTGGAGCCATGAATAAACTCCTGGTGATGGGGAGATATTCCTAATGAAAGATCAAATTAGGAAAATAAAACATCCATTTCTTGCCAAAGAGTGAATAAAACAAAACTTGTCCCTTTCTATCGTAGTGGTGTCAGGTGCACCTTTAATCATGAAATGCCCCTTTTATCTCTGGCAGTACTCTGGGTTGAAATCTACTTTCCTGGCACTGATATGGCACACTCACTTTCTTATACTGAGAGTTGACATGCTCTATCTTTTTCAGTCTTTTTACTTTCAAGTCTGTGTCTTTATAAATTGACAGAACACAGTAAATGGATATATACCAAAGGAGATGATGTTTAAAAGACTAATTAGTGACCTCAAAGAAATTAAAGATATAGGAACACAATTATTTTTTAAATACAATTAGAAAAATTGAAAGATCTATTGAAGAATATGTCAAAGAATCTAAAAGATAATTAACCTACCAGTATGTAATGCAAAAAGTTGAAAAAATAGAAACATTATTTTAGTCAGTTTTTTACTGTGCAATGACTAACCCCTGAATCACAGTGGTTTACATCTAACGTATATTTCTTATTTATGTTATATGAAGGATGCAGGGTGGCTGCGTGTTTGGCTCAAGGGGGGTATGCTCATATTTATGTTTCTAGGAAATAGAGGGAAAAAGATAGAAACATAAGAAATCAATTCAGGACATTTAATATTAGACTAAGAGGAGTTCATGACAAAATGAAGAGGGAAAAAGAAATGACAAAATGAATTTTTAAATGAAAAATTTATAGTACTGAAGAAAATGAAAAATTTCTAAATTAAAATAGCATGTTAGATTTCCAAGAGTCACTGACAAAAAGTGACTACTCCAGATAAAAATCTGTAAAATTCCTGCAGATAATGTGAAGTACCTTAAAAGTTTCCTCAGAGAAAAAATATAAACCCCAATGAAGAAAGGAGGATTCAGTGGTATTAGGATCACGAGCAATACTGAGTGCTAGAATACAAAGTAACAAGTGCATTCAAAGTTATAGGGAAAAAATAATTTCAGTCTAGAATCTATAAGACTTCTATGCATCAAGGACAAAGGTTAAAGTAAGAGATTTCAATTTTTAATAAAACCCTAAAATTGTTTTTAATTTTATGAATGAATATTAGATAATTACTGAAGTAATATACGCTTGTAAGTGAAAATAAAAACAAAAATATTCCATTCACTGTAAATTTCACAGAAATAGATTTAACAAAAAAAACACAGAATACATACAAACAGTAAAAGGCTTTTGAAATACCTAAAGCAAGATCTCAGTATATTTTTAAAACACACCATTACTCTTGATGAGAAGAGTTCATATAAAATCACCAAGTTTCTTTAAATTAATAGGTAAATATAAGGCAATTAACACTGAAAAAGTACTGACTCAACCAGATATCGGAACATATTACAGTCACTTTAATCAAATCAGGATGAAATCTGATTGAAATAGAGAATAATCTCAGAGCATAAAAATTTAATATATGAAAAATATGGTAGTTTAATTCAATGAAGATAAGGTAGCTTGTCTAACAAACTGGCAAAACTGGCTATAATAAAAAATTGTAGTGAGAATATCTAGGAAGACACATGCTCAAATTAAGAACAAGGGAACACTTTTAATCAAAATTGGAAAGCAAAAAAAGTGTTCTTAAAGCAGGAACACCTCTGTGGCTCAGTAAATAAGGTACAGGCCATGTAAAGCCCAAGTACCTGGGTTTGAGACCTGGGTTCAGAGGAAAAGGAAAAAATATGGCTATACTAGAAAAAACAAAGTAAAAAAGAGGTATTTGTGTATATAAAGACATTGCTAAAGATTTACATATGACAAAAAGAACATAAATATCCAATTCACAAATAATTGAAAACATTTGTAATATCATATAAATAACTCATCTAAATCAATAAGAAAAAGAAAATTTAGTACAAAAATAAGCAAAGGACTTAAACATTTCATTAAGAAGCAAATCCAAATGACAAAAAAAGTTATAAAAATACTCAAATTTTCTAATACTCACAAAATGTAGAATAAACTCATCAAAAAATTTGAAAAAACTGTAGTACTTAGTCTGGGCAATAATATGAAGGTATTCATACTTTATTAAATTGCCTAAGTACATTAAATTCTACCATCATTTAGAAAGATAACAGCATCAATTACAATGAAAAATCCACGTCTTGTCCCCGGAAACTCTACTCCTGAAACTGTCTTAGCATCACAACTGTGTAATAATACATATGGAAGGATGCTCCCTCAGTTTTGTTTGTAATGACAAAAACTGAATCCAAGCATCCATTAATAAAGAAATAATGGACTAAATTATGATGTACTGATATGAAGCTGTGCTATGCAGTAACCAAGAAGAATGAAAGAGAAGTATTCTGGCTGATTTAGAGAATTGTTATGGGAACGGTATGGTGATAATATTAGTGTGATGAGAGTGAATTATGATAGAGAAAGGAGACTAGGGAAATATGTCCCAATGAGGCAGGAGGTCTCTGAGCCATGAGTTCAGGAACTCCACAAACTACCTGAGAAAACAAAGGATGGCAATGAAAGGTAAATTGTGCAAAATTCTATGCTGTCCCAATTAATCTGAGGAAACATTGACTCCCCTATCTTTCCTTCCTATTTGTGCCTGATGTCTTCCTCACTTCTTTGTAGATTTCCTAAGCGCTGGATCCTATTGTGGAAAAAAAAATACCTAAGATAGGTGGAACAACTGGTGTTTGCAGCTAAGTGATCATTGTACTGAGATCCTTAACATAAAATGTGACAGAACTGGGCAAATGTGCCGTAAAAGAAACATTTTTCCAAATCTCCTACACTGTTTCTTTGGTAATTTGATTGTGGTGACAGGTCAGTGAGGCTATAATTGGTTTTAATTAGCTTTTCTTACAGTTGTAATATTCTTTACCTACATGCAAACTGTCAAAAAGCAGGAAGAAAGAAGGGTGAGGGGGGAAAAAGAGGGGTAGGGGAAGTGTTTGGCTCATTTTCCATCTTTTTTAAAGTGCCAGATAAATTGTTTTCAATATGCCTCACAAGCAATTGCTCCACTTTCCAATATAAATGAGAGGACATATGTCCTAGAAAGAAATGGTTGACCCTTCAGCAATATACAATGAATTCAATTCTGGCTTTTGTACCATAATGTCTGGTTTCCAGGGATCAGAAAGGAGAAAAATCCCTGCATCCCCTCTCTGCTCCTCCTGGTAAAATATTACTTAGGGAATACCAGAAACGAAAGCTAATGCGTACAACCCAAGCAGATGGATTTATAGATGTTTTTCTTTCGTATTCTAAACAGGTAGGGACTGTCTGTTTGTATCATCTATATTCCACAAAATTAGAGTCAAAGGACAATTTCTGACTGATTTAAATAATCATGTGCCTATTTTAATTTCATCATAAGCATACTAGTATTTTTTTTAACCTAAGACTCTTCAGTCATTTCAGAAAGTCCCACCTTCGAGAAGCCATAATTGTTCTCAGTGTGGCCTGAGAAGCTGATTTCTAAGATCCTTTGGATCCTTGAGATTCCAGGATATTGCATCTTCTTTTTTAATGCTGAGAGGGATCAGTCAAGATCAGTCTCAGGAATAACTTATTGCAGGTTGTACAACTCTGTCTTTCCTTCTCCCACTCAAGTCTTCAACATAGTCTTAGCCCACTCAAACTACAGATGGCAGCAAAGACTCATGGACTCCACAGTCCCCACTCCCTGACTGGTAGTAAAGACAAGACAATCTTTTATAAATGGATGGAGTTGACGGTCATCATTATTCCCCCATCCCTGCCCTCAATCTTGAGAGCCCCTGTCTGAACAGATTGATGCACCCACACCCTCCTTCTCAACATGGCTAGTAGCCTTCAGGGACAAGGAAGACTTCAAATCATTTATTTCATTGATACTTCAGATACTGAACATAAACTTCCACTTATGAACCTCCAGAGATATTGAATTAAGACTCTTTCACTTTTGAAAAACTAAATATTTCAATGGTTTTCTTGATGTGGAATGGAACTCTGGCACTTTATTCAATAGTTATTGCAAAATTTCCACACATCTATTCATCACAGAACCTCTCAGTCCCTTAACCAGAACTGTTTCCATTAATTCCAGTTCTATCCCTTGGGATAACAGGGTGTAAGACTAATTCTTCTTTCACTGGACAGCCTTTGTACATTATGCATCTCTACCCAAGATCCCCTACATTTACACACACACAAAGACTCTTTTCAATGAAAATTGCAACTTCTTTGAAAAATTCCTCATTATGAATGGTTTCAAGTTGCTTCACTCCCTTTGATATTCTCTTGTGAATATTCCCAAGATCACCCATGTGGTTGTTCATCCATGACACCTAAAACTGAAGACAATAACTCTAGGAGTAGACTCAGCAGCTCAGCAATATAAACATCTTGTTACTTTAAATGTTATGTTTCTAGTACTGCCACCAAAGGTCACATCATTTTTGTAGAAGCTGTGTAACGTGATAGAGCCTCTTTTCAAGAGTTTTCAAAGAGTTTATCAAAATATATAAAATGTGTTTTATGTGACCTGGAAAGTTACAGCTCCTTGACTCTATGCCAGGCTCCAATCCTGGGAAAAGGGGTGAGGAAGGGGGCGCTGCAGGAGAATAAGAAACTCAAGAGAGTGAGATGATAGAAAGCTGGGGTCAGGGGGTGCAACAGACTTATGGACTGAGAGCCCTGAATACCCTGCCCTCCACCTATTTATTGAGTTCATATACAGCATTGCTTCAAGCAGCTTACACAAGCAAGTTTATAGTTACATTGGATTGCTTATACAACCCATGTTCTCTAACTACATAACTATATCTGTCTTATTTTGGCAGGTGAACAGTCACAGATACACTGTCACAGTGTTTTCACACAGTGACCCAGGTCCAGTGCTCGGGACCTGGTGTCGTTGATGTTCTTCCAACTCCCACTTCGTCCTCACTCTGCTCTCTGCCCCCAATAACCCTGTACTGCACAGGTGAGTTTGGGGATGTGAATGCATGACCTTACTTTTATCCAGATTCTATTTACTTTTCTCATAAGTGACCCATCCTCTAAACTTGACCCCTGCAGATCTACCCACATTTAAGAATTCTTTCTACCAACTACCATCAAGATTGACTGATCTATCTTAAAGCCTTTTAACAAAGTAGCTGTTAGCTGCAAACACTGAGTAGAATCTATTTAAGTGCATCTCTCCTCCCCCATTTCCATCTCAATAGATGTCAATGCTACCTATCTCTTTAGTTTTCCAAGATAGGAATCTAGGAATAATTGTTGTCTCCCTTCTTGTCATCTTCTACATCCTACAATTCCAAGTCCTGTTAAAGCTACCTTCTGACTATCAGGGAGAGGAGGCGTCGGTCATTTCCCTCTTCAGACCAAAAACTTCCCATTGCCAAATGCCAAAATAGCCTCTTTCTTCCACTTGTCCCCTATAATTCCAATCTTATCATTTCTCACTCCTGCTTCAAATCCTTCCACAGCTCCTTATGGACTCAAACACTCAACTACTCATATATTCCTTGATAATTGGTCCCTGTCTTCCTTCTCCACTCTCAAACATCACTATTGGAACAAATCAGCATTCTATGCAATTCCCAATTTCTACCTCAGGAAGATATGTCCTTGCTGTCCCTGCTACTTGGCACATTCTCTGTCCCTGCCTCTTCAGCTGGCCTCCTCCTACTACACAAATATCAGAGCTCTGCTTGAGTCTTTTTTATAAAGTGCCTCCATCAATTATGCTTTCAAAAATTTCCCCATGAGTGTGCCTGGCAGGCCTGCCCCAGGTTCTGGTAACTGTTGATACTCACTATAACCTCTTCCTTCTATAGTCACAGCGTTTTCTATGGTGATTCTCCATCTTCACTCTTAAAAGTACATTTGTGATGACACAGGATTCATCGGGATAATCTAGAATAATTTCTTCATCTCAAGACCCTTAATCACATTTGTAAAGTCCTTTTTTACCATGTAAGATAACATAGTCACAACTTCTGTGAGTTTGGAACATGGGCATCTTTGGGGTGGGGAAGAAGTCATTATTCAACCTACCACATGAGGAGGAGTTACGATGCAGAAGGGATAAGCATCCTAGGCTAAAGGAGCAGCATCTGCAAAGAAATGAGAAGAAGCACAGTGCATTCATCTCCTGAAAGAAGTCAATGAAGGTAGCATCCAGAGGGCAAAAGAAAGCTATTGTGAGATGGGCAGGGAGCTATAAGAATGGACAAATGTGACAGAGACTTGTTCATACTCTTGGCTACAATCTGACCACAATGGGAACTCACTGGAATCCATCAAGCACCAGGAGTGACAAAATCAGGTTTTTTAGATGGTTGCTCTGACCTCAGGGTGAAGAACAGGCTGCAGGTGCCAAGGGTAGAAGTGGAGGGTGATTTCATTTAAATTCCTGAAGAATATCTAAGTATATACCTCCAGGATTCTATGCATCTTGTGTGACCTGTTGTATTATTCTCAAAAAATGACTTGAAAATCAAATACTCTCACATTTGGCGTGGCTGGCATTTTACAAATCCTTTCTCAACACTTAACCACCACTCTGTGGTATAAAAAGCACTAGGCCTTGTAGGCAGATGGGAAAACTAAGTCTCAGAAATGTTACCTATCTCACCAAATGTTACCTATTTGGTTTACCCAAATAGATTTACCCAAAATCTAGTGTGATGAGTCCTGAATCCCAGTCCAATGTTTTTGGCTTTTGATAAGCATGTTTTCCCACTACAAATAAAGCTTTTAACAACCCAACTGTATTTTCATTATGACTATAAACTGGGTGTCTCATACTTTTCCATTTTCCAGACATGAAAGCAAATATTAACGCAGTAATGACCTCACTGCTCATCAAAGGCCACCATCATTGTCTGCGCCATAACGCTTTAGAGCAAGACGTGTTAACTGGCATCCCACACTCACTGGTCAATTTTTCAGATAGTTGCTTCATTTACAGTATCAAGAATGGTGACAGTGCTCTGCTTGTAAGTTTGTTTGAAGAAAAATACTCTCCAAGCTTTTCTCTTTGTCTTTCCCCCAGCAGGCTCCTTGCTGCTCTCTCCTCAGCATAACAGGCCATTAAACATGTGGGTCTAATGTAATGCCTCATGTAACATGTGCGCTCCTTCCCATCACATTAATCACCAGTTTCTGTAATATCCTGTTCGCTAAAACCAAGCAATAATGCAAATCCTCATGACAGGACCCCTCAGTTCAAGGAAATTTGTTTTCCCTGCACTTCAGCACAAAGCAACAAATGACAGTCAAACAGCTAATGGACATTTTAAAAAAGCAAGGAAGAAAGACACACAGCTGCTGACATGGGGCCAGGACACAATGAAATATGTGAGAAAACCAGGGAAAACAAAAATCCTGAGTTTGCCATTAAAAATGTGACCATTTTCATACGGTTCATATTCACAGATCTAGTCAATCTATCTAATCCACTCAATCACGCTAGCCTAGTTAAGAGACAGATACAGAATAGTGAGAAGTCAAGCTGATGGAGATGCTCACAGGGCATGAACACTCTGGTCATGGAGAAAACATTGTAGTAGCCCAAAGACACTGATTACAACAGGGCATCATTTCAACCCAAACCAAGCTTAAAAAAGAGAGAGAGAAATGGTTGTCATTGGAAAGTCCTTTGCTCCAGACACTTTCGGATTCAGACCTTCAAGTATTCAACAGAATTGTGTCTGTCTTTATCAAAAACTCTGCTTTCTTCAGTACTGGTTTCTCTTATTGTCAGTTTCTGCACAGTTAATGGCAAAATTAGCCATGACAGACTTTGCATTTACTACCCTGCAAAACTAGTGGAAAGGGAACATTTCTTTTCCAGGACTTCCAGCGAAAATACCATGCTTGCCTCACCAGGCTCATGATCTGCGTCCTTTTCTGAACCAATCTCTGTGGTCAAGGACATGACATTGCCCAGAGACCAGTTGGCTTCCACTCCTTACCAAGCAGGGACAGTGGTCAGTGCCACCCAAACTACAAGAACAGAGAACATGAACCCCAAAGAGTCGAAGGATGCCTACCAAAAAAAGTGGCCATGGATGCTGGCCAGATTGAAAACCTCAGACGGCTCTGCTGTGAGAGCTGCAGCATCGTGCAGTAAGGAATTATGATTACAGTGCAGGGAAGTGCGTGCAGAATGTGGGAAGATGCAAAGGCGGAGATGAACTTATCCAACATATGGGAAGGGAAATCAGGAAAGGCACGGTATGCTTGACCTGAGTCTTAAGCAGTAAGTAAGAGTTTGCTCCACCTTGAAAAGAAAAGGAGGCTCCTTCCAGAGTAAAAGCGCTGAGCTGTGAAACAGCCCAATATGCTTGGGGAAAACAGAAAATTCCTCCACTTCACCTCCCCGCTCCTGTCATCCCTGGATCTTCACAGGTGCGCCCAGCTCTCTCTGCTCCCAGTGTGAACGGACACCCAGAGTAACAGAGTGTATCAGACATCTCTTTTTCCCCAGATGTAAGGACAGAGAACGGAGGAGCTGAGTGTGGTCAGGCTCCCAGAACTAAAATCCGAAGTCGGAGAGGCCAGCTGGGCCCCAGGGCTGCCCATGGCTTCAAGGACAAGTTGACGACAGAATCATTCTGCCCTCTCTCCTTTCACATCACAAATATTTCCCGAGTTGCTGCTAGGACCCCCCACATGTTTTCGGACCTGGACACCTAAGGACCTGCTCTCACAGAGGTGCAGGTTCAGCAGAACAGAGTCAGACTGTAACACACATATTAAACATGGACGAGACTCATTGAGAAAGAAATCTTGCTTTTGAGGAAGGGATCACAAAAGCTTGGACCTTTTTGAATATTGGGGTTCAGCCTAAAGTTCTGATTTTTCAGGATTGTGATAGAGTCTTTCCAGCCCGCAGACATACAAAAACTTGCTCTTGAAGCGTGCACACCTTCAGTCTGAAATGGTGCCCTAGCCATGGCCACACATGCAGGACTTCATGCCACTTGAGTGTCGCTTTGAAAGTGGGCTCCCCAGCCTCCCTGACTATACTAACTAAAGCAACCATTTCCTTCACTGAGCTGCCACGTCCCCAGACCGTTAGGTCACTACTCAACTGCTTTATTTTCCTTGTAACACACAGCAGTTTCCGATAGGACGTTATGCCTTGATTTGTTCGTGAGTTTAGCAATTCTCATTTTCCTGAGAAAATTGATAGTGAGCTGTACTCTCCTCCATTTCAATGCTGGGGAAATAGGCAAAAAATAATAAAAAGTAATGAGTACACAAAGATGATAGAGTCAAGCCACCGTCAAAAGGGTGAAAAACAAAAGGCTAATCAAGGAGTGCGTGCTTTTTCTATAGCAGCGTTTTATAACATAATTTTATTATTTCTTTTCTTTACAAGGCTATATGCTTGTTAGGACACTGAAATCGCCCCTCAGTCTGGGCATTTCACACCCACACCCTCCACTAGAGTTCAGTGTCCTTTGCCACCACCTTGGTCCTTCTTTCCTTCCCTCCCCACCTCCCAACCCTTGTTTGCTACTGACCTGTGTCCTGTGAATTTTGTGAGGGTCTGTCTGTCCATTTGCTTTATTTCATTATATTATTCCACATATGAGTGAAATCATCCAGTGCTTCTTTTTCTCTCTGGCTTATTTTGTTTCAGATGATTCCTTCCAGTTCCATCCAGCTTGTTGCAAAGGGGATGATTTCATTTCATCTTTTTTCTCAGCTGCATAGAATTCCACTGAGTATCTAGAGCACAGCTTCCTTATCCCATCATCTGCTGATGAACATTGAGACTGCTTCCATGTCTCGGTTATTGTGAATTTTTACAGCAGCATTTTCACATGTTTTCAGGATGACATATCTCTAAAGAAAATCTACAGAATGGGAGAAAAGAGAGTTTCATAGTCAAATAGTTCGCAAAAATCTGAATTTACTCTTGAAGACTCATAATGACTCTTAGACTAGTAATGACCATGAGAAGTCCTGCCATAAAGAAATTTCTTTCACTTTACTTAATTCCACATAACCCAAACTTATTTAACTCCAGAACTCCTCTTTCAATACTATGTGGACATATTCCCTGAAGCAACATTTCTTAGACTCTTCTAGGAAAATGGTCTTCTACTATAGATGCGATAAAAAATTTTCTGGTATCTCACTCTCGTGAATTATTCACTGTAGTGCTCCTTTCTGTTCACACACTATATCCCTCCACATACACACACATACACACACAATGAATTTGAATTTGACCATGAAACTTACTTTGGCCAATAGGACAGCACCAAATGCACGACACAAGCAGAAGCTTAAAGAGTGTTTGGGTTCTGGGGATTGCCTTCTCGATTCCATTGAGTTCCTCATCACCACCTGCATGTTGAGAAATCCAAGCTAGTCTACTAGAAGATGTACACAAACAAGAGCAGAGACCAGTCACCCCATCTGAAACCTCTCCCAAAACAACTATGCCCCAGCCAACCTGTTAACTAACCAAGAACATGAAAGAGCTCCATTGGACCAGCAAAAGAATTGCCCATCTGAGCCTGTCCCAAATTGTCAACCCACAGAATTCTGAACAAAAGAAAGGGTTGTCAGTTGAACACAACATGTTAGCATGATGTAGCATGAAGTACAAGCTAATGAAGTTAACTGCTGTACCCACTAACTGAAGAGTTCTGGCATCACGCTCTAGAAACACATTAAGGAAAATTAAGAATTCTTACTTTTCATATTGAATATTAAGTCTGAAATCTTAACTTCCTATAATTAAAAAAACATGAAATTCAAAAGTTCTAATCACAAGGCCCTTTCGAATAGAAGTAAAAGCACCTGAATCTTAGATTTGTAATTAGAGAGCTTCTGGAGTTATCTTAGAAGCTCACAAAGGTGTTTTCCTTGATCACACACCATCATCCCTTCATGAACTAATATCCCGCCCTTTGTCAAAACAAAAAAGGGTTTGTGTTCCAATTATCATAACCCAGTAAGTGCATCACAATTTTTAAAAGACTCCTGACCCTCACAGATGATTTTGATCCAGGGAACCTTAAAATTAATAAACTGTGAAAGGGATGTCTTCATATCCTTGTAGGATGAAAACACTGCACTAATACCCTGCTGATGAGTCATTAACATGTCTCAACAGTAAGAAATAAAGAAACACTGTTACTTTCACTAGGAGAGACCCAGTTAATTAATTTGATAGCAAAGGTCAGAATGCTGGGATTTGGCTTTATGAGAAACTGCAAACCTTATAAGTTTATTAAATAATAGCATTTCCATTGGCTATAGGGAAAAAAAAAAAACTTTTTAAGAATAGCCAAAATAACAAAGTGGGAGTTTCTAGGGAAGAGGGAGGAAATAATCTGCTCTGAAAGTGATCCCAAGACATGTCTTCCTTCCCAGTACACACTGTGAAAACATAATTCTCAACTCATTAGGGAGGCAAAGGTACCAGTGGAGAGAAATGCTAATTATGCATTAGCTCAGTTAGCTAAATGGCTTTTACAGAAGCAAGCCAGTTCCCATTCTCCAAAAACCACACACTGGAACCTGGGAATTAACTGTCTGAACAGAATGGCAAAATTCACTCTAGAGAAGTTGATAACTGGTAAGTGAAATCTGCAGAAATTAAAGGTAAAGTTCAGTTCTTAAGGAAGCATCTAGAAATGTCTTTATTATAACGTACCACTAATTCTGGGGTAGACAAGGGTAGATTAAACAGAACCTGGAAATTCAGCTTGATGAGACCAAAAAAGTTAACTGAAAGACATACATACATAGAGGCTAGTGCAATCATCTCCCTTGTTATAAACAGCACTTTTATCCATTTCTGCTGTTGATGGGCATGTGGTGGTTTCCGTTTTATGATAATATAAGCTGTGCTGATATCAACAATCTCGTGTGTCTCCTGGTGAGCAGCCACACGAGTTATTTTAGGACTTTGGTTCTTATTAAAATCACTTTGAGAATTTTACTAGATATGAATGTCCTGACCCATCACAAACCTCCTAAAAGACTTACTCAAAATACATTGTTAGAGGTGGAGGAGGTGGGAAAATGAGGGCTGGTAGGGGAGTGGGAAGGTGGGATGTCAAGTAATTTTTCCAACACTAATTTGCCAATATTCTAATTTTGCCAATTAGTCCAAGATGTACTTTATACTTGTTTTATATTCTAGGACCCTATTTAGGTGCATTTTTTTTCAATAGTAAGATTTATTATTTCTTTAGTTCACGATGCTAAATTCCATTTAGAATATTGATTGCCTCTCAGTGTCTATTTCGCACCACATCCACCACCAGAGCTCCAGTGTCCCTTACCGCCATCTTCCCCCTCATCCCTGCTCCCTTCCATTACCAGTCCTGAGTCCTGTTATTTTTGTTGGGATTTGTATGTTCATTTGTTTCATTTCATTTGCTCCACTTATGAGTGAAACCATCCTGTGTTTCTCTGCTACTTTCTGACTTACTTCACTCAACATGATCTCTTCCAGCTCCATCCAGATTGTAGCAAAGGGCATAATTTTGTTGTTTTTTTTAATAGCAGCATAGAATTCTATTGAGTATATAGACCACATATACTCATAAATATATACACATATACATATATAAATGTATATATACATATATATTTATCTAGTCATCTGTTGATGGGCATTTAGGTTGTTTTCACGTCTTATCTATGGTTAATTGTGTTGCTATAAATACAGGGGCACAGATGTTTTTCTTGATTAGACATTGTTCAAATGGTAGATCCATCTCTATTTATTTGTGGAATCCTCATATTGTTTTCCAAAGAGGTGGCATTAATTTACAGTCCCACCAATAGTGTTTAATTGTTATGTCTCTGTGATAGACTTCTCTGCCTTGCCTTTTCTCATGGAACTGACTTTTTAAGACTCCAGACCAGTTGTCTTAGAGAATGTTCCACATTCTGAATTGTTTCCTTTCAATAATTGGTCTTATTCCTCTGTCCTCTATCGTTCTTGTTAACCAGAAATTAGGTATCAAAACTTGATTGGATCCAGTTCAAACTTTTGTAATTGAGAACACTTTCCCCTCCTCTCAATGTTACCAAATTTGGCCACTGCTTAAGGAAGTCACTGCTCTGTCTCTCTGCAAGATAATTGTTTTCATAATCAAAATTAAGATGAATGACCTCAACAGTTCTAGGTACTTATGCGTAGGAATCACTCTCAAATTTGTTTCTCTGATTTGTCTCCTGTTTCACTGTACAAGGTTGTAGCTTCTGAAGTCATTCAGAAAACATGAGGAAACATGAGTTGCTGGTACTTTCCTTCTTCATTCAAGAGCCTCAATATGGAAATAAATGGTAGTTTTATTAAGTACCTACTCTGACTGGACCCATTTTACTTCATTTCATTTTCACAGTGACCTCATAACATTATCATTACTCTTAAAAATTTTTTTAAAAAGGGGGAAATTGGTTCACCCTGGTGGCTTCCTTATTAAGTCCATGGCCCCTGGTCCGCATAGCCCACATACATCACAAGGACCCTGGTTCAAGACCCAGGGTTGGAACGAACCACCAAGATGGGCAACTAAATAGAATAAATAAATGCTACTTCCTCCTCTATCTTCCTGTCTACTTCCTGTCTACCTACTCACATTCATTGCTGCCTACACTTGTCCTTTGAAAATACGGAAATTGGAGCTCAAAGAAATCAAGTCACAAGCTCACAAAGAAAGTGCAAAACTAGAACCAGAACTCAAGTTTATGTGACTTCAGAGTCTCTTTCTGGAACACCTTTGTGGCTCAGGCGGCTGAGACGGCTAAGTCTCAGGTAAACCCCAAGGACCCAGGTTCGGGACTCTGGGCTGAGAGAAAAGCAAAACCAAAAATGTCTCTTTTCGCTATCCAATTCTCTTTTCTCTTATAACAAATGCATTTTTTTCTGTAGGCCTGAAACCTTAAATGAGAGCCCAATCTGTTATTTCCACTTGGCTGGAATCAAAGTCCCCAACCACTGTCATGCCGCTTGATAACTGTTCTCATCCAGGATTAAATCACCTGGACTCCATTCCAATGAACCGAGCTCTTTTCAGAAGAGTAAGCAAAATTTTCTTGAATTGCTACTTGAGACCCACAAAGGTTGAGTGAATGACTGAAAAATCACACAATAAATAAAGGCAACTGTACTTTAAAAGGCAGTGTGGGGCTTGGATTAAACAATGCCATCCTCAGGAAAAATCAACCTGTAAGGATACAGTGGAATTGGATAATCAGGGGCAGGACAAAGGTCAACCAAGAGCAGAGGGATGATTGAAAAATGGGTTCATAATACAAAAATGATGACGGTCAAATCTGCGTGGGCAATTTAGTAGCAAGGGTTTATCCAGAGTCTCTCTATTCATCTTTGCAAGAAATCTAGGAGTTAAGAATTAAATGACTGACCACTTTACAGGTAGAAAAACCAAGGTCCGGAGAAGAAAATTAGCTGGGTTGGAAGATAAGTTCAGTCTAATTCCAGATCCAAACACTGAACTTCAATGCAGTATCTTTTCAACCACTGATGTGTTAGGAGCAAAACTGAAACTCCAGGTTGACAAAGCTTTCCTAGAAAGTTGCTGATTAGTATCATAGTAATGAAAATAGAAGCTTTAGAGGCAGTCTGCTGTCTGATTTAAATTCCAACCACCATTGGAATGATTTTTAACCTTTATGTAGAGACAATAATAGTTTTTACCTGGTGACATTGTTGGATTAATGCATTGCAAACACTGGGAAGCATCTGTTAGTACTCTGAAGGTGGTAGTTACTATTATTAAATTGCTTCCTTCCATTTTTTCCCACTGCTACTTTAGCTGATACTTTGTTTCTTTATCACCCCAGTCATCATACTCTCTAAACTCATAATGTGTTATTTAAATCCATGCTTATCTTTAACAATAACTTGATTTATTCTTGGTTATTAAATCTTTTCATGTACTTCTCATTTGATGTTCACAACAACCTTTGAGGAACTCGGATATTACTCTCTGTTCTTGTTCCTGAAGAAATCCTAATTCGGAAAGATTAAATGACCTATCTAAGGTCATTTGGCAACTAAGTTTGTTCAACTAGCTGGACCAAGGACACAAGCCTACTGTGTCCCAATGTCAATATTCTTTTACTAAAGCATGCCTTTGTAGCTCCCAGATGCTAATCTTCCTAAAATACAGTTTGCATCATGTCACTTAGAATGAGACTCTTCAATTGTCCCCTATTGTTTTAGTTTTCTTAATTTTTACTTATAAGGAAAGGTGCAGACAGAATGAAGATGAGCAGAGGCAGACAGGCAGGAAGAGAGAGGAAGAAGAAGCATTTATTTTATTTAGTTGTACATCTTGGTTGTTACCCCTGGCCCTGGGTCTCCTCAAAACTCAGTCCTTGTGGTGTATGTGGATTACACCTAATGGCCTTATCCACTAGGCCACCAGGGCCCACCGATGGTTCCCTATTGTTCAGTGCAGTACAATTCCTCACCCTATAAAAAGGGCTGAATCCTAGATTCCACTTTTACTTCCAAAGGATACCTTTACTTCAAATATGACACCTCTTTTTTGACTCCTTCCAATGTCTATCTGAAACACCATCCCTCTCATCCATTACCACCATGTATTATAAGCTATATCCATTGTCAAAGCCATCTCCATTGCCAAAACAACTTCATTAAAATGCCCCCCAATTCTCTTAATCCAGGTAAACCACACTTTACCACTGTATCTCTTTCACTTACCAGTGGTCCATGGTGTTTGATGGAAAGGTCTGATGACTTTTACCAGCAGACCTGGCACATAGCTCGTGCCCAGCAAACTTGTTGACTGAAACTGAATTTATACTCCAACGAATTTAAGACCAGAGTGAAGAGTTATAAGGAAGTAGCAGCGCCCTGACTTCTGCATGTTTGGGAGATTTGGAACGGACTCAAAAGCAACCTCAGCCACGTCTTCAGTGTCTCTGACATTTGCTTTTTGCTTTTCGTCTCTGTTGTTACTCTAGTTTAGGCTCTGACCCCATCTCCGCCCACAGTTTCAAAGCTCTAATTGGCTTGTCTATATACTATCTCTTACTACTTTCTCTCTCTATCCTTTCCAGGCTGCCAAAATTAATCTTGCAGTTGAGCAGCTCAAATCATTCAGGCAAGAACAATTGTATCAGCATTGCAAAACATTAGCTAAAATCCCCTCCAATCAGTCAAGACAGTCAAGACAAGAGCATCTGCCAGTGAAAAAAGCTGCCTGTCTCCTCCAGGTAGGTACAATCAGGTGATGCACTCCTCTTTGGAAGGTCTGCAATATCAACAAAGAGCAGGTGAGAGTAGGGAGTCATAAGCAGAGTAGATAGAATGAAGGCTAGAAAGACAGGCCAAGCACCACTTTAAACAGCCAGGCTTGCTGTCTTCCTAATCCAAGAGACAAAGTACAGCCTGGATTTGGTTCAAAGAGGTCACTGATCACCTTGAAAGCAGCAGTTATTAGACATTCTGAATATCATAGCACCACACCCATGACCATATCGTAACTCAGCTTCTTCATTCCCCAGTTTGCTCCCCAAAAGGAAGCCATGTGATCACATCACAGCTGCAGAGCTCAGTGAAGTAGATGCAGAGAAGGAGCCTGAGCTTTGAAGACAGGCCTGGGTTTCAATCTGAATCTATGTTCTGTAACCATAGGAACTTGAAGATTTACTTAGCCTCAGCTTTAACATACTAATAGCCCCATAACTGAGTTGTTTTAAGAATGGTAGAAGATAACACATGCATTTATTGAATCAATATCATGCTCCTAAAGGAGCAAAAAGAATAGGCAAGGCTTCCTGCCTGAAGAAGCCCCATATTTGAGGAACTCTTGAGTTTTAAGAAAAAGAATCAGGTAAATTCTGTGAGTCCTCTAACTGTTCTAAGGTTCTTCTCTGATCCTGCAGGCATTCATTCACTTAATAATCATCAACTGACACTCATTCTGGACCAGGCATAAATGGATTTATCAAGAAAAAGAAAGAAAGAAAAAGAAAGACTTGGTTCCTCCCTGGCATTGCTCACAAGTTAACTGAGAAAGACAGAAAGGAAAACAAATAATTGTGGTATAACAAGTACTATATGCTATGATCAAACAGTGGAAGGAAATAAAAGTTGTCTAGGAAGATAAGAGATTTACCAAAAGAGGTGACATCTGAGTTAATGTTGATGAATGAGTAGCTGATACCAGGTCTCTCTTAAGGAGAGAACTATCTTTGATTGGGAAAGCATTCTGATAAAGCTCGCCTAAAGGGCAGAGCTTGAAAGGAAGAGGTGGAAAGAGACATGAAGAAAATGCTAATCCTCTCTGCCTTAGAAACACTCAAGAGATGTAAATGATAGTGAAGAGCAAAGACAAGATGAGAAAGCAGAACAAATGTGAACACCAACTGGACCTTGTGAAGTGAACGGATGAAAATCTGGACTTGCCAAAGAACTCAGAAACAGAAATGAAAATAGCCCGTTTTGATTTGCCTGGATAGAGGCAGACTAAAATTTCACCTCTCCAAAGTCATCTGTTGCCTGCGTAAATGTCTTGAAGTTTAGAGAAAATCCATGGACTGATATAAAAACAGTCATACAGGTGTGTCGCAGAGAAGAGAGACCTCTGTGGAATATGAAACAAAAATAACAAGCGTTCCGCTAAGGAAGGGATTCAAAGGCAGAGGCACCAGAGAGTAAAGACCCTGTGGGGAGAGAACTGGACTTCCCAGGAAACATAAAACCAAGGCTCTAACCAATTGAATCTGAATCTTAAGGTTAAAGTGAAATCCTGATTGTAGATCTGTAGGGAGAGTAAGAGCACAACGGGAGGGTGACTCCATGTACAGGAAGATGGGATGTGAGGAGCCCAATGAAATGGAGCTTGGAAGTGGCCAAAGCATGAAAGACAAGGCAAAGGCCTTGAGCTCAACTGATATTTCCTGAGACTAATTCACTTTCTAAGGACAAGTATTCCATTCCTGGGAGTCAACCCAGGCTTAGTCAGGCTAGTCAGGTCTTTCTCTGTGCTTCCTTCACAGAATTGATGGCACTCACCTTGCACCCAGTGATTCAAGTTTCCGCTTCAGAAGTAGGGGCAAGGGTGTACTTATCTTTGTATCTCCGATACTTAGCAAATGACTTGCCACAGCAGGTCGTCAATATGGATGAAATCTCCCTATTCTGGAAGCAGATGCCTGAAAGAACTTTCATCCATAAGAAAGTCAAGTCCATGAGTCAATGCTGAATTTCAAGGCTACTAGAGAGAGATAATAGTCTTGCTTGGGAGCAATGCTGCCGGCTACAAATTATGTCCCTTTGTGATCTGGCACAGTGAGACTCCCAAGGCCTTCAAGTAACGCAGAACTTACATGAGCTGCCCCCAGAGAAATCTTGGACTCCATGGTCCTCTGTAGCTAGGCAGTCCTGGAAAGTGCTGACAGTTGAATTCTGTCCCCTGAAAGCACTTCGCACCACTGAGGCAGCAAATGCTCCCAAAAAGAGGGGTTGAAATAATCCCTGTCCACTCCTACCAGAGCCAGTTCTTTGAGACATCTAATAAAACCAATTTTCACCTGACAAACTTGATCCAAAAGTAACTAAAATAAATAAGACAAAAATCATAGTCAAAATAAAATTGGGAAAAATCTAGAGACAAAATAGTGAGTATTATTAACAAATGTATGCCAATATGCTTAAAACCTATTACATATCAGAGGACTCAAGAAATAACAGAAATATAAAACAAATCTCTAGTTTCAAATTAATGAGTTAGTAGGGAAAAATCTATAACCTCCAAAATCATTATGCCCAAAGTGAGTTTTCCCAAAGAGTAATTCTAAAGCAAAGTCAAAGGATAAGAAAAAAGAGAATATTCTCTAATATGTTTTTAATTTTTAAATATCTCATATAATCCAAATTTACTGTTAATTATATATATATATAAAATATAGGCACATACGCAGACACACATATATAACATGAAATATAGAAAGCAATTCTCTATAGGTTAACAATGATTGTCTATGAGTATTAAAGTGGGTAACTTTTATTTTCATGAGTTTTTATATGCTACTAATTTCTGTAATAAATGCGTACTATTTAATCAGTAGAATTTATTATTTTAATAACATGCATATATATATATATATATACACATATATATACCCAAAATGGACTCTTACCAGACTCAGCTAAAAGCCTCATGAAAATTTCACTAAATGCACTTGTTTCTGAGGAAGATGGTCTAAGAGGAACATTCACTGCCCATCTAGATTTTTTGAAACACTGATTTCTGTGACAGGAGAGCGAAATCCCTGGAGCACATTGTCTCTTTCATTTGGCGAAGCACGAACACAATTTCGGTAGAACAGGGTCCAAGCTTCCCTTCTGGTGCATATTTGCTGTGTGATTTAGACCGGTCACTGGCACACTGAATTTCTATTTCTCATCTATAAAAGTGAATTAAATTATGGAATCCTGATATTTTTTCTAGTTCTAAAATCCTGCTATTCTATAAATGCCCTCGCTGTGTCCACCCACTTAGGACCCATCTAGAAGCCCATTCAGAAAATCTAAACACAAATTTTCCATTGAAACAAGGCGCTATATCGCCTATAAAGTATAGCTGATACTTAACCACTCAATGTCATGGTTGAATTCCAAGGAAAACAGTTTCCCTGAATGTGAACTATACAGCCAGATATGCACAAGGTGACAGTGGTTAATTATGAGTGTAATTTTTTTCTTACTCCCTTCAAAATGCTAAGCTCTAGCATAAGCAGAGTGAGGGGAAAAATTAAAAAAATAAATTGCCTACTCTCAAAAAATACTGCAGCTCTGCAAAAGCTGCTAAGTATACAAATACCCATAATACAAGGTGCAAGATATAGAACAAAAGCATAGCATTTCCTTGACATTTGAGGACTTGCCTTTGAGTTTTAAACCAATCATAAGCAAGTTTGAAAGATTAATTGCTGTAATGTGCCAGTATATTTTTATTGGGGAATCATCCAGAACACGGATCGTGAACCTCTTTCACAAAATTCCTAAGCCAAGCTGGCATTCTGGAAGCTTCTTTTAACAGATGTCATTTGCCAGTATTATACAGCTCATGTTATATCTTTAATAACATGTAATAATTAAGTTAAATCAATTCTATTTATTTGTCTATATTTTCATTACTCCCCTGTCATAAAAGCATTGTCATTTCGATTTATTTTCTAGCATCAATCTGTAGTTCCTCTTACTTGTGCTGGGAACTGATACAAAGCTGCCTCTTTCATGGCTGCCATCTTTGGGAAACAGTGGGCTTCATGGTGTGTTCATTTGCAACATTGCACAGTAATGATCATAGCCACTGACACTTACGGAATGATTGCTGTGCCCTGAGCCCGTGTGTAAGTGCAGCCTCTGGAGTCTAACTGCCTGGACTTCACTCACTTTTCCAACTCTTAGTAACTATGTGTGACTTGCCTTTCCAAAACTTAATCAAGTCATCTGAAAAATTGGAATTAAGATAAGGCCTGCTTCATAGGATTGTAATGAGGATTGAATAATAAAATGTAGACAGTGTGTAGCCTATTGCAATTATACAGTGGTTGTTTGTAATAACAACGTTACTAGTAATAAATATAAATTATACATATTAATAATATGATTATTATCACAACGGCAGAGATTTACTATTACACTACTTGTGTGTAGATAAGAAACAGGCACACAAAAGTCAAACACTGACCCCAGGTTACAATAATAGCTGAAGTCGGGATTTCAGTGTAGATAGTTTACCTCCAAGAAACAGAGTCTTCATCATACAAGCAACAAAGATTTATTCAGCCTCAAACAGAAAATGCTCAAGGTTTTGGCCTTGATACTGAGCAGACAATGGAAAACAAAACTACTAGGGTCTCTGATCCAATGCTGCTTATACTCCACCAGGGGACAAAACAGGAGGGGAAAGAGAAAATGCAGGAAACAAGTAAACAGACACATGAACAGAACATTTTGAATGGTGATATTGTGTCTCCAAAATGACATAAACAGAGTACAAGGTGACAGTGACTGAAGTTCCTGTTGGGGAAGGGGAGGACATGAGGGGTCAGGGGAGACTTCTCTAAGGAACTATGTGAGCTCAGAGCTGAGTGATAATAGAGCCACCTCAGTAGCTTATGGAAACACCAACTTGAGATGACGTGGAGGAAGAGCTTTCCAAGCAAAGGGAAATGCAAGTTCAAAGACTTTCAGGAGGGAACCAATTTGGGTTGATTAAAAATAAAATGAAAGCAAATGACACTGAAGAACAATGAAGAAAGAGGAGAGCAATCTCAGGAAGCAGAGAGTGACTGAATTATAAATGATTGGATGGATGGATGGACGCATGGATGGCCAGATGGATAGACAGATAAAAGAGGAGAGAACCCAGTCTAGTGTAAGATTATTTCTTTATTTAAATATTTATTGAATTTCTATCACATGCCTAATATAGATCTAGGTACTGGAGATACACAGTCAATGGATAAAACTTTTTAAAACAGACAAAAATCCCTGCCCTGATAGAACTTCACATTAGGAATGAACAGAACATACAATCACTTTGGTGAAGATATGAAGTGAGGAAGAATGACAGGATCAAGAGGTACAGTCTTCAGCAGAGTCATTAACGGAGGACTCCCCGGGAAGGTGGCAGCTCACGCGGTTTGAAGGTCATGAACGAGGAACCCACGCAGGCATAAGAAGATCCGAGAGAAGAGTGAGGGCAAAGACGCTGGAGCGGTACATGCCTGGCACATCCCAGTGACTGCAAAGATCAGCAGCACTCAGGCAGGTGAGTGAGGGAAGAAAAGGGATGGTTTGGGTCCTGTGGTTAAGTAGGGTGGAGAGGGGGCAGGTAAGTATCTTACAGACTTCGCTTTGACTCTGAATGAAATGGAAGCCAGCTAAGGGCTTTGAGCAAAGAATGGCAGAAAGTGACGTATTACTAGCAGGATCACTTTCACTGCTGTATCGCTGTATTCCTGGAGCAAAGCAAGAGCAGAAGACCAGGAAAGTGGGTAGGCGGCTACTGAGTTCATGGAAAGGGCAAGGATGTACATGGAGAGGCTCTGGGTATCTGGGTTTGCTGGTTTTGCTGGACCACACCTTTGGAGGATGCAGGCTGGGGAACCTCACCTGAGAAGCTCATGCCAACTCAGACCATGTGTAGTTGAAAGCTCCATGAAGATCCAATCGGTGACAAAGGGCATCTGCAACAATCCAGTGAACGTAACCTGGGCAAGAGCAGTATCTGCTGGCAAGATGAGTCATAGCTCCATATCCACTGCTCCCTGCACTTTGGTGTCCTGTTTTTCTGCTTCCCCAGCTCTAATCTACAGCATCCCTCCTGCTTCAGCTCACAGAATCTTCTTTGACCCCCAACTAATTCAATCTGGCTGCCACTCAAGATCCTGCCTTGCAGATGATGAGCTGAGCATCACTCCCTCAATGCCTTCTAGGACTAACCCTGCTCACACTCTGGGTTCCCCTCTGCCCAACTGGCCCTGAGCCAGACATAACAATAGGAAAATTTCTCCTCACTTTCAAACAATGCATCTGAAATGAAATTTGAAAACCAAGCCTGTATTTCATCTCAGCGCTGACTAAAACAATAAGAAAATTTCTCGAGGTGATGATCCAGCCTCTGCCTGTCACCTCCCACTCCTGAGTCATCTGGAAGCCCAGTCAGGCTGCAGCATGGCAAGCTGCTCATTCACTCATGAGAACTGCCTGAAACCTAAAATAAAGCCTCTTCTCAGATAGTGGACAAGCTCGACATCTAATTGCAAAAAAAGACTAGTAATTTATTAGAAAAGAAATTGAGGTCATTTAGGCGGGATGTAAATACAGTTTTCCTAGCCAATTTTTCAAGTAGACGTAAAGACATGTTGCTCTCTAAACCAGTTGGAAGTGCGTCAACGCCTTGATCTGAAGCCACTTGTTCTTTTAGTGGGTTCTCTGTTCTCCCACCATTTCTCCAAGGTTGATTGAATATCGGATGCTTATGTTACATATCATGCAGCGGTAGGTGCCATTGTTTTGCAATTAAACTTCTTTTCACAATATTCTGGTTGAGAGGGAAAACAATTCAACCCAAACTATCAAGATTCAAAGTCAGAAGAAATAAACCAAAGTCCCAGGCTGTCACTTAAGAAGTCATCCCCTTGGGCCAGTCAGTGCTCTGCCCTTGAGGGGAGCCAGGGAAGGTCGGCTCTATATCTTCCCCAGCAGTGTTAGGAAGTCAAGTAGGATGTGACAATCACATCATGTGAAAGAGCAAAGTATACACTTTTCTATAATGGTTTACTATTACAGAAGCAGTCGTATTGGTATTTTCTAATCCATGAACCAAAACCAAGAAATTATTGCATACAATCAAATAGAGATGTTTCTCTTTAGTGATTCTGGAGTAAATATTTCTCTGAGCTTCAGTTTGCATCACCTCCTTCTTTGCTTCCCCTGGAGGCGGGGAGCCTCTTTTTACTGCCTGCAACAGGCAGAAAGATGCAGTAAACTATCAACTCCACCAATGGAATAAGTGATTAATACAAAGGAAAAACACTTGATGATCAGGGAAATTTCCCCTGAGACAGGACATGGAGCTAAGTTGTGAAATAATATTCAGGTATTAAGAGACAATGGAGAGTATGGAAGAAGCAGAAAGCAGCATGGCCCTGCCCAGCCCCAAGCTAAGAGAACCCAGGTGGATGTGGAGAACACAGACGGGGCTGCCCTGGCAGGTATGAGACTAAGAGAGTAGAGGCTACATTATGTGCATATGACAGCTCATGGGCCCCACTAAGGATGTAGCACTGTACCCCCAACACCAGTGGGACATCCTCACACACGACCAGAGGAAGAGCGGCAGATCCTGACCCTCCTCTGTGTGAGTACTTCCTCTGCTTGCACCCTCAGAAAACATTCAAAATTCTTAACCATATGATGAGGATCCTTTATTATCAGGGCTTAACCTCTCTGGTTAGACATGTCTCCCACTTCTCTCTGATGTGTCTCTTGACTTTAGTCACATGCACATGTCATATTTAAAAATGTTACCGCACACAGTGCCCCCTTTTTAAATAGTTCCTACTCTTTCCTCTGCCCGAAACACCCTCCCATCGATTCCAGCCCTCTGTCCCTGACAAAGATCTACTCGTATTCTGTGACCTAGTTCTAAGGCCTCTGTCTAGGAAGCTTTCCAAATCCTCAGACATACTGTCCATCTCTCAGGGCACTGAACTTGGCTCTGGCTCAGAAGTTCGCCTGGTGGTCTCATGACGCTCTGCCTCCTATTGTAATTGCCTGGATGTTTTTCTTCTGTCCTGTACTTGATTCACACAATCATTGTGCACATGGGCCACATCCCCATCATCTTTGTGTTCCAGGTGCCAGGTTCAAAATAGGGGTGAATGAAGGTTAAACTAAGGCAGGTTGAAGTCCAAAAAATGAGCCTTATTGCTAAGCCCAGAATATGGCAGGTTTAGCTCTCAATATAATAGTCATTGATATTATACCTATAAAAGTAAAATAGCATCAGAAGAAACATTACTTTTTTTATTTGCAACTAATTTTCAGAGCATAAATGTACCTAATCAGAGTTTCACATATTTTTGCTGTCACACAAAATATCACCTACAATATGTTAGCGATCTAGCAAGGCCATCCACAAATTGAGAAACACATTTTCCCTGGAAAATAGAGTGTCTTCAACTGTTCTTGCTGAGTTATTTAAGGAAACTAAAGTACAAATAATCAAAGTTATGTAAATGACATAACAATTTGCCGTATTTGCTTTGTCCTTGCAGTTGAGGTTCCCTAATCAGTTACCATTAGTTTGATCTTAATGTGCACATTGATTAAAGGGTCACCTGTGGTTAGAAAAATAATTCCCTTTTCTTGGTTTCTTACACTATTAGAAAGAGAGCGATCTCAAGTAATTACCAAGTATTGAGCCACATGAAATAAGTATGACGAGGCTTTTCCAGAGGTTTCAGCCCCCAGAGCATGCTGATAGGAGTACTGTCTGCCCTTTGTGAAGGTAAATCATTCTGGGTTGAATAACATGCAAACATCAACACATAAGTTCTTTTTTAAAGCTAAAATTCCCTTGAAAATTCAGGCCAGAAATAGACATACCTCTAACAATAGGAAGTTTACAGGCCTGTGCAGAATTGGTAAAATATAATACAAATGATTTATAAAGTGACGTGAGACTGATAAGGGGTGTTGTGATGTCTTTGAATGGAGACAGCATTTCGCATGATGGGGTCCTACCAACTGGACAAGAGTAGAGCTGCTCCAATGAAATGAAGGACCAGGAAATGCGGACGTGTGTGTTAAAAACAAGGGGTGATGGCGTGAGCAGGAAAGAGTGTGTGTCCCTGGTGTCAACGGTACAGTCATCACCGTGATTCCGAAGCCTTAGTGTCAGTCAAGCAAAGCGCCAACAAACGTCCACTGCAAGCGACTCCCCGACAGCCAGGCACCTCGGGCAGGGACGCAGTGCACCCTCTTCTCCCATTCTCCCTCTGTCCTCGCTCTGATTCTCACTTCTGGGCACACTGCTTCTTTCCGACAGCAAGTGTTTATTCACAAGAGCTGGGCTCTATTCTTGACTCTGGTGAAGAAGACGAGGCTGCTGTCGTCACAGTGCGCCTGGAGTGGCGTGTCCCAGCTGAAGGGAGGGCAGCGTGGAGACGCTTCCAGGAAGAGCACACATCCCCGTGGAGACCTGAAGTGTGAGAACACTGCGGGAGCCAGCACTTGCGGGAACTGCTTGCAGCTACCCTGTGTACTGTGAAAGAGCAGAGAGAAGAATTTCCTAAAGGGAATCCGAAAATCAGCATCACAACTTCAGACTCCAACACTCGGTCCTTGTGTAGATACACGGTAACAGTAGCAATAATCAAATGCTTATTGAACTCTTATTGGGCATTTGGCTCTTTACAAAAGCGCCTTAGATGCACTGCCCCATTCCCCCTCGCTCTAAGAAGTTAGTAATAGCTTTATTCTCATCCTGTAGATGAGACAACAAAGGCTTAAGGAGGTTGAGTAACTTGCTTAAGATCATGCGGCTAATTAGTGGGAGAACCAGAATTTAAATCCTCTCTAAAAGCAAAATGCAGTTCCACCCCCCAGCAGATGCACATATGAAAACATACAGAGATGACATGCCCTTTTAACATACTCTACTGTGGCTGCAGAAATGTTTCTGGAAACACATGCGGGAAAGAAGCCTGCAAATTATTCTTAGGATATAGGGAGTAGATTTGAACTGGATCAAAATTTTCATAGTAATTCAAAGTATGACATTTAGAATTCTCTTTGGCTTCATCTCCATAACTACCCTAGATCATAAACAACTGACAGCCCAGCCGAACCTGCCGAGGTTACAGCGAGGCTAAAATGTAGGCACATCAACTTACATCGTTAATTACTGAACAAAGTACAAGTGTCCGCCAGGGGAACATAAAATGCCTCCCTTTATTAACTAGACAAATACAATTGAAAAATGATGGTTTCCAAGCAATGTTTATCTAGCAGTAATTTCTGCACAAATTTATTTCTACTAGAGAGGGATAGATAATTACACTCAAGGTAAGATGATAATATTAAAAACAAAAAAGATAAATGAAAAATACCAATAATTAAATATTGCCTGTGAAATGAAGCTAGAGCTAATTAGACCTCGTGTACAATAAGAGGAATTCATATTAAGTTGTTCAACGAAAGCAGAGATTTTCTTTTATGTGATTCTCAGTTAGGAGGTATTGTTTTCATGTGATAAGCTTCGTCTCCACGACCAGCATGACTTCTGCATATTTGTTGCTATTAGACACAAGATCATGATTTAAAAAATAATCCATTCTCTTTATTGTCTATATTCCCCAATCATTTCAGTGGCCAGAAGAGCCACATTGATGTCGGGGGGGTGGACAGGGTTTCTTCAGCTTTAGCCAATTTTTATGATTCTCTTTTTGCCCTGCACACCCCCATCACCGCCCATACCTGCCCCCGGTGCTTGAGAAATTGCAAAAATGAAAGAACTCATTAAATTGGGGCTTTGAAATGGAATCACCCAAGTCCAAGAGGCTCTCCCTTCTGTTTTCTCTTTCCATCCTACTTGCATTTATGCTCCATTCTGAAATTTAGAGGCAGATGCACGTGACATCACAAAGACAGTGTTTTTGTTCTTTCTTCTGTGTGTTTCTTTCGGTTCTGAGGAGGCAGGTAGAATTAACACACAGGGGCCCACAGACATTTGCACTCAGAGGTTAGCCATAGTTCAAATGCCTATATTCCTGTAGAGTTTAGTCATACAAAAGTCACACTTAAATACTTAGATGAAACATAATTTTTTTTTAAAGGAGAGAAAGGAAACACTTCAGTAGGTCTTAGCTCTAGATGCATAGTGAGAATTCAGAAAGCATCCTTAATTGTGGTGCTGAGAAGTAAGAAGCTAGTTATGAACACAAGTTTAAATGCATAAGTCCGCATGCATGCACGTGCACACTCAGATACACACTCAGATGCCTCTGGAAATGTTATTTTTGATAAGCTTGTGTCTGTGTGCCAACTCTCTTTGTCAAAAACATAACAGCATTCTTTGCTCTTTTTTCTTAAAAAGGGCGAAGACCATTTAACCAAACCTGCTAGACAGAATTTCCTGCTAATGAATAAGAATCCGGCAGAATGTTAAAATAGTACATATTTGCTTTCAGTACATTTTAGCCCCAAATGGTCTAAACAGTAGTGTCAGCAAGTAAACGGAAGATAAGGGACAGACTAAGAATACATCATGTGGAAAAAATTGCATTAGACCAAGGGAACAATGTTCCTCTAAAATACTGCTGAGACTGGGATATTACAAAATAAAATTTAAACATGGAGAGGGAAAAGATGAGCTTATGTCCTGATGAAATACTGCCCTGGCATTGTAAAATTTAAACATGTATTTAAATATGGGAAACATAAGTATATATCTGCTGAATACACATTTATAAGTATCTATACATATATATGCACATGTGGTTGGTACCCACAGGGATTAATTTTTTTGCAGGAAAGATGAAAAATCACTATTGCACAAAAGAAAATAATCATCCTGAATCCAGCACCAGGTTAAATTATATTCACTCAAGGTCCCTCATGCAGAATAGCCCAGGTGCATTAGGGTAGAATTGCTCAAATTAACCTTCTTTTGCTCCTATGGTTTTAAGAGGCGAAGATCAAAGACCAGGTCCCATCAAACCCATTAAAATAAAAACAGAAATTATTGGGGCCTGAGGAGGAACTCCAAGATATGGTCCCTCTTTCCCTTTGGTCCAAAGCACTATTGCAGAGAACTTTATTTAGATCCTTTTTTGAGACACTTACCTCTAATTTCAGTGAGTAGCAGGTTGATTGACTTGTTAGGAAAAATTGTATATGGAGGAAAATAAAAAGGAGAGAATTAGCATTTTAAATAGGCCTGTCTGAGCTTAAAAAGAAACCTAGTCATTGTATATGTAGGATTTTCAAGTGTAGAAGCCACTCTGAGTCCCGGCTGTCTTCACTCAGACCTATCATTGTTCTTATTTATTCCTGTGCATTATCCTATAATGGCCCCACAGAGAGGATCTTCTTCCAGCACCATCTGCTACTAGGAAAAGCAAGAACATACACTACACCCGTTTCAAGCTCCCCCGCATTCTAAGCCTTTTCTCTAGGCAAAAGGGTGAATTGTGTCAGCCATAGACAGGAATCACTATCTAACAGGAAAAAGATAGGTCCTAATTCTGGAATATTCTCATCCAGTTCCTACCTGGGAAAGTGAATCATTTGGCAACCTAAAGTGATTTATAGGAGACATCTGTGTTTAACGCCAAAAATGTGACCAGCTGGTTAATCCAAAGACCGTCTCAGACTTTGCATTATCCTGAATTAATTCCTTCCAGAAGTATAGTCTGGCATCAATCTTTGTGACCAACAGATGAAGAAAACTCAAAACTTGCCTGACCTCAGTATTTGTAAGTATATTAAAATTAACCCAATAAATGCTTATTGAGTCCCTGCTGGGGCCGGGCTACCAAGGAAGACAAGATTTATTTACAGAAGGGCAGAACGAAATCCTTGCGTTCTGATTCTCACTCCTCTTTCCAGCCCTTTGCTTTCATCAGTTTCTCCCTGCTGAGGATAACCCAGAAGCAATGTTGACTGCAAGGCAACTTCCTTGCTCTTTTTGTATGAACACCCCCACCCCATCACCGTCCATGGGCCACAGATTTTGAATCCAGGTCTCTGACTCTTGTAACCTGTGCCTCAGCTGCCTGTGCCCCAGGAGGGAGCCAGAAACCAAGCCAACTTTCTAAGAGCTCCTCAGAGGTTGTTTCTCAACACCTCCAAAGGCTGCTCCGGCACGTCACTTCACGAAAACTGCATTGAGGAAACACTTCCTATTGAGGAGAAAACATTTTCTGGTGCTATATATGTTCTGATTTTTTTTAAGCCTGTTGCTTCACCACAAGCTATTGTCTTTACTCATCCAAGCATCCCACAAAGAAATATTTGCATTAAAGATTAAATATTGTATTAACTGCTTCTAAAGAATGAAAGCGATTCTGATATTTTTTCTCAGGAGCCACACTGTTTTTGAAAGCCTACATTATTCCAGGCAGTGTTGGACACATCTTATCCATGACCCTCATGAGTCCCTAACTTATCTGGGTCACATCGTTCACTGGGAGCAGATAATACCTGTAATCTCAAATTGTATGTCATGGACCATAAATCCTATAGGAACAGAGAGATCAGAGTGAGTTGGACTAATCAGGGCAGGCTTTTGAAAGAGATGGGATTTGTTTGGGCTTTAAAGGAAGAAAAGGATCTCCATGGGGAGAGGGAAAAAGGAAAAACAGTCCAAAGAGAAATGATCACAGCAACACGGATGATAGCCTGACTACATTAGTAAAGAGGGATCAGTGGGTATAGAGAAAACCACCCACCTTGTAGAGTTTGGGTCCAGAGCACCATGTGAGTGCTTGTATGGGTACAAGTGCATTCTAACTTAGGATATGTCTGATCTTACAGTACATGCGTGTGACCAAGAGACAAAGACAGACCGATCAGTTGGTCGTTTCATAATGCAGCCTATGGAATAATACGATCTTAAACTAGCAAACCCTTATGTTACACACTGTAAAAAAAAGAGCACACATATTCTCATGCCACAATCAGAAATACATCTTGTAAAATGCTTATCTCCCTTTCGAATAGACAGCCTAAGGAACAAATGAAGATCTTGTCTATTAATTAAATGTGTTAATCTTTTGCATTTACATTTGATAGGAGAACTTTGGAAGATACTGCAGGATGCTCTCCTATACTAATCAATCTAAGTTAATTGCCACCCCACAGGAAGCAGACTGGGCATTGTCATGCACAACCTAATAAAGATATCTGCTGAACGCATGGCAGCGGTCAAAGAGTGCATAAATTAGACTATATTAAGAAGGGAATAGATAATATAAAAAATTCCATAAAGCGGTAACATAAGCCAATGGAACATCCTCACTTTTATGTATAATACATTCTGCTCATGTCACTGCCTCCAAAGACAGATACCTTGAAGCTAACAGGAAATACAAAGGTCCAATGAAGGGCAGCAAGTTCACTGAAGGCCTGTGTATGTGGCAGGAAGACGGAGAAAATCCCCACCATGGGAAATGAAAACGATTTTGCCCATTTCATCCAGGGAAGAGAGAGGGCCAGAATGATACATCCCAAACTTCACAAAGCCACATTAACCATGAAGCGATATCATCACACAGATGTGAAATTATCCCTGAGGAAAATAAGAGGTGAAAAAAATCAACAGCATACATATGTTGCGCACTTTCACTTGAGTCCAATCAATTCTTTTCTTCACTGAGCACGGATCCCAGAGCCATGGCACCCCTGCAGGTTGGGGGTGTATTTGCTCTGGGAGTAAATAGGGATGGTCATAGGGAAGTCGCAATAAAAAATGCTAAGATCATGCTCATGAATTTGTTTTCAGATGTCTCTTGATTGAAAGCAAAAGGAAAAGATACAAATAATCCAAAGCCTGTATTAAATGAGCTCAGGGCCAGCATCTGGAGAGCACAGGGTTCAGAAAAGAGCAGATCAAAGTCTACCTTAGCCACACGTTAGCTGAGTGATCTTGGGAAAATCACCTAAACTTTCTGTGTCTTCATTTCTTCATCTTTAAAATAAGCATGATAATAGTACTCCCTATATAGCAAATGGTTGAGAGGGATTTAATACATATAAGGTGTGTAGAACAGCGTTTGGGAGACAGTGTTCACCATCAGTCGTATAGTCATTGTTCGTGGAAAGTACACAAACTTTCTGCAGGGTTTCCGCATTATCGGTGCCATAAATCATCACAACTCTCCTATGACCTCCGTTTTGAGATAAGAAAACACGCACAGGGGAGGGGTAAGTAATTTGTCTAAGATCACATATCTAGAAAGTCACAGATCTTGGATATGAATCCAGACAACGGACTCCAGGATCTGGGTGTCTAACTTCCACCCTTCAACCACTCCTTGCAGTTAGGTTCCCTTCTCTTAGGATCAAAAAATGACTGAAGTACTATTTGTTGTCCATCTTTGTATAGTTTTTGTTGGTTTGGGTTTCTTGGGGGAAGTTGAGGGAGAGGATAGTAGAATATGGGAATCAAATCTTCTAAAGGGCCTAGTCCTCATCTGCTTTATTGATTGCTACATACCCTGGTGCTGAACACAGAACCTGGCACACAGTGGGTACCGGGAATGCCCTTGCTAAACCTAAATGCTGAATCAGTGTGTGCCCGTCGGGGTGTGAGATGCTTGTGGTAATGGTGATGCGGAACTAAATTATGTGTCTGTTGGGAAGGTTATAAAAAGAAGGAAAAACAGAGCTGATTTTGGAGGGTCTGCAAATTGTTCTGAGTTTGGGGAGTAGTCTTAGCCAGAAAGGAGGGGAGGAGATGAGTAGGTGATACCTAAAACATCCTGCAAGAGTCAGGTTGTGCGTTGTTTTCTAGAGCTTCACAGGAAAGAGAGAAATGAAGTATCTGCATCGCATCAGACACTCAGTACTAAAGTTTTTCAACTAGGGGTTGCATTTAAATTGGGGAGTCCAGAGGACTTCCCAGGTGGGCACGGGTGTCAGATAAGGAGCATCAGGATGGAGTTGAAGAGTTGTAGAAAACTGCAGTGGGAGGTCCCCAGGGGAAGTATTTAGGCAATGACAGAAAAACGTGCATAAGATGTGTTTTTTCTTGAACTGTGTGATGTGGAATGGGTTACAGGTAGAGATTACGGTGACAGGGGTCAATAGATGCCCTTTTCTAGTCCAAGATTCTGTTGGCTCTGCTCTTAAAAAGCTGACTCCTGGTTACCCTGGGGAGTAGATTGCTGGGCAAAAATGGCAGCAGCAGGATGAGGTTGGTAGGGAAAAGCTTGGCCCAACAAAAACAGTGGAAGTAGCATTGCAGGGGAGGCTAGATGAAAGTTCAACACCATTTCAAGCCCAGGAGGGCTTTTTCGACCCAGTCACCTTCCCACCATCACTCGGTACCTGGGTGACATCAGCTGGACCAGTTGAGCCCTGCTCCAACTGGCTATTTGAGAAGAACATCTCCCCTCTGAACTCGAGTGTCACCCAACCTGAGAGTCACACACCCCCTCAGCTACCTTTTCCCAGAGGGGTCTGCTGGGAAGGCAGAAACAAATTCAGGTGGGGAGAGTCAGATGAAAGTCAATTTTTATGGACAGGCCTAACTCAATTTCCCAATAGCTTGCCTATCCCTCTCCTAATCCCATTTGGCCTGTTTTCTTACTAGAACATTTGTGAGACCTAGGAAGATGGGGTGTGGTGAAGGGGATACAGAATTCATTTATTTAAGCTTGACTATGTGCAGATATTTTGTACAAACATCAAAACAGCTCTGTAAAGAGCTATCATTATTCTGTTTTTCTCACTGAGGACCAGACATCAAGCAATTTGTCCATGCTTACAACATAACAAAACAATTCACACACTGTCCAGATGAACCCCAAGCTCTTTCTGCATCACTGTGTCAGCCCCAAGAATAGGCCATGCTTAGACTCAGTAAGCCGATCACTAGAGAACCTATAGAATATTGTCAGGGTCCCGTGCAGACCACTCCCACAGGATGATTTGAAAAGGGCTACTACAAAAGAAAGCTACAGTACAGGAAAAGTGAAAATACCCAACCTCGCTCTCCTTTTTGGCTCCCATATCTTGCCCAGGGCATATTCAGACAGCACCACTAGCCACCAAAAGTAGACCTCTTGATCATGTAACCCATTTAAGCAAATTCCATAGCAGAGAACATGAGGAAAGAGGATGGAGAGAACAGGAGGCATAGATGGAAGATAATCCATCACTGCATTGAGTCCATTTCTTTTTTTAAAGAATAAAATCATGAAAGACATTATCTTTCTTCTTCCCAATTCTCCCTAAAACCAACTTAAGGCATGAAGATCACTGGACATGCTGGTTTCCAAGTCTTTGGAGAGTAATGTAGTTGCCTTGGGAACACAGGATCTGCTTAATTTGTGGAGTGTTTCTCTGATCTGTGTAAGGACAGGCTCATCTAAGACCACAGTGGCCCATGTGATCGGCAGGTCACAATAATATAGGAAGAGACTACAGTGTCCCCCAGGATGCCCAGGTCACAAGAACATGGGATGAGCAGGTGAGCAGTAGAGGAGAGACGAGCACAGGGGACGTGAGTGCGGCTAAGCAATTGCTCCCCCTCCAGGTCATACTCAGCCTCCATTCCTGTGGGAGGTCCAGGCCAGGAAATAGCAGCCACAAATAGATGTGAAAGATGATGATCCTCTGAAAGGAAGAAAGTAGCCCCAGGGATGACACCCAGAAATGTCAAGATAGATTCAAATTGGTAACCTTTTTCACTTGCGCATTTTCAGGAAAGTGATTTTGTCAGCCCTTTAAATGCTGTCTACCTGCCTCCCTGAAAATGTGCTTCTAAAAATTCACCATGTCTCCTCTGCCAAGAAAGCTTTTTCTCCTGTGATCTCAAATCTGTAGCCCTTTTTCAAAGACCTCCTGTCTGTACTTTCCTTTCAGGAATGACAAAGACAGACTGCCTAGCTGGTCATCTTCTATATCTGTTATTCTTTCTTTCATCTTTTCATTCACCCAATTTTATTGAATGGTTATTAGAGATGACAATAAGAATTACGTTGTTTGACAAAATTCTTGGATTTCATCCTGAGTTATGCTCACAATAAGCTTCGTGAATTCAGCTTGGAAAACATTAGTGTGCCTCCCTTACCTATAAGGAAACGTAGTCCTCAAAAGAGTTCAAGGCTTAGACTTCCCAAGATATCCAGAACAGTTTGTCCCAAGAAATGCCACTGCGGCATGTAGATTATTTCAAGCTAAGACCAATCTAGTGCTCAGACTCACATGAAATTTTTGCCACTGTATTAATTACCGGAAGGATCTTGAAATCAGAATTTTTACCAGAAATAAACTTTCTATTAAAGAAACCTCTCTATATGTTGGAGCAAACATTTAACAAGCAAGCACCTGGTCTTTGACCAATGAGTCGCCCCTCATTTTGTGAGTAGTCCCCTCTTCCCTCCCTGAAACCCCGAGTCCATATCCCATTCCTTAGCTCATCACACACACACACACACACACACACACACACACACACACACACACACACACACAAACATTTTGTCCCATTTGCTTTAGAATCTACATCCATGGAGATTCTCCTTACATATGTAATTATATTAGTTCTTTCTTCCGACTAATCTCTCTGATGTTAATTTGATTTCTCAGCCAGTCTAAGAATAGCCTAGAGGGTAGGGGGAAGTTTCTTCTCTGCCCCTACAGAGTGAACTTCTTAGCTATAGTGACATGGAATGAAGCAGCCCATTGTGGCCTCCCAGCTCTAGACCCAGCTGCTTTCCCTTTCCAAGTCCATCTCATCCCATCCATTCCTGCACTCACTGAGGACCGTCACATGGGCCGTCCTTCTGATCTTCACTCAAATTCATTCTCTCCCACCATCCAATTTTCTTAGGAGGTCTTTCCACGTTGCTTTATGTGGCTGAGTCCTTGCCTCTTGGGCCTCAGTGCAAAGCCCTCCTGATCAGAGAGGCCTCCCAAGGCCACCCTGAACAAACAGGACCCTCAACTCCTAATTCATCATCTGCTCATGCTTATTCATGGCATCCATCATTGTCTGATATTATTGTAGTCATTTGTTTATTTGCATCTTGTTTTGTCTCTTGTGTCCCCTAAAAGAAAAGTTCCCATAGAGCGGATTCTTCTTCTCTAGCTTACTCCTGTATTCTAGAACTTAGAGCCTGTAGAATACATACATCACAGTTTCTAATTGCATATTTGGGTAATTTTTAAATACCTATCTATCCTCTATTTTGTGAGAGGAGGAACCATATCTGTTTTGTTTATTGCTGTGTGACAGAGATCAATGTTTTATTAAAGGAGAGAAAGAAGAAAAGAGGGAAGGGAGGAAAGGAGGAAAAGGAGGGAGAGATAGAGGGAGGGAGGGAGGTAGCAAGGGAGGGAGGGAGGGAGATAGCAAGGGAAGGAGGGAGGGAAGCACAGAGGAAGGAATGGAGGGAGGGAGAGAAGGAGGAAGGGAGATGGAAGGAGGGAAAGAGGGAGGGAGGGAGGAAGAACAGAGAAACTCATTTTATTGTGCCTTAAAATGGATCAAGTACTCTGCTTAGCTAATTATATTCTTGTCTCATTTACTCTATTACCTGCAAGTAGACATGTCCTTAATAGTCCAATGAAACCCAAGAAAAGGAGAGGTTAAATGGCATGAGCAGTTCACCAGGAACAAGTACTGAGAATGTCTCAAGCTCCAGGCCATGCTCTTTCCAACCATATCACATGTTATCTGAGCACACACAAGCTCCATGCTTCCAATAGAAATAGAGAGGGGAGGAAGCTACAGGGGTGGAAAGAATTCTGTCTTGGTAAGAGCCAATCTGGGCCAGAAGGAGCTGTGTTGTGAAACCATCCAATAGTTCATCCAGCCAAGCAGTGAGCAGGCGAGGTCAGGACCATACAATGAAGAAGTCAAGTGGCCAGAGAGAGCGACAAACACCTCAGGAAGCTAGGTAGATAATATTCAATAATGACTTACTGCAGGACCGAGGGAGCATGGAGCAGCCCTTACAGAGTGGAGCTCAGGCTGCAAAGACAGTGACCTCCCCACTATATTGTTCAATGAACACTGATTCTCACACATAATCTAGAAGACCTCTAGCTTCTAACCAGGACACTCTGTCATCAAAGAATGAAGGTGCTCTTTAGGATATTCAGCCAGAGGGAAAGTCCCAAAGTAAAATTATGTACTCAGTTGACCAAGAAGAAGAAAAAAGTCTTTTCAGTGGCGAAAAAGAGCATCAGCTAAGATACACTGCCTGGAACCAGGCAGACAGGCGCTGTTGGTGGTGAGGAAAGGAAAGTAGTTAGAGCAAAGGGACCCATGGCCACAAGAAGCCAGCAAGAACGTGCAAGAAACGGCAGGTTCTGTAGGTGGCTCAGCCTTGTTGCAAGACAAATCTCTGCTTATTGAACAAATCCTCTTACACTGTCTGAACACCAGCAGACTGCCACTTCGCATCCGGATTAAAAATTGTAGCTCTCATTTGGCCTGTCTTTCCTGTCTGAATTCATCTGTGAACAGAGTTTCACGTAAAGACAAAGACAATGTGATGTTTCTCACACAAGGACATATCATCAACCAGGAAAAGGCTGATGCATTAAACACAGCCTAGCCCATTTAAGCTGCTTGACTTGCAGTGGCTTCAACTTCCTGGGTGCCAGTTACCCTCTGGCCCATTTCACAGCAGAATCCATTCTCTTTCAAGACTTTCCCATTCATCCCTGAACCCTGCAGAATGGAGTGATTCATCGTCTTCTGTGATGGATATGCACAAGGCTTATTGATTACTCTTTGAGTAAAGCACTTCCCCTCCCACTCAGACTTCTTCAGGATTATTGCATATCTACATTCCAGCTCGGCACGTTGAAAAATCTTACTACCGTTTACTGGGATTTAAACTTCTGTGTCTGCCATCCTCTGTGAATTACCTCTCCCCACCTGCTCTCCGTTGATGTACATTGGATGCACATCAAGACAAAAATCAGTCTCGATCTGGTTCCTCCTTCATTCAATCTACCCTAAGAACACTTGCTCCTAAACTATTTCTGTTTGCCAACCAGAAGCCGCCAGCAACCCACCCACCCACCTGATGGCTGGGGAAAGATGACAGAAGGGAGAGGAAAAGAAACGGGGGAGGGAAGAGAGAGAATCCAGTGACCGATATCCTGGCTTCATTCCAATTGGATAATTAGTCTGTCTCTATTTCGAACATTTTTCCCACTTGCCACGTGCATGCCTTTGTGAGTATGTTGACTAGGGGGAAGGGAACTCCGAGACAAATTTTTTTTTTCTGTTTCCTCTTCAGTGTAGTCCATCCAAAATAACCTTCAAAGTTTACATATAATCCTGGAGTGAGAAGCAAATGTCTCGGGGTACTCTCTCAAAGGACTTGGAAACCAGTAAATTTGCAGAATTTCTAAAGGTCTTGAGAAGCTTTTGCAATTTCAGAAAGCAACCTTTAAAAACACAAGAAAGGAATGTTAAAAGAAACAGCCCCTGATATTGGAAACATTAAAAGTCAAAGAAGAGGACTTGCCCCTAATGACAGCCCTGGAAGGACACATTCATGGCTTGTCCTTGGCCTGCCTTGGCTTTGTTCATCCAAAAACTTCCTCTCCAGGTAACATCCAGGGCACAGATGGGACTTGGGATGATAAAAACATGAATTCTTGAGACACGGCCAGCCCCCTCCCTTTGACAGATTGGGTTTTAGCCATTTGGTAAAGATAAATTTCTTGCAAGAGTAAGGGGAAATGTAAGACTAACATATAGTCAAGCAATTGAGAGCAAATCCCTTCCCTGGTGCTTCTGGAAGCACCCACCACACACACCTCAGAAAGGCACCCGTAGGTACTGTTGAGGGCTATGGAGAAAAGTTTAAGTAGTGCTTTATTTCGATTAAGGGTGCAATGTTGAAATTCAAAGAAACTGTTGTGTTGTGTATACATATAAATATATATAAAACATCTGTTTTAATATTAAAAAGATAAATTGGCAAATCGGTTACCAGTTAGCAAAATTTACATAAGTTCACTTATGTCCGTTTCTTTCCTCCTTTTCCTCTCCTTAATTCTTGGTATGGCCCACCAGCTGTTGAATAAAGGGGTTTGGTATTTTTTGGGGGGTGGCAAATGCAGATAAGAACCAGGAAGATGAACAAGTCTCTAAATGGATCGTGATTGTTGTTGGTTTTAATTCAGAGCTTAAAAATAATTTTGAAAGCTGAAGTTGTCTGTGTTAAAGCTAGGCTTTTAAAGAAAATGGAATTTGATCTCTAGAAAAGCTAATGGCTTAGAAGACTTGGAGAAGAATGTTTATACTATCAACTGCAGAATAGAAAAGAATAAATTTTATTTTACAAGCCCTTTTTTTTAACCCTCAACAAAAGGACATTAAATTTCAAAAAGCTAATGGGAGGAGAAAAAAGAGAAGGAATAAGACTTGATCGTGGGTAGTAATTCTACCAGAAATACAGCCTCCATACCTGACACAGTCCCTCGAGAGAACAGGAAAGGAAATGGGGTGGAGGTAGCCTGAAGTGGGTTTATTTCATCCAAAGGGAATGAAAGAAGTGCCTGAATGTACCAAGATTTGTAAAATTGGATTTTTTCCGCCTTAGGGGAAACAAGAAAGTTTAAACAATATGCTTCGTTCAGTACTAGAGAAACAAAGAAAAATTCTTATTTGTACATTTTTACCATAAAATTACCCACACATATGGATGGAAGAATTAGGACTCTCTTGGTACACACAGGGAAGGAACAAAGCTGATTTCCAACCCCAGGCTGTGTGAGTCCAGAAATGAGCTTCATTTTGACAGCACCATGCAATCTCTCTAAAAGACCAGATCCCAATTTGTCAAAGGATTTTTTCAATGTGTTTTTCACATTTTCAAACTTAAACAAAAATGAAATAGGATCATGTTCTTCTGGGAAGACTCACAAAACCATGTGTTGAACCATGTTCCTCCTCGACAACATCATTTTACTTAACCAGCCTCAGTAGATCAAAGCAGATCCAAAAGTTCTTATTCAGCTCAATATTTAACAGCTAACCCTGTGGCCACCAGCCCTGTGTGCTAATGCTTTTTGTATACGGTCTAGCTCTGTGTTTCTCTTAGTGTGATCTGCAAACCAGAATCATTGCCTGGGAGATTGGTAGAAATGCTGACTTTCTGGATGCACTCTGACCTATGGAATCAGAATCTGCATATTTTACAAGATTCCTGAGTGAATGGTATGCATGTGAAAATTTGAGCAGTCCAGCTCTTGATGACTGTCAGGATAACTTCAGGAATGTATAGGACCACTCTCAACTATAATTTGGCTTTGAATGTAAAAAGCAATGCATCCCACTTCAAAATTCTGTATGTAGGTGTGCGTCTATATACACACATATATAGAGACATATATATGTTGTCAAAGAAAGGTGCAGGCAGAAATGAAAGTGAGCAGAGGCAGTCAGATAGGAAGAGAGAGTTGGAAGAAACTTCATTTATTTTAGTTCATCTTAGTTGTCTCTCCTGGCCCGGAGACCTTGGGATGTATGTGCCTTCGTCTCTCTGATAAAGCACCACCACAAAGCAAAGAACGTGGCTACCAACAGCTCTCAAACCCCCAGCCATGGGTAGGTGTTGCCATCCAAGAGATTATAAATCTTTTTCCTTAGCTTCCGTTCAAAAAAAAAAATCTAAGAAAATTCTCTATTTGACTCAGCTTAAGTCAACTTTCCATGCTGGAATCATCAAACGTACTGAGGCGTCAACATGGCCTTGGGAGGCTGAAGGCAAGTAGGGATCTTTCAAAAGAAGATGGCAGCTCTTCTTCAAATGACACATTGATTTGAAGTAAAGCACGTTTCTCAGCTGAAAGGGCAGTTCTGGGCGATGGAGGAAGTGGTGCTGGGCAGGCAACTCAGTACTGTGTCTTATGTGTCCCATACTCATGCTTTGTCCCTCCCTGTGCCCTTCATTCTTTCTCTGTTGGATATATAATCACAAATATGTGCACATCAACTATTTCCAGTCAAGGCAAAAGTCCATAAAACACAACACAAACAAAAATAAAAGATGACTCTTCTCAAAATTTGTTAAGGAAAAAAAAAATCATAATATCCCCAAAAGAGAGGTACAATAGAGTTAAAAATCATTTATCTGCTCTATACTAACAAAAAAATAGTGGGCAGCAAATGTTTCCTTTAACATTCCTAAAGAGGAAATAGCAAGCCATGGTCTCCTTCTGCCTTTCCCGAGATTTCTTTCTCAAGTTAAAATTTTAGTTATTAAACTATAGGTGTACAAGTTCCCTCATGGACACCATTCTAACCTGACAGGACTTTGTGCTAGTCTTCAAATACAGCAATGCCCCAAGACCATTCCACTTGCCATTCTGCTACATGAACTATCCCTTTACAACTTCCCTCTGCAACTTCCACAGATTCATTCCCTTTCTCCATTCAATCCTCAGCTTAAAGGCTACCTCATTAGAAAGAACTTTCTTGGCCACCCACCCATTACACACACATGCACACACACACACACACACACACACACACACACACACACACACTATACTCTATCTTCTGTCACCTGCCATTGTTGCTTTTTTATAGCATTTATTATTACCTAATATAACATAATATATTTGTTCATTCACTTTTCTATGTCATGTTTGTTTGTGCGCTAGGTTTAAGCACGACAACGGCTGGGACTTTGGCTGATTTTCCCTTCCATAGTCTCCACACATAGAATAGTCCCTGACACCTCAGGATTGCCTAGAAAATCTTTACTCTGTGAAAAGTGAATGAAGATAGAATGTGTGAAGCTATGATACTAAAAGGGTGATCAGCACAGTTATCAAAATGTCCAAAGCTGTCTGAGGCAGAAGGGGAGCAGAATAAGATGGGAAGAAGATTTTAAACTAAAAAATGAAATGAAAGTCAGTCTGGAAGTTTAGCAAAAAATGATTATAAACTCCAGGAAACCAGTTTCTCTTGTCAAAATTTTACTGTAAATGAGGTTGCTATGTCACTGATGACCATATACAGTCACAAAGGGAAAACTGTACTCAGGCTCAGAAGTACACTGCTACTATACTAAGAGAAAGCTCTGTGCTCAACTCTCCCCCAAACTTAATTATAAACTCCCAAATCCAGGAACAGCGCTCAGTATAACCACCTACCAAAATCATAAATGTATGTAGAGTTATTAAGAGGTTCAGTCGTGGGTACCATTGTTATCTTAAGACTGTGTCCTTGGAACAGCTTCTCCAAGGAAGGTCGGTGCCACACTTTCTAGAACCAGGGAGAGAGCGAGAAGCCTCCAGTTGCCGAGGTCTAGTTCTCTGGTCAACCAGAAGTCACATCCTTGTTATGACTTCCTTCAACAACCATCAATAGAAATAGAACTCAGACACACAACTTCTGTAGCAGTCGGTCCAAGACATCAAACCACAACCTCTACAGCAATCTACCCACAATAATTAATCTGCCCAAACTTAATCAGCATCTGATGGCTTCCCTCATTTTTACCCCTGCTTCCAACACAGGACCAATCAGAAAGCTAGCTGTGTCCTACCGTGGATTTACAGAAGTTGCCAGTGTTCAGAGAGCCCACCTCCAGCTTCCCCATAACAACAGCCTCCAATTAGGGCATAACTGTAACCATCCCCTTTTATCAGTGTAAATCTTCCCCACTCTTCTGCCTTTGAGCTCTACCAAGCACAAGTGATGGTAGATGACTCTTTTGCTATAGCAAAAAACTCTGGATAAATAACCTTTTCTTATTCTCATTTGGGTGGTCTCTATGTATATGTGTATGTGAAGAAAGTTAGACCTCAGCACTTAGTGAAATGCCAGGAATACAGTAAGTGCTTAATAAATATTCAGTGTAATTAAGCTGAACTAAATCTACAACAGAGTGATAATAACTACCTCACAATGTTTTTGCTATAAGGATTAAAGTGGATCATCTGAGTAAAAACATTTTGAAAACTCTAAGTGCTATGAAATCATAAGGTATTATTAAGTTAAAAACAATGTATAATCAGGACCACATAAGAGAAGAGTAGTATAATACAGTTTATTCTGTGGGTTCTTAATGATGGCACTTGGAAATATTTCCAGTTTTGTAATTCTGTGAATTAAATATCCAAACAGAGAGAAACTCTAGATTCTTTGAAAATAGTCTTAACTAATTGTTAGTGGTATAATTTCTGGAATTCCTGAACTTTCTCTTTCTGCTTTGATTATACCCTCACTATACCCTCTCAATTAAGTTCTTCCAGTTAAAATGACAAATATTTAAACATACTCACCTATATATAACAGACAGAAAACAAAAAATTGTGAAGAGCAGGCTGTCAAGATTCAACTTTGGTGTCTTCTGGTGGCATTTCCTAAGCTTTGATTTCCTGTACCCTGGTAGAGCTCACCTAGTCTATTTGATGTTTCCTTTACTTCCTGACTCACCTGGACTTAAAGCCCCGTGCCTGCAGTATGCCTGGTCCTAAAGCTTCTGTGTGGTCCTGTCAACTTTGTGCTTACTTTGGATATCCTACATCTTCTTACCTACCAGAACTGGAATGCTGGATCTAGTTCCCAGACACCTGACTTTCAAGGACTGGGACTTTCTTACTAATGTGGATTAGATCATCAAGAAAAGCATAAGGTTGATACCAACTCACAGGCTACCCAGAGAGAGTCTTCCTTGACAGCATATTCTGGATGAAGCCATCACAGACCAAAGTCTATTCCTAAATATTACATATCAAGAAACTCAAAATTAAGTCTCTCAAGAGATGACTGATCATTTAAGGATAGCTTATACCACTCTGGGTGGTAGACACTGATGACAGTCCCTGATCCTCCCATGATTTTTCTTGTCATTCTTAGCTGTCATCTTCATGGTTGTCTCATGGTATCAAGATGGCTGCTCTTTCTCTGTGTTTTTTCCTGATTTAAGCAGGAACAAAAAGGTAGAAGGCAGAAAAAAAGAAATGGCATCTGTATTTGAAAAGGAATGTTTTTCAAGTCAATGTCTATTTACATTGTCATTGACCAGAATGGTCCACAGATCCATTAAAGGGAAAATGCGTGGGAAATGCATATCGAGTAAGCAATTTTATCACCCTAAATTTACTCTTCATCTCTTCTTCACTGGAAACAGTCTTTTATTAATTATATCATTGGGTTCCTGAGCCTTTGGCTTCCAATTTGTTTTGGCCAATGGAAGATCAGGCAAGCTACTAAAGGGAATAAATAAAGGAGGTCAGGATGTATGTCCTAAGTTATCTCCTTGAAGGACAACCCAGAAATGACTATGCCTTTGACCAAAGATCCTCCAGTTGGCCCTCCATACAACCTTTGTTCTGGTACCCAGTAGCTGCTTCTTCTCCCATCTCTTTAGGTTTATGGGATTGTAAGAGCATCATACACTTTCCAAACACCATGCCCACATTTTTATAAATAGTTTTTTTATTAAACTCTCTTCAAATCACCTTCATCTGCATAAGTGTATCAGTTTCTTCTGATAGCAGCAGCATCAGATGATTTATCACCAGACTTAATATGAGAGGAAAATAAATTCTCCGTGGGATTAAGCTAAGAGAGTCAGATTCCTGTCTTATGCAGTCATATTTAAACTTGAATAAATAAACCCTTCAAGTAGCCAGCTAGGAACATAGCTAGGTTAGGATCGCCCTCTCCCCCTGGACACCACTGGATGCATAGATGGAAATGTTGCCTCTCTAAACTTTTTTTTTCAATTTCATGCCAAGCATTGCTCTTGCATCTTCATGCTCATCAACATCCTATCAGTTAAGCTATTATCAGGTTTTGATAGCCTGGGAGTGACTGTCTCTTTAGAGTGAATTCCACGGCTCTGCTCTCATCTGTTATATTCTGATTCATTAACTAAACTCTCAAAGTTCTAGGCACAACTTCCTATCACTGCCTACTATCAAGTCATCTAGGAATGGATAACAGAATATCTACTGCAACGAACATTTGTTGAAACTTTCCTATGTGCCAGGCACTGTGGTATATTGCTCATTCTTTTATTTGTAGATTTTTTTTAATTTCATTTTATAAAAACAAGGCTTGTTTTTCTTGGCCCCAGATTCCCAGTTAACAAGAGTAATAGCCAATATTCTAGCCTTGCTGGTCTAACTTCAGAATCTGTGTTCTGCAAAGCAGGGTATCAGAGTGGTTAAGGATGCAGTGTCTGAAGTCTGACCGCTGGAAGACTAAATCTAACACTGTTATTTGACAGCTGTGTGACCCAGGACAGCTTGATTAACTTCTTCACTCCTTGGTCGCCACATCTACGAAATGTTAATAATAATGATGCAACTTATTAGCATTAAATGTGTCAATGCACAAGACTTGATCCATCATCTGTACAAAATGGCAACTTGTTCAATGTTGGCTCTCATTGCTCCACCACAAGAGCTGTGTGGAACCTCTACACAGACAGATAAAGAGAAGGCAGAGATAGCACCCCTTCAGAGGCGACTTTTCAAAGTGGACTGAAGAAAGCACAGAACTCTGTGACCCAGGCAAACCACTTACCATCTCTAAGCCTTGTTTTATACAATTCTAAAATGGGAATAAAAATCCATACCTACACCACAGTATTTTATAAGATAAAATCACCCATAGAAAGAACTCAAACACTCTAAGTATTGCAAAAATCAAGTCATTCAATTCCTTACTCAATTAACCCAGTGATAATGGGGCAATGACCAGAAGTAATATCTTCTCTACAGATAGTTTGTTAGAATCACTTTTATTATTCTCCACGTAGAGAGGCTGTTCAAAGTTTTCATGGAGTTCTTTAAACTAGTTGGACTTCCACTCAGTTGTTGGGCTCAAATATGTCTCAGAAAGAATAGCAAGTGCTTGACATTGCATAAGTTTTTCATTCTGCTTATGGATGCACTCTTGCAATGTTGAAGCTTAGAAAGTTACCGTTTCCAGCACAGATACTTCAAGGAGCGGTTTAGTCATTCCGTTTCCTGAATGTTCTACAAGTCCGGCCCTTACTGTCACAGGAGATGTAACAGTAAATCAGATTGTGCTGTCTTTTTAGATTTACAGTTCAGTCATGGAAACATAGCACCACAATACAATGTTCCCAAAAGGAAAACCCTCCGTAGGTGAGTTGAAGACTCCAGAGAATTTGCATTATGAGCTGGGTCTCGAAACAAGACAGGAAGTTCCTTAAACCTACCTCTGCTGAGCCGGTGCAAGTAGATTCTGCTGTAGGAATGTTAAACCCGTTCTGAAGCCTCGTGTCTCATTAGTCTGATCTTTCTGATGAGGAAGAGGGCACAGAAAGGAAGATGGGAAGCCAGAGGTGGAAGAGGCAAAAACAAACTTCCTACTTAAGTGTCTCAAACCCACCCACAGAGCATGCAGTCCACATTTCACCTCTAAAAAATTGTGAGTGAATGTTAGGGTGGGGAAGAGGGAGAGAGAGCGGGGGTGTTTTTAATTTCCTTTGGATATCTTAGTGTATTCTTGGATTGTTCAAAGTCATGTTCATTCTTTCAGATCTCCCCCATCCCACACTCCAAGTTGGCAACTGAGTACTGGGGGGAAATTAGCAGGTAGTTTATACGATCAAGTCAGGATTTCTATCTACTTTTCTCTGAATTTTTTTAATAAATAATCACTGATACCTTTAATTTATTTCATTAAATAAATCATTGTGTGCTTTGCAAGAGGTTGCATTATAAAACAAAGCAAAACCCAACATTTTAATTCTTTCAAGATCTTTAAAATCGCTTCCTCAGAGGTCGGGTGTTTGCAGTTTAAAGATGAGTTTCCAGAATGAGAATGTCTCTTGAGAAACAAATACCTTTTCTCGGATATTCTTTGTCTTTCATATTTTTTTGTTTTTGGGGTGCGGACTTGACTCAAAAAGGGACTTAATTTGAAGAGCAATGGAAAGCTGCAGGCGTCCAACCGCTCCCTGTAAGTGATCCTAGAGCAGCTGGGATCAGCGCTGAACCCAGGACATAAGAGAGAGTGGGCCGTGGATCCTGTGCTGATGGAGATCCGTGTGAAATCCCAGAGAATACAGAAAGCTGACCGCTGCTCCACCCGAATCCCTCTTGGGTTCTCCACAGCGGTAAAGCCCAGGCTGGCTTCCCCAGTCGCCATTTCTAGGTGACTGTGAAAGATGCCAGATCTAAAATCAAAGAAGACTCAGGCTGATCTGCTGGCCCTCCTTTCACTGATGCTGTACTAACCACTTTTAAGATAGGGGACTTTTTCCCAAAAGGAGCCATTTGTCCAGAGTCCTTTGTGTCACTTCCAGCGAGCCCCTGAACCATCCCAGTGCCTCAGAGAGCTGGTCCTCCTTGTCTCTCTCCCCAGCTTTCTCTGGTCTTGTTGAAGCAGTGCTCTTCAGGTGAAGCCCAGTGCCTTCTCTCCATGTAATCCTTGTCTTTGCTCTCATCCTGCCTTTTAAAACCCCGCGTTTTTCTTCTCTGAGTGTGTCCCCCCAGCACAAAATGAAGTCGCCATCTGGCAACTCTCCATTTATGAGATCTTGGTGGAGAGCGAAACCAGATCCTGTGATCCAAGAAACCAACTCCGCAGCATCAGCTATCCCATTTGACCTTAAGACGGAAATTTATTAAATAACCACCAAATTTTCACTACATAATGGAACTGATTATATGAGTGAGCAATTTCATTTGAGGCAAAGAAGGATTTTATTACATAGCATTTACATTTTTAAAATTCTACACTTCGAGGACTGTTACTCACATTTGGAAAATTATTTGCCTGACATTTGGTAAATGCTCAATGTATACTGGTGGAAAAAAAGTGGAAAAAAAGTGAATAATTGAAGAATGAGCATCTGTATGTTATAAGGCTCAAAATCATTGCCAAAGTGGGCATATTGTCCCAAAAATCTAGCAGCAGGAGAATGACATAGTCACATTCTCGTTTAAATATGCCAATTTTATTTAACCTTCACTGGATTCCTAGAAGCAACATATAATAATCCACAAATCTCTAATTTCCTAAATAAGCTGAAGAATGAAACTTTCAGATGCAGTCTATCAAAAACTTCCATTTTCAAACTTAAGTCACGAATGAGAAAATCGGCACTTTTGTTGATCTCTGAATATTCCACAAATATTCATTTTTTTCTTTCCCAGGTAGATTGTACATTTTATGAGAACAGAGATCTTAATGCCCTGCTTTCTGTTTATCTCTCAGTAGAGGAGGTACTCTTGTTCATCACCACATTTTTATTCATCATACAGATCTCTGGAACCTACAAATACCTCTCCTGTTACATCCAGATCTTCTCTGCTTCCCACACTTGCACACTCACTGAATAAATATAGCACCAATTACATCCTAAGGCCTGAGAAAAGGTTCAAAAAGTACTATGACTTCTGCCTTCAAGGTGTTTGCTATCTAACATGTTTCTCAGACTCTATATCTAAGTCACCTCGAGAAGAGAACCAAGAAATTACATTTCTTAAACAAGTCCAGGTGATGCAGATGCTCTTATTGGAACCTCCCTTTATGAACTATGGTCCTCAAAGTATTAAAAAACAGAACTACCATATGATCCAGCAATCCCACTCTGGTATCTATCCAGAGAATGAAAACAGGAGATGAAAGCGACCTCTATAACCCCATCCTATTGCAGCGTTATTGGCAAAAGCCAGACTTTGGGGAAAGCCCAAGAGTTCATCATGGATGAATGAATGAGAAAATGTGAGATATATGTACACTTCCGTCCATTCTGGTCAACAACAGACTGCATATATGCTGGCGCCCAATGGGTTACATCATATAGAGGTGTGGTCCCACCTAAGTTTGTAAAAGTTCACTCTGATGTTCACACATAATAAAATCACCTAACACATTCTCAGAAGGTACCCCTGTCTCTAAGCAACATGTGACTATATCCAGTGGAATATTATTCAAACATGAGAAAGAACATCCTGTCGTTGATGACAATATGAATATATCTTGAGGGCACACTAAGTGAAATAAGCAAGACAAAGACGATGGCTGTATTTTACATCTTATGTGAATTTTAAAAAGCTGAGCTCATAGAAACAGACTAGAAGAGTGATTATAGAGGGTTTCAAGGTTCAAGGGAAAGGGGAGATCTTGATCAAATAATACAAACTCCAGTTATAAGATGATTAAGTTCTGAGAACCAGGTGTCTATAAAGTGATTATAGTTAATAATACTGTGCTATATGCTTGAAAGTGGCTTAGAGAATAGATTTTAAATTCCTCACAACAGAAAAAAAATGGCAAGTATGTGACATAAAACAGGTGTTATATATACTATGATGGTAATCATTTTGGGAATCATAAAAAGGTGTATCTAATCTATATTTTGTGCACTTTAAACTCACACAATGTTAAATGTCAATATATTTCAGTAAATCTGGGGATGTGGGGAACACTGGTAGTGAATTCCTAGAAATTCCTGAAAGAAATTGACAGAGCAGATGAGCAAAGCAGAACACAGTTGGAAAGGCTCCTGTCCCTTATACTGCCTTCTCAAAGAAGAGCTTGTCAAATGTTCAACCTCCAAATAACTGCTATTAAAATCTTGATGATATAAAGAAAGACACCTGTACCACTCAAAGTCTCTGACTGTCCTATTGACCAGCTCACTTCAGTCACTCCCAGAACCTTCCTTTATCCACTTTCTACATAAAAACTATTTGTTTTTTTTCTGACTCTACATAACTCTGGCCAATAGGATATAAACAGAAATTGTTAAAATGCTTCTGTAAAAACTTCCACTCTCCTTACAGAAAGGACAGACACCCCTGGAACTGCCCCTTTTCCAACTTTGGGCATCAACATAGTCTGCAGTCATATTGTAACCATAAGGAAAAGGTTAAGAGAATCATTCACTCTGACCAATACCAGCAAAAGACAAACTTGTGGATTTTATGATTTTTTTTTAAAAAAGTCTTTATAGATGAAATTCTCATGATTAAATAAACATGGAGGGGATTATGCTAAGTCAAAAGAAGAAAGATAGATACCAGATGATCTCACTCATAGGTGGAATGTGAATCGACAAAACAAAAGAACAGATGACATAAAATCAACCCTTGGATACTTGCAATGTAACTGTGGCTACCAACAGGGAATGAGATGGAGGGAGGTGCCAGGTGGTAGAGGAGCCCACTGGATAATGGTAAAAAATACCTGGTGATTTGATGGAGAGCAGGGTGTACTGATATATATCAGAGGAATGGGGAAACTGCACATATGGGGAACCCATACATATGAGTTTGTTTTAATTTGTAAAGCAAAGTTACTGTAATAAAATACTAAAAACAGAATAATAAATCTTCAAAAATAAAAATCTTGAAAATTCTCTGCTTGAAAAGATTTGAGCAAGCCAGTAATTCTGATCTTTTAATTATTTTAAACTTCTTAATGAAGTTAGACAGTCTGACTCAGAGCTGGAAATAAAACTCTTACATTTGGGTGCCTCCCTCTTCATTCATAAATGAGCTTGCCAAATTGTGATGAATATATTTCCAAAGGCTTTTACAAAATTCAACACTGGTTTGACACTATGTCCTAACAATCAGAAATGCCATTTCCTATCAATGTACCCCCAAATTTGTGTAAATCTGTAATCTTTTAAATTAATCAATAACAAGACAAAAAACACATCACTGCCTTTTTCTTTTAAATAATTAAACTATAAAGACAAAGTGAAACCCTCCTGAGTCCTCATTTCCCACCTCTAGTCCTCCCTAACTTGGAATGGTGATAAAACACTTTCCAGTCTTTTTTTATTCAATTTCACTTTGTCTACTCATAGAAATGTATTATTTTTTTAATTTCTCACATAAATATGATCATATAATACATTTTTCCTGTAATTGGCCTTTGGCTCCAAATATGTTATGGCATTTGTATGAAGTCATTCTGTGTAGATATACCTTCCTATTTCCATTTTCTGCATAATATTCCATAGTATGGAAATACCACTCATTGGTCATCATTACTACTCCCTCTTTAATAGACATCTAGTTTGTTTCCAATTATTTTTTATTGCTTAAAATGCCATCAAGAACATCCTTGGACATACTCTGCTTACAAAAGTGTCAAGCATGATGTTGCTGAGTCTAAGAGGAGGTACCATGCCTCCATAAGGCTACACCAATTCGCACTCTCAAAAGCCATGTTTAGATACATCCTTTTGCCCATACTCTCACTCAAGTTAGACATTATCAAACTCCCCAAATTTTCAAAGCCAGCTTTTCCATGAATATGTAAAACATACTCTCCAATCCCCAAGTATCTACTTAACGTAGTCTTCTTTTAACACTTAATTATAAAAACTGTTTTCATTTGAATTAACAGATTTTCCTTTTCTGCCCAAAGACATTCTCCTAAGTAATAGATATCAGTCTTCTATGAATTTTTTCATCACATGGATATCAAGGGAAATAAACCAAAATAATAATGGCAATTTCTTTCTAGGTATTGGGTGATATTTTTTTCTTCTTATCTTCGCTGTCTTTTCCAAATTTTCTCCAACAGCTAACATTTGTGGAGTGCTTACTATTTTCCAGATTGTTCTAAGAACATTCAATGCTTTACCTGAAAACAAACATATGAAGTAAGAATGACCATAATCCATGTTTTACATGTAAGACTTAAAGAGGTGAAATAACTTCCCTCTAATCTCACAGCAATGAAGGATTTGAGCACAGGCATGCTGACTCCAGATCTTAACCACCACTGCACCATACCACCACCTATGAACATGTACTGTTTTTATACTGAGTAATAAAATAAGACCTGAAATCAACTATGTTTACTAACCAGCATGATGGGCTGTGAATTGATTCCTCCCCTGTAATATTACATAATTCAAAGGCACTCTTAGCTATCTAGCTACATCAAACCTCTTCTCCCCAGCCTCATTTCTGCCCAGAGATTTAAAAATATAAACTTCGACAAACTCAAGGCTTTATGATCTTTTAATCTCCCCATAATTCATTTTTATCAGCTTTCCTTTGTCTCCCAGGAAGACATCTTGTTCTGTAAAACACATTGTAATTTAATTTCTGGTTCCTATGTATAATATTCTTAGCCAGATTCTGCCTCTTATTTGAAGATCCTCAAATCTCTCTCTTTAGCTGATGCTTTATATTTCCCACTAACAATGGGAATGGTGACCACACCTAACACTGTCACAGTTCCCACAGCAAAACTTCCTTAGCTGTGGTGGGGATGATGGAGAATCACTGTCTAAGAATACCAACAGATTGCATTGCAATCTGTCAATCCTCCTCTAGAGAAAGGAATTGGCAACTTGTTATATTAAAGAACTGCAATCAAGCATCTGGAATATGGCAGTGCACGTCGATTTGATGTGAACTGATGAGATTCAGCAATTTATTATCTTGCACTTTTTGACATAGTCTTATCCACAATGCCTCTAATATAAATGTACAGTCTGGGTGAATCACAATTGTTATTCAAGCCACACCTTTGTGAATATCCTCTGTTATCAGAGATTTTGCTGTGCTGAGTGACAAGCAGAGAGCCAAAGAGAGAATTATGCACTTTTAAAATTTTAATTAACAGAATAACTACCCTCTTCACTTGCTTCATGACAGTAGGAAAATTCAGGCAACTTAACAAAATTTTTGTGTCCATCCGTGCCTGTTAAGGATTCACCTCCTCAACATTTTTCCAAGAGTCAATAATTAAGCAGACTCTAAGGTAGGCAATTATTATCATCACAGCTACAGTTTGTTGACTGCTAGTCCATGTGCCCAGCTCTGTGACGCTATTTTACAAGTGGTATTTCATTATATCTCTCATTATATATTCTCATTATATCTCTCATTATATATCTCATTATATATAATCTTATAATATGCTACTATCACACCCATGTCACAAAGAAAGTAGAGCTTTGAGATTAAATCGTTTGCATGAAATCACATAGCTAGTAAGTAGGAAAGATCAGATTATCTATCAGCTAGATTTACTATATAACAAATTAACCCAAAATTAGTGGCTTAAAACCACACCATTTATCTAGCTCAAAAAATTATAGTCCAGAGATTGGGGCTGAGCTCAGCTAGACCTCACGTATATGTCTGTGGTCTGCAGCTGGGACTAGGAACATGGTTCTCACTCATGCAGCCTCCACGACCAGAAGGTTAGCTCTGGCTAATTCACATAGTAGCTCAGGGTTCCACACACAGTAAGAGGGAGCAAGTCTCAGTGTTTCTGAATACTTTATTCCTCTGCTTCATTACATTTGTCCCTCTCCATTGGAAAACCAGCCCAGACTCAGGTACAGAGGAGAGAGAGCAACCCCTATTCTTGAAAGGCAATTTTTGCCGTCTACCACAAGTTTCAACCCACATTTTGCTGATGCCAACCACAATCGGTGCCACTCCAGATTTGTTTGACTTCAAATCCGGTTCTCACTCCACAACTCTGTTGTGAGCACTCCTCCCACGGGCACTAACCTTGTAAGGTGAGTTTCCACGCACCTGTGTCGGCCAGTGAAAGGTACTGGAAAGAGACTTGAAGACATAAAGAAAGAGAAGCAGGGAGGAACTCACCCTCCATATATCTCAGGCTTCATCTCCAGAAACAAAGTCCTCTCTGCACAGGTCTGTCATGGTCTCAGTCTCGACTTCTTCCATGTGTTCCTTCTACCGAGAGGCATTAAGAACTTTCTGCCATTGTCAATCACCTGCCCTTGACACATCATCCTTTATCTTCCTAGCCCCTCCCAAATCTGCATAACCAGTTCTCTGCATTAAATTCCCTCTGTCCTAAATATTTTATGATTTCTGTTGTCCTAGTTGAAGACAGAGTGCTATATGAGTCCCCTTCACCTTTGCATCAAGGCTGAAGCACCATGTAATTTTCCTCCTACCAATGTCAAGCACTAAGGAAGCACCATATTCACTCACTCAGCAAATCCTTATTGAGAATTACCAAGTCCTAATACAGGGTTAAAGACTGTTTGCAAATTTGAATAATAGTACCTTAAAAAATGAACCCACAGGGCACAGGTCTATATACAAATAATTACCAGATACTCAAGTTCTTTAATGAAGATAATAGAAATTTACTACTAGCAAGTAAATCCTCATAGGGGTATTATTCATAAGAGCCTAAAATGGAAGCAAACCCAATGCGCATTCACATTTAATTAGATAAATAAAATGTGGCATATAGCTAGAGAATGGACTACTATTTGGCAATGAAAAGAAACATGTTAGTGATATATGCTACAAAATAGCTGCTTCTTAAAAGCATCCTGCCAAGTGTAAGCAGACAGATGCAAAAGATCAACATCTTGTGTGATTCCATATCTATAGGGACATAAATTACATTAGCAGTTGCCTAGTGGTGGATGGGAGGATCACATGGAAGTGACTGCAATGAGCCCAGAGTTTCTTTCTGGAATACTGAAAAATAGTCTAAAATCAGAGTCTAAAATCAACTGTAATATAATTAAAACTGTGACATTTATGCATTAGTGGTACAAATTATATTTCAATACAACTATTGAATAAATTAGCAACTCAAATTCAGAAAAGTGAAAAATGTAAGACTATCATGACAAATATAAGCAAAATATATATTTTACATATAAAAGTGGGATTTATCTAAGAAATCCATGGTTGGTTAACAGACTAAACACATTAACAAACTAACAGGTAAATCCACATTATCATTGTAACAAATGCAAGACTAGCATTTAACCAAATTCAACATTCATTCCTGATAAAACCTACCAGAAAAATAGGAATAAAAGGGAACTTCCTCAACCTAAAAACCCTACCACTAACATTGTACCTAATGGGGAAATATTGAATGCCTTCTCTGTAAGACCAGTAACAAAGCAAGTATGTTTGTTCTCCCCACTTTCATTCAACATTGTAATCCAAGTTCCAGCAATTGAAAAAGGTCAATATAAAAGAATGTAAAATATGTAGAATAAAAACTAAGACGTAAAATTGCCTTCACGTGCAGACAGCATAAATGGAAAAAATTCAATAAAATCTATAAAAAGTTGCTATATTAATGAGGTTAGGAAGATTGAAGACTACAAAATATATAGATAAAAAGCAATTATATTTCTCTATATTAGCAATCAGCAACCAGAAACTGAGATTTTGAAACATACTATGACCAATAGCAAATACATATCGAATGAATATTGTAATCAAAATATGTGTGATAGAGATAAATATAACAAAATATATCAAAAATATGTATACTGAAAATTATAAAACATTGCTTAAAAATTGAATAGGGCTTACATAAATGGAAAGATATATGTTATGGGACTCCAGTTTCCTGACGTGTCAGTTCTCCCTAAACTTATCTATAGATTTAGTACAATCACAATCAAAATCATATGGCATTTTTGGTAGAAATTTTACAAACTGATTCTAAAATTCAAGCATGAATGCAAGTAACCTGCAATAGTAAAAACGAATTTGAAAAAGCACAAAGTTGGAAAATGAACAGTTTGATTTCATGACATACCATAAAAATACATCAAACTAAAGAGAATGGTAGTGATATAAAGAAAGACAAAATAGAACAGTGAAACAGAATGAAAAATGAAATAGAAAACAGATTTTCCACACAGATACAAATTCATTGCAGTAGAAAGAGATTTTTTTTCCAACAAAGGCTGCTGAATCGATGGCATATCCATATGAAGCATTAACTGAAAATAGATCACAGACTTCAATGTGAATCTAAAATTTTAGAACTTCTAGGAGACTCTCTGAAGCCTTTGGTTAGGCAAAAAAAATGTTCATATATTATCATCACAGTCAATAAAAGAAAAAAATTCATAAATAGAACTGCTTCAAAATGTAAAACACTCTTTGAAAGCTACAGTGAAGAGAACCAAGCAAGCAACATATGGGAGAAAACATTTGCAAATCATACATCTAACAAAGGTATTTTACTTAGAATATATATTTGTTTGAATCTCAAAGCTCAAGAATAAGAAAACAACCAAAGAAATGGGCAAAACAGACACTTTTACAAAACATACATACAGATGGCAAATTATCTAGTCATTATATCTACAATGAGATAACACAAGATACCTATTTGAGAGGCTAAAGTTGAAGAGCAAAAGTGCCAGCCACCCATTGGTGAGAAGGCGAAGGTTCTGGAACTGTTACGCACAAAGCGCTAGAAATGTAAAATGATCCAATCACTTTGGAAACCAGGTTGACAGCCTCTTAAGAAGTCAAATGTGTGCTTACCGTATAATCCCCCTCATTCTAGCCAAGTATTTACTCAGGAGAAATGAAAGTATATATCCATTCAAAGACCTGTACATGAGTGCTTACCACAACTTTATTTATAATATCCAAAAACAAAGGCAACCAATATATCCATCAACAGGAGATTGAATAAAGAATCCAGGTGCCCACCAACAGGTGACTGTATATTCATACATGAATTACTATTTATCGGCAGAAAGGAATGAACTTTGGATACATGCTACAACATGAATGACTCTCAAAATAATTAGGTATGGAAGAAGGCAAAGAAGGAATTCATGCTCTAATGTTCCCTTTATATAGTTTTAAGAAATGCAAACTGAAACTAATCTACAGTGATGGAAAGCAGATCAGGGTCTGAGAATGAGGCAGGGGGTAGTTGGGTGGAGAGAAAGGGAGTATAAAGGGTCATGAAGAAACTGATGGAGGTGAGGATGATGCTTATTATCTTAATTGTGGTGATGGTTTTGCAGGTGCATGCTTATGTCAGAACATCAAATGTCACCCATTAAATATGTGCAGTCTACTATAAATCCATTATACTTCCATCTTTAATAAGTGACTCAATAATTTTTGTTTTCTTACTGAAATGTGACTATTACAATAAGGAAGAAAAAAAAGAAGGAGGAAGGAATGGAGGGGGGAGGGAGGGAAGAAGGAAGGAAGAAAGGAAAGGAGGGAGAGAGGAAGAACTGTAGCATAAAATAAAGTGAACTAGAAAAGAAAAAGGGCAAACGGATTAAGAATGAAATAGAAAGATTTTGTCCCTTTTAAATCCAAAAAATGCCTTCTATATAAGCTAGAAAATTATTGGGGACTTTAGCATTGCAATTACATAAGGAGCAAATACATTTAGGATTAGATATGAGTATATATTAATAGAGAGAAAATTAGCAATAAGAGTATATATTAATATGTTTTAATAAAAATTGGCTTAAACATTTTTGTGCAAAATCAGCATTTCTAGAGGGAGAAAAATATATTCCATAACTTTGCTCTATATATTTTATGAGTATGGCAATGCCTTTGTTTCTTCATTTTAAGTAGCTAATTGACAGCTTTAGTTGAAGAAGGAGTAAGTTCATGAATTCAGCACCAGATGATCTTAAACCACTTTGGAAGATCTTGACAACATGTCCTTTCCCTCATAAGATGGAAGTAGGAGTTGATTAAAGGCTTATTCTTCAGCTCCATTAAAGAATTGTGCTATTACACAAGACATTTAAACAATTAGCATGAGACTGCTTATTGACTCCAATGTCCAATCTCTCCTTCTTCCTTTTAATATGCCATCCTCCTAACAAGGTTTACGTTGGCAGATAAGTTAACACATTTCCAGAACTTCCTTGCAACTAAACATGTCCATGTACTATGTTTCCACCAATAGAATGTAAACAGGAGTTACATGTACAACTTTTACATCACTTTCTTAAATGGAAATCACTTGTCCTCTACTTCTCTCTTTTCCTCTTCTTAATGCCAGAATATAAATGTCACCATGAGCAGTCAGCATCAAAAATGCAAATGTGGACAATACCCTAATCAATCATAGGGCAACATGATGAAAGTAACCGGATTCCTGGCTCACCTTGTAAGGCTGAGTCATCTTCTTGTATTGGACTCTACCTTCCTTCTAGAACATTCAGCAAAAGAGAAATAAGCTTCTCCCTTATTTGAGCCTCTATAATTTATAACAACCTGTCCTCTTCTCAGAGAGTTAGTCAGTTTTGCCCTTTAACTACCTCAACTTAGTATATTTCAAAATAGATGTGGATGAGTTATGAATGAGAGGCAAAGAAATGAGATAATACTGCTGAAAGGTAATACTGAAAGGAGGAAATTCCTAGGCAAAGACAAAGAAATGAAAGAGAAAGAAAAGGAACAGACAACTTAGCTGAAGGACCAGCAGTGGAGGAGAGAAGTCTGCCTACACTGAGCCTCTTGATCAAGAGAAATTTTAAAACTTCCCAGTCAAAAGCATTTTGCTTTCCTGCCATAATCTAAAGGCAATAATATATTTTTGGCAATGGAGAGTTCTTTAATTATACAGGCAAATTTGTTGCTGAAGGATAACTTTCCCCATAAAGCAAATGTCCATTATTGTGTATATATTAAATAACTTTGTTCCACCCTTTAACAAAGTGGATTTTTTCTCATTTTTTTAACGCTTTATCAATAATTGAGTGTCAGATGTGTATTAATCTTATTTCCTTTTACTCCATCTAGTCTTGATAACATAGTTTGGGGCTTTGTAAGATAGAAAAAAAAATTAATAATTCTTACAATGATATGCTGCCAAATAAAACTGAAAGGTGTGTAATGAGGACATCATTATAAGTCCAACAGGCAAATGGGGTACATCACTGCCCTACTAGTGAAATGCAACCCTGAACTCTTAAAATTCCTTCCAAGAAACCATTGCTCTATCAGTTCCTCATCATTCATATTACCTATTTATAACAGCAATCCCCTGTCAGTTAAAAAATGGCTTTAAAAAGTTCTATATAACAATATCAGCACCATTTAATAACAAAGATTTATTTATCTCATGGTTAGGAGTAGACTGGTTAATGCTGGGCTCAGCTGACCAATTTTACTGCTCTTACTCAGACTCGCTCATGTCTGAAGATGGTCAGGGAGTCAGCAGATCTCAGACTGGGATCCCTTACAGTAACTAATCTCTACTCCACTGGCCTTTCGTCCTGTTCCTGGTAGCAGCAGGTGGACAAGCACATTTGTGATGGCGTCGGAGACAATCACCCAGGCTCTTGTCAAGTCTTTGGTAATGCTGTGCCTGTTAACATTCCTTTGGTAAAAGCATTATAAAGAGATGGGGGGAAAAAAATGCACTCTACTTCTTTCCAGGGATAAAATGCAAGGTCACATGTCAATGGGCATGGATCTCTATACAGATGTGAGCAATTAGGGTTATTCATGTAACTGACAAAAATGTCTCAGCATTTCTGATATCACTCAGGGGTGGTGCAGGGAGGGGTATTTTCCCATCCCAAGTAATTCTCCAACACAAGCTGGGTGTTCTACAATTCAATTCAATTCTGACACTACCAGGAGATAGCATCATGGCTCACATGTTAAAGACTCAACCTCACAAAACTGTCCTCACACATACACTAGTCACAGGTCCAGATTATCATGCGAACTTCTGATCCACCAGCTATAAATTGAAGGATCTGATGACTCTCTTCTTGGATTCAGTAATTTGCTACAATCGTTCACATAACTCAAGGAAAGTTTCTTACTAGATTACCGGTTTAAATAAAAGGATGCAATTCAGGAACAGCCAGATGAAAGAGATGCAAAGAGTAAAATATGGGAATGGGTGTGGAGCCTCCCTACTCTCTCCAGGGGCATCATTCTCCCAGCACCAATTCAGTAGCTCTCTGAACCCCACTTTAGGGATTTCTGTGAGGTGTAATTATATAGACATGATTTAAAGCCTTATTTAATCATTTAAATCTATGTTTTAATCATTAGCATTTGGTGATTAATTCAATTTCCAGCTCTTTTTTCTTCCCCAGAAGTAAAGGGGTAGGAATGAAGGTTCCAACTTCTAATCATCCCAGTTGGTTCCCCTGACAACCAGCACCAACCTTTAGGTGCTTTCCAAAAGTCACTTACTAATATAAATTCAAGTGTGGTTGAAAAGGCTTGTTATAAATAACAAAAAACATCTTTATTGCCATTAGGAAATTCCAAAGGTTTGGGGAACTCTGTTTTGGGAACCAAGAAGATGACCAAATATTTATTATAAACAGCAGTATTACGGGTACACACACACATGCTTATACATACATATACACTCATACTCTGTTTTGCCTCTTGCTTCTGACTGTCAGCTATGCTTCCTAAACTTATGTGATTCAGATATAGTTGTAGTTGCATTCATGTGGTAAAAGAAGGGACTAGGATTTTGTCAAGATATTCATTGACTGGATATTTCAAGTAACCCACAGTAGCTGACTCCATGATTGGACTGATTTAACTCCTATCTTAAAAATAACAGAATGGCGAATACGTTTTAATTAGGAAAAGGTAGAATTTGAGCTAGCCACTTCTGATTACATTTCACTGGCGAGGACTTGGTCACATGGCCATTTTTAACTGCAAGAGAGACTGGGAAATAAATTATCTATCTGGTTGCCTATATGCCTAGATAAATCTGGGGTGAAGAAGTCCAATGCTAAAAATAAGAACGGATAGAAAATACTGGGGACAATGAATCACTTCTGTCACCACAGTTACACTCGACTTCCCTGGAATCCAGGTTTCTTCTGTCTTGTGGCTGCACCATCATCATAACGTGATTTCCATCTCTTTATCTAGTAAGGCTATCATGATGGCCACATTCCTGACAATAGGTAATAGGAAAAGTAGGATGATATTGCTTTTACAGGTACACCTTAGAAGTTGCAAATATTACTTTCTTATATCATAATCAATTGAACCTAGGAAATACAATCTATCAATAGCTAGTCATAGGTTCAATGGTAAAGCTTCCATTATCAAGGAAGAAAAAGAAAAGATATTGGAAGACAACTCAGTTTCTGCCAAGAAACCAAATATAAGATAAATCATTTCTGAGGGTCTGGAAGGAAACCTAGTTAGGCAAAACAGGCTGTTTTCACAAAACAGTCAAAAACAATTGGTTAATCTTTGTATGAGTGTTATGTCTAATTAAGTGCATGCGAGCCAGCATAAAACTACAACAAAGGAATGTTCTCAGACTATCTCCCTGCCTTCTTCGGGTTCAAGAGATTTTTGGATCCGCATGCCTAACCTTCATCTTCACTTCTTCTAGTAAGGAAAAACATTTTTCATGCTGAAAGGAAAGCCAATGGATCTTCCTAGTAAAATACTGAGTATGAGTTATAAGGGAAGAAAGCAAAAGAAAACTAATTAGGCTAGTCCTGATTCCCAGGAAATTATTTTTTAAGAATTGAAAAAATGAGTTGCATGAAACTATGGAGATGAGAAAAAGAGCAGAGGAAAAGGGGATTCCAATGGATTTTGAAAAAACTATAGTATTAGTGTTTCTGTTAATGCATGATAAACTACTATAAACTTAGAGACTACAAACAACATAAATTTATTATTTCTTTAGGCTATGAGTCTGAGCATGACTTGCATGGACTTTCCATTCAGCCTCTCATAAAGCTATAATCACAATGTCGGCTACACCGGGTCTTGTTTTGGAGCATGGAGTTCATTTCCAAGTTCATTTACTTTCATGTTGATGGAATTCAATTCCTTGTGATTGTAGGACTGAAAAATTTCTTATTTTCTTGCTAACTGGAAGTGACTGGGGGCTGTCCAGAGGTTGGCCACAATTCCTTGGCTAATGTCTCATAATCAGTCCATAACATGGGTAAATTTGCTTCCAGGTCATCACTTCTTCTAAAAGGACCATCCAGGAGAATCACCCCTTTTGATTAATTCAATGTCAACTGATTAGTGACCTAATTATGGGAATGATATCCCATCATAGTTACATGTTCCCTCCACCTTCAAGGGGAAGAGACTTATAAAACATGTAACCCAGAGGGTGGAATTCCCTAAAAATACTATCTATTGCATTGTATGCTTGAATCCTTTCACGTTTTTTGAAATAAGAGTAAAGAATGAAATTCTTTTTTACCTAAATTTGTCCATCAAATTGTATTTTGTTAACACTGCTAGAAAACCAAATAGTTGACATGAAAGAGAGTGTGTTTTTGTGGACAATAGACCTTGAGCTATGGAAAGGGTTGAATAACTCTTTGTGTCTCCAAAAGTCTAACTTTAGATATATAATATTAGATGTACTGAACATTTCTTTTTAAATACAGTTAATTATAGAGAGCATTTTTGTATTTATGTAAAAAATGGCTACATAATTTTCAGATGTATCAAAATTGCCTAGGTACAGTTGAAAAAGAAGGGTAAATATCTGCTCTTATGCTAGGAATTTTTTAATATTTTTCCATATTTAGCCTATAATTATGAGTAGTAACTAAGTTTATTTCTACTACGAAGATTTATTAAAATGGTCATTGGAGATTAACCCTAAAAACAATCTGAACTAGCCATTGTAAAAAATGGGGGCCATTTAAAATTTTAAATAAAACTTTGTAAATTCAGTATCCAAAAGTAAAATATATTAATGGCCAAAGTCCTTTGTATTTCAACATATTTAGCCACATGTAATAATCACAATGATATTTTAGCACTTGCTTTATCTCCTTCATTTTCACAGTGAGGTAAGCTAGCACTCAACCAGTAAGGGGAACACTTCGGGAGGAAACAACCCTAGAATTTCCAACTCTACAGTCCTTATATTTTTCTAGTATACGACAGTGTCTTGTCAATCTGTCAACCATTTATTCATTCATTCAGAATATATTTGGTGCTTAATTATGCTTCAAATATGGTCATAAGCTCTGGGTAATGCAGTGGTAAACAAAGAGATTTTAAATTTTGCCTTCATAGAGCTAGTCTGGCACATTCAAAAATTCAGCTAAAATATTTCTTCATCTGTTAAACCTTCCATAATACAGATAAATACAATGAATTTCTTCATCTGTGTGTCCAGAGCATTTTATACTCAGTATTTTGAGAGTACCCAGCATATTGCATCATGGTTTAGTGCATTCTAGACAATACGGCAGGCAATGTGTAATCCAAGCCCCCTTCCCGAGCTAATAGGGCACACGTCTGTGACAAACCAGAATTTATGGAGGAAAGGAAGGGAAGGAACACCCAACCTGACTTGATTGTCACGTTAAAGGAGGAAAGGAAGACCATATGGCACTAAATCAATGAAATTGTTAAACAGGAAACTCAACTCATACACAGAAGAAACAAGAGTTTAAAATGCATTTAAACTGCTGGAAAGAAATCGAGTCACTGCAAGTTGCCATCTCCTCCTTCCTTACAGCAGTAACATTTATTTGATCAGAATGCCATCTTCAGTAGGCATTCTCTGAACACATTATTTTGCTAGTTTATTACCACAGAAGTTTAACATTTTTTCTGTCTATCAAGAGCTTTTCCTGAGGGTAATATGGGAAAACAGTGGGTTGCCTCTGAAATCCTGGGTAACATTCTTCTAAATCCCCATATATTCTCTTGTTACTCTAATTCTGAGTTACATTAGCTTGAAAATTCAGTGTGAACCCATTTTCAAACAGGTATCAGTTAATAAAATCTTTCTCACCAAAAATTAACAATGCAATATGGTAAAACAAGCAAAACATAACATCACAAAACATAATATAAAGATTTTTCCTTTTTTCTATGTGCTTACAAAGGATGTCATCCTTTCCGAAACTAAAAAGGATCTACGGTAATGTGTCCTGGGAGGTAAGGGTGGAACTGATTTTTGGGTAATTGAATCTGGTATTAAAATAAGTTTTAACAAATGGGTAAATATTCCTCCACTTAACAAAATCTGGGACTTTAGCAAATTATTTAACTCTACCTATGAAATGGAGAAAATTATACAATCTATCTTGTAGAGCTCTTAGAGGGATTAAATGAAAAATGCATATAAAATACCCGGAAGAAGTTGCCGTTCAATAATATTAGCTATTTTTATATAAAGTATACATCTAAGTCTGCATTCCATTATGTATATATCAAGCAGACCTGAGAAAAACTGATATAAAATTAGGAAAAAGTCTATTCAAGTTCCTTCCAGCTGCTGACGAAAAATATTATAAATAATTCTGCTCACATCTTTTATTAGATTCTTACTTGACCAATAGTGTACTTCTGAATTTGGCCTTTCGAACACTTACCAGATGTATCCTTTACAATACTCCATGACATTTCATTCTCCATGGCTTCATATTTTCAGCATCCATCATCTATAATTTTCTCCTTTTATGTCTTCTACAAGAGTTCTTGTTGCTTCAGGCCTCTATTTGGGCCTTCGTTATTTCTCAATATTCTTTTCATTAGTAAAATATTCTTATTTTGCTTGCAAAATTATTCTTCCCATGCGCAATCAGATCTTCACTCTTCTTGTCCTAACCAAAGCTAACCACCCAGCCTGATCACCTGCTTGCCATTTCATTAAGTCCATCATCCAAGGAAATCCCTCTTTTCTACACTAAATATACTTTTAAATGAACAAAGCAAAAGGAAAACACTTAAAAGTCAGGAAAAAGTAACAGAACTTCTGTTCAATGACTTAATGTCACAACATTAGATAAACATATTTTTAGGGACTGTTCCAGGTGCAGACCAGAAAGAATTTTGATAAATATTTGTTCAGCACCAACCTGAAGTCGAGCACTCAGCTAGGTGCTGAGGATATAACATTAAATAAAACAAATGTGATCTCTGCCCTCCCAGAGCTCGGAGTTCAGGGAATGAACAAGAAGTAAACATGGCAAACGAAGAAGATTAATATAACAAAGTGGGAAGGCAGGGGTAAGTTAAGTGTCAGGAGTTCTCCGCAATGCAGAGGAAGCTGTCTATACTGCAAATATTTGTTCCTCTTGAGAATGGAATCTCTGTGTCCCTCTTAAAATTTATATTGAAGCCCTAACCCTTAGGTAATTGTGCTTAGAGGAGGAGCTTTGGGGGAGATAATTAAGTTTAAATGAGATCACGATAGTGGGGGCCCCGTGATGGAATTGGTGCCCATAAGAAGAGGATGAGATCAAAGCTTGCTCTCTTTGCAAGATGTAAAGCTGAATGGAGAAGACAGTTCTCTCTGCAAACCAGGAGGAGGGCCTCTCACCAAGCTAAGCCTGCAAGCACCTTGATCTTGGAATTCCCAACCTGCAGAGTTGTGAGAAGTAAGTGTCATTCTGTCTTTAGTTTTGGGTTATAGCAGCCTGAGCTGGATCCAGATAACTCCTTTTCACAGTGCTAGGCAGTGTTACTCAAAGTGTGGTCCATGGACTAGTGCCCAGATGCAACTACTTGATAGTAGTCCATGATAAAATAGTACAGAAATTGAGAGCTTAAATTGCTCAGAAACAGAGAAATTTGGTAAAGGAATCTTATGTCAAATTCAATTTTTAAAAATAGGTCTTGTATTTTGTATGTTTTGAATGTATTAAGTATAATACATTTTAATTCTATTTTATAAAATATTTATCCGTGGTGGATTGTAAATAGAAACAGCAGCTCGTCACCACAGATGGTTGAGGAAGACTGCTCAGCAGACTGTTTTCCATTCTCTCCTTGCCTTTAGGCAGAGTTGTGGGACAAGCCCTCCCCATGGTGTGGGAGAAGGGAAGTGCTCCACCTCCAGGCCAACGTGGATGAGGTCACGTGTCTTCTCCACAATCTTCCTTTCACTAGTTGGTTCCAATGTTGCTGACCTCTGAGAGACAAGAGATCCTTGAAGTGAGAGGAGTCTGGTTCCTAAATCAACATGGAGAGGAAAGCTGTCCACTTACCAAAAACATCTGTATTATGTGAGCATCATGGGTTGAATTATGTTGAAGACGTAATTCCCATTACCTCAGAATGGGGTCATTATTTGAAATTAGGGTCTTTATAAGGAAATAATCAAGTTAAAATGAGCTCGTTAAAGTGAGACTGGTAAGACTTATGTCTTATAAAAAGGAGAAATGTAGACACCGAGACAGACACACACACAGGAAAGACATTGTGAAGACACAGAGAGGAAGCAGCCACACAACTGGAATGACGCATCTACACGTCAAGGAGCCAAGGATTACCGGCAAATACCACAAGCTAGGAAATGCAAGGAAGGAGTCTCCCTCGGGGTCAACAAAGAGAAAAAATTTGATACATGATTTTGGATTACTAGCTCCAGAACTCTGAGACAGCACATTTCTGCTGTTTAAGCCACCAGCTTTTGGTACTTTATTACATCAGCCCTAGGAGACTAAAACCGTGAGTAAGAAATACATTTTGTGTAAACCCACCGAAAGTTGGATATTTATTTACTGCAACAGTGAACGAATGCAGAGAATACATGTGAGCAAACCAGTGTGGACTCCTTGCTCAAGAGCATCATCTCTGCAACAGCTGTTTAATGTAGATCTCAGAAATGCAAAGGAATCAGCTGACACAAGCAGGGAGGGGCTTCTGGAGCCAGGAAGAGGTTGATCACAGCAGAAATGGTTTCAGGCAGAGGGAGCACCAGTAAGACAGACTTGAAGTGGGAGAGGATATGGAAGATTCTGGAATGAATTCCTGTGTATCTGGAATGCAGAGGGGAGGACAGACAAAGGGAAAGAGGGAAGAATGGAAGAAGGGAGGAAGAAAGTAGACAGAGGTCAGACCTTATAGGCTCTGATACCCAGACCCGTGTTTTTCAGTGGTATTAGGGAGAACAAAAGGGCCCACAGACAGTCATCAGAAAGGGGAATTGTCTATTGGTTCTAATCTAACCAAGAAACTGCTTCACATACAAAAATGTTGGGGTTAACAAGCTACCCACCGCACCCCCAATGCCTAAGTCTGGAGGGTCCTCAGGAGAGAAGGAAGGTGCTACTGAGAACGCAGAGCAACATAGCAGCCACCTGAGTAGCCAGTCTTTGGGCAAGAACATTGAAAAGAAGCAACAAAAAATTGTGGTTGGAAATTGTCTTAGTTCAGGCAGCTACAGCAAAATACCAAGAGCTAATTTATTTCTCACAGTTCTAGAAAGCAAGAAGTTCAGAAGATTTGGTGTTTGGTGAGTCTCTGCCTCTTCAGAGTTGGTTGACTTCTCACTGTAACCTCACCAGGTGAAAGAGGAAGCTTCTCACCAGTTTGAGGGCAGTAAAGCCACGTTGCAAGGGATGTGTATACTGGGATGGCATTAACTGAGGTCTTTAAGACAGTCAACCTGCCTGAAGCATCCAGAATGTATTAAGGGCCTTGGTGTGACTTCTGAGAAAAGCGAGGATTAAAGAATGATTCTAAGTGCTTTGATGCTAAGTAACTAGGGGAGTCCTAAGATGTAAAAGACAAGGGATGGTTCCAGTATGGATTTGATACCCTGCAAAACTATTTATATCCAAGTGGAAATCTCAATTGGTTATGAAAATCAGGGGGTTTAGATTGGAAATAAAAGCTTGAAAGAGAGATTACAAAGAGTCCATTCAAAGGTATCCTGCTTCATTCTCAGAGTTCTGGAGGCTGCAAATCTAAGGTCAGGTGTCCACATGGTCAGGCCCTGATGAGCCCCTTTCCTCCTGGTTTGCAAACTTCTTGTATCCTTACATGTTGAAAAGAATTAGAAAGAGTTCTCTGGGCTCCCTTTTAGAAGAGAATGAATCCCATTAATAGGGGTTCTACTTCCCAAAGATACCCATCTCCAAATAAACAAACTTGGAGGTAAGCATTTCAACATATAGATTGTGAAGGGACACAAGCATTTCAGACCATAACAGAATTTAAGCATCAAATAATTTGAGGAAACAGAGATTGAGGATTTTCCAGATTGGTCTTTAAAAAAGTAATCTAATGTACTATACTGCTTTTGAGAGTAACAACACACAGAACATGTAGAGATATACGGTGGAGAAAATTTTTTATAGGAATTAGTTTATGTGGTTACAGAGACCAGGAAATCCCATAATCGACTGTCTACAAATCAAGAAAGCCAAATCCAGTCCTATTCTAAAGAAAACAAGGGACTTGATAACATTTAGTCCTGGAGCCCCAAGACCTGAGAACCAGGAGTCAAAAGATAGACATCTCAGAAGAAAGAGAGAGAGAGAGAGAGAGAGAGAGAGAGAGAGAGAGAGAGAGAGAGAGAGAGAAAGAGAAAGAGAGAGAGGTGATGCTCACTCACATTCATAAAGTGGGTTTTCTTTATCCAACTACTGAATCAAATGCTGATCTCTTGCAAACACCCTCACAGACACATTCGAAATAATATTTTGCCAACTATCTGGGCATCCCTTAACCCAGTCAAGTTTATGCATAAAATTACCTATCATGTATAATGATGCAGCTTTTCTAGAATCAATTGGTATGGGATCTAGACCAATAGAGGCAAAGAAAGAAAGAATCAGAGTTGGTCCAGATCAAGGATCTTTCCCTTGGTCATGCAAGGTTAATGATCACACTAGTTCAAGTGAGAAGACAGAAAGTTCAGCTCTAGTTATTACTTATAATAAATGAAAATGTGATCATGGTTAAAGTATACATGAAATAAATAACCTGGGCATAGTTCTCACTGGCTGCTGGGGAGTCACCAGATAAAGATAAAGAAGATAAAGTCAGCCCTTTGTCTTCATAAAGTTTCTAATTAAACTCATCACATCCTACTAATCAAAACAATGGTAATAGTGGTAGTGAAACCTAAATGATATTGACTCTGTTAACAGCTGTATTCAGGATTGTAAAGTCCAGAGTAGATAAAACAGATAAATAATTCTTTCCAACCTACTTCTACAAATACTATAAAACACTCCAAATACATTCTTGTGTGGGATATACCATGATAGGTCTTTGTGTTCATCTTTGGTACATGACTCCCACTGCACTTTTTATGGCTTCCTTTCATATCTGTTGCTTTTTATTTCCAGCAGTAAGTTACATTTTCACAACCAATATCCCAAAGGCCAACCCTGATGTAAAGGAATGAGTCATTATTTTCCTGCAGTGAACAAAGTTTCCTTTCCCCTCACTGTTGGCATAACACTTTCCCCGACACTCCCACTTCAAAATGTACAAAATGTTGATCTCACAAATGAGAGACATTTGCTAGAATCAGTGAAACAAACAGAAGAGGTTATTGTGTTTTGAAATTGGGGAATCTGGAACTTTTCAATTCTGCCTCAGAAAACCAGACAAGGCGGAAGCAAGCTGTGCATTTCAGCGTCTTAGTTGGGGACCACCTGTTCTTGGTGAACTCCAACTGGTAAATCTGTTCCTGTGAAATATCTTTGATTGTGCCTTTGTCATGTACACACTTTCTGGGTACTCTACAGGTGTTTGTGGAGTAAAGGAAAGAAGGAAGGTAAGAGGAGAGGAAGGAAGAAAGTGAGGAAGGGAGGGTGGGAAAAAAGAGGAAAGGAAGATGAGATGACAAAAAAGAGGAAAGGAAAAGGAAAAGGAAGGATGCACAAGCAAGAGTATGTGCCGAACTCTTAACACTGCTGATCCCTCTTCTGTTTCTGCCTGATAATGGGGAGATCAGTTTGAAGCAGCAAGGCCATAGCTACAGAGAAGGAAGTCAACAGAAAAAGGCAAAACTTTCCTTTTAATATCATACTCCAAATGTCAAAGAGCACAGTGATCTCTGAATTTCACTGGGACACAGGCACTAAGTATCAGAAGCATAGCTCTTGAGAGAGAGAAACAAACTCATCCATGTCCTACTCATCCTTTGCCCGGCTTCTCCTCCTCCTGAGTATTGTGCTTCCACATCTTCACCCCACCCCCTGCTTCCTTCTGGCCATGTAGGAATTCAGATCAAATGTCCTCTCCTGATTAAATGTCACAAACCACCCACTCATACAATAAATGGCCCCTCTATTTGATTCTTACTGTGGCACTTATCATTAGAAAATATTTTTCTTTATTCACCACTGTTAGAATACAAGCCTCTAGAGAACAGAGATTTTGCTTCAGTCTTGTTTTCCGATGTATCCTCAGTGCTTGGAAGAATATTGAAAACAAAGAAGGCTTTTATTAAAGCTTCTTGAATTAATGAATTCATGTTTCTTAGGCTTATGAAAAAGAAGATGCTAATATATAGGCCCTAGAACATAGAGTCTCACCATATTTTCTCAACTGGTTTCAGCTCTACTTTGGAGATATGATTTAGTATTTGTAGTATTAATGATTTCTAGATCACAGCTTCTAGTTTCCCATGATCAATTATCTCTCTTAAATTCCTCGAGGGGTGAACAATACTTTTATATAATTATTTAAATTACTGATTCCTTGCATAAGTGAAGAATGTATATCTCTTTTATTTGAACAAACAACTACACTTAATCATTTTAAGTCTTAAAATTTTATAATTATTAGTCTTCAAAACAGAATTTTGATCATTCAGGCAAGTTTTTCAGAGTAATTCAATCAGGAGAAGAAGTATTTCAGCGGAGAGACAAAAATAAAGGTGTTTACCAAATAGATAAATGCTCCATTGGGTAAGAAGTTCTGTGTATTATAAACTTAGATGTTCTCAGAAATCCATGAATTACACAAATTGTATGCAACTGTTTTTTCTGTCATTCAATAGTTTCCAAGGTAACATGGGTATTAGATGGTGTACATGCTACCTTGAAGACACAAAGAGTCTTTCTCTCCAAATCTATTTAAAGCGAAGTACTGTGCTATTTCTTAGCATTATGCTGTGTCTGTTTAGAGGGGAAAGTGTTACCTCCCTACAGGATGCTGTTGTGTTCACTTGGCTGAATGTAGTTTTGCAACTTTTTTTCTATTAAAGTTTTCAAGTTCAAAAGCAATAAGCAAGATAATGATGAAGCTGAGTTCTTTTTCTTTCTAGTGGGAAGGAAGTTCATGAGTGGGAGACATAATCAAGAATTTGAGAAACAAATTTTCAAACTGTCTGCTAAAGAATTGCCATGGAATGGAAATGCAGGCAGGTTTCTACAAGGATAAAATCTAGGCCACTCCCAGCACAGGTGGTTTCTGGGGACCAAGTCTTATTTGGTTTCTTGATCTGGGTGCTGGTTACACAGGTGTTGTCAGTTTATAAAATTTGTGGGGTGGTAACTTAAGTGTGTGCACATCAAATATATTTTATGCAATTGCTATATGACATTGTTCTGGGTTTTTTCCTTTAGAGATTATCATTATATCATTATATATCATATCTTTGTGTCTTCATCCTGTATCTTTTCTCTCTATTCATTGTTTCTCTGTATATTTTGTTGCTTATTTCTCTTCTTTATATCTCCTATGTCCTTGACTAGATAGACTTTCTAAGTGATCAATTCTCTGTTGTTCTCCTTGGAAGTTAGTCTTCAGGTCTAATTTTTTTTTTTTTCTTTTTATTCTCTCTTACCTGAAATCGCCACTTCCCACTTCTATTCCTCCAGCAATCTGGCTGCTAACAGGATGACTGCCTAGCTTTGTCCTGATTGCTTATGTTTCTGCTTCTTAATACTGATTCAAAGCTATAGTTTCTTGCTTCATTCGTGTTTCAATTCATGTTTAAAGGTTGGTTAACTGGCCACATTTTCTAATGAATTTCTATAGAGGCATTTTGGTGTGATAGTGCACATATTTCATGTAGTATTTTTGTCTGGATGCTCTCTTTAAACCACGTGTGTTATTCATATTTAAATGAGTTAGATTTCCTAGACCAGCTATGAGCAAGAGAGCCATTTGGTGGTTGTCTAGGTGACTTTGCTCAAAAGCACCTTCTGGTATGACTAGAGTAGAATACTCTTTCAATATAACCCAGATCTCCTTTGCCATTAGCACCTGACCTGGTTCAGAAGAGCCTCTACCTGCAATTCTAATTTCCCCTGGTTTCTTTACTAACCACTGATACCAAGGGGCTATAGCCTCTGCCTTCCAAACAGTTCACACCTTTCTGAGACACAGAGTTTCAGTCACCTCACAATTTCCCAGATACTTTCTGAAACTCCCTTACCCGCCTCCCTTAGCAATTATATCTGTTTCATTTCCATTAATCACCCAGCACCTTCCTTCAGGGAGTGAATGCTTACTTCAAAGATCTTCCTCCTTTAGACCCTTTCCATGATCCTCCATTCTTCCTGCCACCCTCAGCCCCCTAAATCCCATCATTTCTATAAAATCAATATTGATTTCACCTGCCTGAGCCACAATTCATGAAACTTAAAGTTTTGAATAGACTCTCTGTGTTCTAGTTCTGCTAAGAATATTGGAGAACATTTTCGCTATTCTTCCTGTGTATGATTTCCAAGAAAAGTGGGAAGATTTAAAACTAAGCTTCCACCATGCACCTATCACATATACTTCAAAGACTAATTTATTTCTGCTGAAACTGAGAGTGCTGGAAAGTTTGCCAATCCTACAGACAATAAAACTACTGGCTGAAATGAAAGTGAGTGCCCTGCATTTTATGCTTCTAAAATGTCCATGAAGTATTTTAATGATATCTTTAGGATGTCATCTGTATCTAATGCATTTCTTAATGTCCTCTGATCTGAAATGTTGACTCTGTAAATATTTTTATCTGAGTAATGTATAGTGATATCATAATATCATTCTTCAAGTATAATTCATGGTACTAAAAGCCCAACTAATAGTGCAATTCCTCCATTTAATTATCTCCTCTGGCATAAAATAATCGCCTACTTTCAATAATTATGCTCATCATAATTAAGTCACAGAGACACTTTGTCTCTGAATATGTGAGTAGTACAATTTTAACAAAGGAGTCAGGGTCTAACTTGGAATGACTTTCTCACTACATACCAAAGCATTTTGCTATTACAAAAAGTGTTTCAGTTTATAGTTTTTTCCCTAAGAAATAGCAAAGGTAAATGCTAAGGAAAGTATTCTAAGGGTCTACAAATAGTTTAAAAAGTTTTCCAAGGAGATAGGAGAAACCTAGGTTTGAATCCCAAAGTCTTTGCCACCTGTATAACTTTTTTTTTAAGCTTCATTTTCTTAAAATTTATATAACCCATTTGCCTAATTTTATTATCAGAGGATACACAGTGATATTATTCTTTTATATTGTACCCAGAGTCATACTTCTCAGCCCATACTTCTAGGCTTTCCCTGGGACTATAAATCTTTTCTTTGTCCACTGTAGTAAGTCAATTTACCATTGCCAGAGATGACCATCAGTCCATGTAAAGGCATCTCCTCTCTGATACTGGTTGTCCATAGGATAAGGACACTAAACCCAAGAATCCAAGGAAATTCCAACCAAATTTTAATAATGAAGACATCTTCACTGTTGTCTCCTACAATAATTCCTAGGGATGGGGATCAGGAGGGTTTCAATATCAATGGTGTGTTGAGTCCAGAACCAACCCTCCCCTTCCAATCACAGCATAGACGTCTCCTTTCCTCACAAAACACACCTCATTGCTGTGGCCACTTTGTTGTTTTACCGCTGTCACTGTGGGCAGCACCTAGTCAACGTTTTTTAAGAAGCTGAATGAATGGGTAGATGAGTAGCGAGCACCTTCCCCCTTGAGTTGTGAAAGTTATATGGAGGAATGCATGGGAAGTGTCAAGTACTATATGACCTAAAAACAAATGCCAGTTCCCTGTCATTTCTGTTGGCAATATCAACTCAAATATTATTTCTAATGCAACACACATTTCAAAACATGACTTAAAAAGCAACACACATCCATGTTGAAATCAAAGAGTTAATCGCCTAGTGTCAGTGGTTGTGAAAGGAAAAGAAATCCGCATTTACATTTTATTTCAATGCCAGCATCCTTGAAACCATGCCTTCCAATTATGTGCATCAAACACGATTCACACAATGAGTCCTTAGACCTCGCTTTATCGGTCTGAGCTACTGAAACTAGATATTTTTAGTGCTTCGGATGAAAGGTTTGTTTTCATATTCCAGGAAAAACAAGAAAATAAGGCATGGCCGCAACACTTTCAGCAGTCACATGGAAAGCAGAAATTCTCTTGAGAAACTTATTTATTCTCTTGTATCTAAGCAAGAGTATTCAAATTCTTTGTCATACTAATTTTCATGGCTTTTGAAATAATTATGAATTTCATTATTTCCATCCAATTTTATTATATTTTCTTTAAAAAATTTATAAACCATTTAATGTAATCATTATTATTTCTCTTGGCCCTTGATTGTGATTAATTCGATCATCACTTTACCCAAATGTAAACAGTTTTACTCAGAGTTGTCTTGATACTTTTCACCATCTCTAGAGAATCTCATCATTATGATGGCACACTGGACACATGCAATAAACATTTACAGAACTCTTGAAATGTTAAAGCACCTATGTACTATTCAGTAAATGAAACTACAAAACTCTTACTTAAAAGTTATCAAAGCTCATGCTAGTTCTCTCTTGAGCGCAATTTCTAATAATCACCATTAAATGGTGTTCTACAATGGGGACCTTTTATGGAAGTATAAAACAATGGAGATTTAAAAAAAATAGGAAGTATAGCTCAGAATAAAGGAGAGGAAAAGAGACTTCAACACATTTACTTTCCCTTCCCCTTAAGCTCCACATAAATATCAACTTAGTAAATCCCTTCATTGGGCCACCCGTGCTTGAGCAGTTAACAGTGAAAATGGCCACATAATGCTGACATTCATGTCAGGTTCATTAATAATGGTCCTTGTCAGGCCCATTGAGGTCATACCACAGTCCCATGGAGGGACAGGGAGATTCTCCTGCAGGAAAGGTGTCTTTCCCTTCTACCCTCTCTTAAAAAAGATTCATCTTAAGACAGAAAACAGTCTGAAGACTAGTAGATGGAAATACTTCTTCCTCTCTCCAGAGCTAAAACCAACTGGACACAAACTGAGCTCCAAGAGAACTGGAACATTTCACGCACTGAATGTCTTGGCACATAAAGCCACAATGAGACCAGTGGCTCTGTGAAGCCATGGGGTTTTGTGGTGACAGAAAGAGCAACTCAGACAAGGGAGAAAATCTGGGGTCACCAAGTCTTCTGTCCTCAAAAGAACCAGGATGTCTGAGTTCTAGCTGCATGGCTAGGTAATAAAAACAACCAGGAATGACCAGTTAGACAGCAGTAAGCCTCTGGGGACTATGGGAAAGAGCAGCAGAGAAGCTCAAAGGGAAGATTACAGCAGAACTCTGCTAATAGACCAGACTTTATGATTTCAGAATTGTTGCAATGGGATTATCAGCCATTGATATCTGACATGAACATACCGCATCATTTGGAAAAGAGTATTGAATTGAACCTCAGAAAAGTCAGGATTGAAATCTCAAAAGAAGGGATTCAGTTATGGGAAAGAGAGAATATCAAATAGTGATTAAAAATTGCACAATTAAAATGTGCAAGAAGCAAAATCATTTTTTAATTTAAACGCGTTTTAAATTCTTCCGGTTAATTTTCAGTACTTTTTCAATCCAAATAAATTTTAAATTTAGATCTTTAAATAATCTTAGAGCAATTTATATAACCCTAATACCTTCACTGACTGTTGAAGCAGAGCATTCTAAAAATAAAACATAAAATCATAGCATCCAAGCGTTGAAAGGGACTTCTGAAGACATCAGTAACTATTATCTTCTCTATAACAATCTTAAATTCATCCTATTACCTCCCAAACCACAAGAACACAGCAAGAAAATGTGTTCTTCACTGGTATTGATGATCTGCGTAGGATGATTAGTCTTCTAACATTATAGGCTAAATATATGTGTTCTCATAAGCAAGCCAGTCTATCGCTACAGGATTAAAAGGACTATCACCTAGTTATGACTCAAGCCTATTACAGGAACTAATAAATAAATCCTTTGCCAGTTACTTCCTACTAAAGACACTAAATTAAATATCTGCTCAGAAGTCAAGTTCATCCTAATAAAGAAAAAATTAAAACTTCTGACCCAGAAGGCTAAGTCAGTAGCATTTGTCTGTGGGAGTAGAGCACAGCCTCCGTCAGAGGTCAGAATGAACTCTGGACTGTTATCTGGATGGAGAAACACAGCACCCTGTTTTCATAGCTCCTGCAACTTAACTTCCTTTCATGAACTATAGCATAGTTCTGAATCTACAAGAAACATTTCTGGTGTGGTGGTTTGGCATTATGTTAATTTGTCTGTAAATCATTTACACATCTTAGGAGAAAAAGGGAGGGGGTGGCTGGTCATGAATACTTTGGTTTGTGTTCATCTCTGTACTGTAGGGCTAAGTCTCAAGAAGGATTTTAAATTTTTGAAAGGAGCTTTTAAGTACTCATATAGTGCTAGCCCTATTTCACAGATAGAAAGGGGCACACAAGAAACGCAGATGGCTTTTAATTATGCAATATTCCTGATTACACCATTTGGGGTTGATTTACTGGCTTTTCGCCTCTGTCAGAAAGGATCAACTCAGAGTGTTGGGATCTTCAATACCTTGTATTTAAGGCCCTGCAATTCTTTAAGCTACTCATCCATTGTTTGAACAACGCTGAAAAAAAAAAAAAAAAAAAAAAGAAAACTTTTTTTGAAAAGAACCTTTTAGAAAGTGTTATTAGGACTGTCTTAGATAAAGTAATATTGTCTAGACTGATTCCTGTAATGTTGTCTTGCATTCTCTAATTAGGAATATAAAATGGTTTGTTTCTCTGAGGATTGCTCCCCATGGTGTTCCAGTATTGAAGCAGGTTTGCATAGCTTGGAAGCAGAGCTATATTTGCGAAGGGACAGAGGCTTTCAAAATTTCCGTAATGAGTGAGACTGTTTTTCAAGTGTTTTGACAGGAATGTGTCTGTTCAATACATAAAATAGTTTTTTAGAGCATAAATGTACTGAAAAAAAAATCAAATACTAAATCCGTTAAGAAAAATGTGCTCAGCAATTTTAAGGAGTTAACAGAGGTAGTTTTCCTTGGGGGAAATGAAGACAAGACTTTCCTTGTGGCAATTACTTGCCCTTGTGTGGAAACTTTGCCTAATTTTTTAGTTACCAAATAGAAAATCAGAAATTTCTATGTGATGAAGCAAAATATTAACTACACCAGAATAAGGTAAGAAGTGTTGTATATAATTAAATAATAATTCCGATCATTTTTCAGAATGGATGATGTAGAGAATAGAGGAAAAATATTTATTATTCAGAACCCAAACAATACAACATCACAATCAGATGCCATGGGGAAAAGTTAAGAAAAATAGTAGAGAAAAAGAGGATTTGAGCCTCTCTGATAGTTTTTATAGAACATATGGAAGACCAATATCTGGAAATGTGTGGGAAAAGATTTATGTGGCATAAAAAATTGCATGAATTGTATTATTAGAAAAAATGCAAATGTACTCTGTTGAAATTATTATAGCTGCTTAGCTAGTCACTTTTTCAGACATTAACCCTCCAAAATGAATGTGAATGTTTTACTGTCCTTAGGACTCTAGCCGAGCTGTGTGTGGTATCATCCATGAAAAACTTAGTGAAGCTGAGACTTACCCTTTTCTAAGAAACTCAGATTTTGACGTCAAGTGGAAGTTTCCTATTTTTAGGTCACATAAATCTAAGGGCAAAATGACCAAGGTAAACTGATTTAACTTTTCAGCATATGCTACTTCTTTGAAATGTATTCTCTGCTCTTTTTTATATTAAATATATTTAAACAGTTTTCTTTTATTTCTGTAGGAAATATAACTCACATTTTATAGATCTGTCATTGTACTCTTCTAAGTATTAGGTATAATTCATCTTTTCCTATGTATTAATCCATGTTAAACAATTCGACTTCTTCCAATTTATGCAACATCATACAAATAAAGTCATCTGAATGCTTCCTAAGTCCATCTAAGCCCTTAATTTAAAATAGATTGATGGTTTCTAATAATTCTTCTGGATATTTTCTAATCTTGATTGGCATAGATAGCAATAGGCAAGTCCTGTTAAGATAATTCACGTCACAAAAAAAAAAAAAAAAAAAAAAAAAAAAAAAAAAAAAAAAAAAAAAAAAAAAAAAAAAAAAAAAAAAAAAAAAAACGAAGATTCTTTACTGAAGTCAGCAAGTTGAACCTTTGGGGGTGGGTTACTGGAGTAGCTCTAACTGAAAATTGTAGGAACGTGGAAACTCAGGAAATTTTGCCCAGCAGTTTTTCAGCCTAAGCCAATAATTAAAGACCATTTATGACTATGATATTGACAAAAACTAAAGCAAAGCTATTTTAACCAACCTATTAAATGGAAAATAAATGTACTTGCCCCTCCCTCACCCTCCCTCACCCTAATATCAGAGATAATTTTAGATGACTCGTAAACTGCATTGAAAAAATTAGAACCATAAAACTTCTGGAAGAAAATAGAGAAGTATCTTCATAAGCTTGTAGTAGGCAAAATGTTTTTAGACTACACAAGAAACAGCTAAGTATGAAAGTAAAAAGTTTATCTGTTTTCACACTTCATCTAACAGTTCTGTTTAGAGAGCTACATTCTAAAAGAAAAATTTACAGCACACATATCTAACGAAGAACTCATATGCAGAATATATAAAGACTCCTAAAAATCAATAATACAAAGAAAATTCAACTTTTAAAATGGACCAAAGACTTAAACAAAACTTTTGCAAAAGATACATGAATTGCCAACAAGCATACATAAAATCTCAGCATCATTGGTCAGAAAGAAAACAGAAATGAATACTTCAGTCACTAGAATGGCTAAAATCTAAAAGAATGACAATATAAAATGATTCAAGTATCTAGAAACCTTATGCATTGCTGGCAAGAGCATTTAAGCTGCACTACCAGTTCTGAGAGCTACATGTCATTTTCTTAAATATGAAATATGTTATCTGCCCTATGACCCAGTAACCACACTCTTAGATCTTTGCTCAAAAGAAGGTAAATGAAAAACACACTTCCAGACTTGAAATAACACTACTATTTATCAATAGGAGAACATATTTTTAAGTTCAACTTTCTGAAACAAACCACTGATATTTTCAACTAGATGCAGCTCAAAAATAAAAGCAAACATGTTAGAAGTGAAACTATAATTACCTCAATATGAAGAACAAAAATCGTCAAAATTTGAAATCAAAGCAGCTACTGCCTCCGTGGTGAGTGGATGAAGGAAGGGGAAAAAGACTTTTCTGTAATGGAAATGTTCTCTAGCATCGTTTCTGAGCAGCAGTTATTTGGGTGTATACAATTGTTGGACCTGAATACTTAAGATCTATGGATTTATTGACTGAAAATTATACATTATAAACATATTTTTACAAATTCAACGTCATATAAACATATACTTAGAGGTAGGGTAAATTAATGCAAAAATACTGGCAGTCAATAATAGTATAATAAAACAATAATGAATATTTAAAACATTGAAAAAGTGACAGAATTTTGATCAATTAATTCTATTTATAAAAATTTATTTTAGAGAAACAAAAATCTTTATGCACATATATGCATATATGTGTTTAAAGTGTGTACATCTGCATGCATGTATGTATGTATATATATATATATAAAAAATTAGAATTTTCATTCCAGTACTATTTATGACATAGACAAATAAGAATGGTAAAATTTTCAATGATAGAAACTTAGTTAAGTAATGATATATCTATGCTTTGAATATTATTTAATCATTAAAATATTTAATAGAATATAAAAATTATTTTCAAATGCTATTAAATAAAGGAGTTTTAAAACAATATATGCAATATGGATTTTCACTTGGCAGCTTTGAAATAACAGTGGTTTTAACAAATCTAAAAGAACATTTACAATGAGTATACACATTTTTAATAGAAGACAATATGTCATAATTTAACTAATAAAATTTCTTCTTTCTTAGTGATTGAGTGTAAATTATAGCCAACAGTGCCATAGATGTTATGGAATAGAGTACAATGTTAGTGATTATCTAACATTGGCAATTATTTTACATAATGAGAATTACAACTGGTCTTTATATCATCATTTACACTTTTAGCTATTTTTTGCAATAAAAACTTAAATGAATATAAATTTTGAATGTGTCATTGGGTTTTTATTTTTATTATTTTTTAAATTTTTATTGAAAGAACATTGTATCATACATTACATGGGTTTAAGGTATGCATCATTGTAAATTAGCATCTATTATAAATTTTAAACAATCCAATGGGGTAGCTAAGAATGCTAGGGAGTTTAAATAAAATATTTTTTAAAAGGATGATCTGCATACATTAGTCCAAATACTAAAAAGTCAGACCAAATAGGGAAGGTGGTATGCCTGAATTCTAAGTGTGAGAATACAGGGGTATTAGCAAGGGTTGGGTTTTTACATCATCTCAGAAGTATGATGAATTGACTTTCCATTTAAAATCTAAACAAATGTGGCTACAGAATATGTGGTTCCTTTTTGTTTAAGAATGAGTGAATGAATAAATGTTAAGCAAATCAATTACTAGATCATCTAATTTATCCACGAAGCTTAATCTAAAGAAGATTCTTTCTCTGCGCCTTAATTTATTTCAAAACTAGTAGTACATTATTTTGAGTAATTAGAAGCTTTTGCTAAGCTTCTTGTGTCTATCTGGTGATCTTAATCTGGTTAACAGCTCAGCTTACTTAGCACATGTTTTTAAAATTCACCCAAACATGGTCTTGTATCATTTTTATTTAACTCTTTCATCCCAACTCTGTTATCCTCCTCTCTAGACAGTCAGTGATAATATTAGATGAGTTTTAATCCAAGCCATTTACAGATTGATATACTATTCTACAACAAAGAAGTTATTCTATTTAGAAGCAATGTTAGTAGTGAAATCTATTTTGAATATAAGACGGTAATAGTACAGAATAATTCTTTATAATCTGTGCAGCAATATTACTTGAAAAGAAGCAGATCAGACACAATATCCCATTTAGTTTCACCCAGGCAACTTAATATGAATCAAGAGTACTTGTCAGGGAAATACAGCATGAAATAAGTCCTTTTGTCTCAGTCATTAGGGAAACAAGAGTTCAAATAATTTGTCTGATCCCCCTGCCAGACATGGCAGAACCCAGAGACTGAATTCACCTAAGAGCAATTAAAGAAGCAAAGTGTATTTTCCTAGAAGCTGTAATACATTACACCAAATTCTATGATCTCCAGGTCAAGGTCAAAGAAGGACACCAACCATACAATTGCTGTATCTGTGTATTAACTGAAAAAGTGCTGTCAAAGTCACTGCAGGGACCTATGTGGCTTAATTTGTACATTATCCCTTCCATAAGCTGCTCCTTCCCCTTGGTGTCCTTCTTTCTTTTCAGTTGTGAGAACTTGGCCACTTAAAGGTTCTTCACCCCTCTATTTATATTGATGGAGCCACCATTAGAGCATAAAACTCAAACCAAACCAAATCTATTAGATTCACTAAAGGAACACTGAGATAGATAATATCACCAATGCACAGATAACCATTGGACCAAGAAGCTGCCAAAGGCGTATAAGCTAAACTATTTGACTATTAAGTCAAAAAGAGAAAAGCAGATCCTAGCTAAGGAGCAAGGGGAAGTATCTAGTTCATCCTGCTAGCCTTTGATCCAGTCTTGAGAACAAAATCCTCTAAATTTTTCATTTAAATGAACCTATAAATGCATGTGGCACACCCCTGTGGAGCAGAGGTTTAGTCACTAACTTCCAAAGGAGCAAGCTATGTACCCTTGGCTTCGAGTTTTGTGCCGTGGGGGGTAACAACCAGTGTGAACAACTATAATAAAAAATAAATATGCTTCTTCCTCCTCTCTCTCTTCTACCTGCAGCACTTCTCCTTTTAAAAAAACACACATATATAGAAAACATAATTGTGCCTATATCCTTATGTTTTTAATTGAAACATACTTTGTATACTCTTCTGTATATTGCTTTTTTCACTTAACATATCTTGTAGAATGCCCCAGTTAACACCTATAGATGTACTTTATTACTGTTTAATGGCTGCATAAAATCCATCGTGAGGATGTGACATGTCATTTGTCCCAGTTCCTTATTGGTCAATATTTAGATAGTTTACAGTGAGTTACTCTATCAGTCTAACAATGAATATCCTTAGATGTATTTATTTGTGTCATGTACAAGTCTAAGTTTTCAGCAAACAATTGAAAAGTTGATTCCAAAATGTATATAGAAATTCAAAGAACCTAGACTAGTCAAACAAGTTTGAAGAACAGCAATGAACCTTGAATATTACCTGATTCCAAGACTTACTCTAAAGTTAGAGTAATCAAGACAATGTATTTTAATTTATGAATGAATAGACAAATGGAACATAATACAAAGTTTAGGGGAAAAAATGTGCCTGTACAGCATTGATTTTCAACAAGGAAACCAAGATATCAGTGGAGAAAGTTTTGTTGTTTTTTTTTTTCAAAAAATTGAACTGGAACAATTAGAAAACATGTGAAAAAGATGAGATGGATTATACACCTGTGCAAGCTAAAAGCAGAAAGCTTCCAGAGGAAGATCCAGTAGAGTATCTTTACGAACTGAGTAAAAAGTCCCGAGCAGATATTTCACTAAAGATGGGTGAATGGTCAATAAGCGCATGGAAAAGGTGCTTAGCATCGCTAGTGAGCAAAGAAATTCAAATTGAAGCTGTGTTAGATATCACTTCATACCTAGTAGAAGAGCTTAAACTTAAAAATCTGAAAACACCTTAACAAGAAATGAAGCAACATACACAACCATACATGGTGGAGAAAGTATAACATGATACATCACATTATAAAACTGTTCAGCATTTTATTTCAGCATTAAACATCAATGACCTTATAACTCAGCAATATCGCTCCTAGGTATTTACCCAAGAGAACGAAAACAATGACCACAAAACGACTTGCAGAAAAGTGTTCATAACAACTTTATTCATGATAGTAAAAAAAAAAAGAGATATATCATCAAAGGGAAAATTAACAAGTTTATTTTAACATTAAACATCAATGTCCTTATGACTCAGCAATTCCGTTCCTAGGTATTTACCCAAGAGAATGAAAACAATAACCACAAAACATCTTGCAGAAAATGTTCGTAACAACTTTGTTCATGATAGTAAAAAATATATAGATATATTATCAAAGGGAAAATTAAGAAACAAATTTCAGTAAATTAATAGATAGTGGGACTGCACAGCATAAATGAAAGAGTATGAAAGAATAAAGGGAAGTCAAGGGTTAGACTACTGATAACAGCAACTTGAATAGGTTTTAAGAATTATCTAGAGTAAAAGAAGTCAGCCACAAACAAATACATACTGTATTATTCTATTTACATGAAACCCTAGAACAAGAAGAACTAACCTATGATAGAAATCTGCACAGTATGACCTATGGAGATGCGGACTGATTGAAATGAGGCTGGAAGGAACCTTCTAGAGGAGCAGCAATGCTCTTGGTTGGAGTTTGATATAAACATTTCTCAAAACTCATCAAACAGCATATGCAATATTTGTGCATTTCCCTATATATAAATTTCACCTGAACAAAAAATCAGTCTTTCATGTAGTTTTATGAAGTTTAGAGAGTAAATTAAATAAAATGTATATATTCCAACTACCTCTTTACCTGTCAGTTTGTTGCTAATTTTTTTTACCAATTTAAGTAACACAGGTGGAAGCATCCTTAGAAAATAATAGTTATATAGGTCAATAGTTGATTTCCCAAAATAGAATTTCTTTATTAAAGATTTTCATTATTTTAATAATCTTGAGACACATTGTAAAACGTCTCTGCAGAAGTAATGAGCCAATTCGTATTCTCATCTACTGGGTATGCAAGCACCCATTTCCCCCACCTAGACAATGCTAGGGATTGTCATTTTATAAACTTTTAACTATAGTGTAGACAGTGAACAGCAGTAAAAAGAAATTCTGAAATTTATACAGTATTGACTCTATTTTAGGAACTGTTTAAAATAATATATTGACACCCATTTTATATGAAAAAAAATCCTGAGGTAGGAACTTCTATGACTCCCATTTATAGATGGCAAAATTGAAGCAAAGTTTGTTACTTGCCCAGAGTTACTCAGTTAATAAATTTTAGAGTTAAGTCTTCAAATTCAGGAATTCTAGCTCCAGAGTTTTTGCTCTCATCCATTATGATATGTTTTTCATTGTTATGTTAAATATTGAGCAATTTGATCATTAGTTATTATTAGTACAGTTGATCTTTCTCTCACACTACTAACATTTCCTTTTGTGAAATACCTTTTCTGTTCTCATTTTCCTACTGGGGTGTATGTCAGGGTTGGGTTTTTGTTAGAGTTCCTGAAAATTAAAACTATTAACTCTTGATCAGTTTTAGCTATTGAAATATTTTCCCAGGATATTGTTGTCTTATTTTCTCATAGTTTTTAACATTATTATAAAACTTTCCAAAGATGTTATTTTTTTTTTTTTACTAAATACTTCCTTTGAGGTCTTTGACACTGAAGAAAATACGAATGTATTACATAAACATGTGATCTCTAATGACTATATTAGAATTCTAAAATAAATTTAAAATTTTAGTTAAATAAATTTAGGATTATTGTGGTATTTGGCTACTTGAAAAATAAAATAAACTCTATAGTGGTCAATTTTTTCTTTCTAATTACCTTTTGTCTATGAAATACATTTACAACTATATCCCTTGGAATATTTTAAAGCAGAGGAAAAATGACAATATGCATTCCTTCTCAAGAACAGAAACTCTCCATCTATTGCACAAACTAAAGATCTAGGTTTTATCTTTGACTCTTCTCTTTCCCTATACTCAATATCCAATCAATCCCTCTGGTTGTCCAAAACATATCCAATATGTTCATTTAACTTCCTCCCATCACTGCAGTCTCTCACCATCATTCAAACCACAATCATTTCTCACCAAAACTAGTTCTATAGCTCCCTGATGCCAATTTTCTTCCACTCTGGTCTCCCTATAATCCATTCTTCACCAGTGATCCTTTTAAAAATTTACAGAGCATGGCCTCTTTTCCATTTTTAAAACATCTAATGACTGTTCAGTCACAATTCAACTAAAATCTAACTACTTTCCTACCTCACAAAGTTCTCAGCAATATGCCCCTTGGTTTCCCTGCCACCCTCATCCTAGGGCCATACACTATGTTGTACCCACAAAAGCCTCACTTCCGCTCCTCTACACCCTGGTCCTACCACCTTAGGACTTCTGTATAGTGGTTCCCTAGACTTAGATGCATTCCTTCTCCCAAGCCCCAGATTCAATCTTTGCATATCTTGCAAATGTGAAGAATTTAATTGTTCATGTAAATATTTTAGTCCATTTCTATTTGTTTCTAAAGCATTGTTTATTCATAGATCAGCAAGTATCTATGGAGTGATTTTTTGGTATAAATTTGTCATTAAATTTACACCTTCCTGTACTTGGAAAGTGAAATGTTTTTAAGAGTAGGCAGCTTGTCTACATTTATATACAATTCCATGACATCAAAGATCCTGCATTTTAAATATACAAGCAAATACTAAAAGACCTTTCATTCCTCTCAGGAAAATAAGGATATAGGTAGACTCTAATTAGGACTGTCCAGCCTTGAGACAGAAGGCTGGTAAAATCCACCCAAACTGATGTATTTCACTAACTTGGTATTTTCTACTGGAGCAAGTAATTTTAACAAAGAACCATACTTGAGAATAACTCATTGCACGCACTAAATGATTTTGCTCAAATATTAAGCAAGATTATTATTACATACAAAGGAACCACCTGTGCCTTTAGCTTTGCCAATCAGTCCCACTCCCACAACAGGCAGGTCCACAAGCTGCCTCTGAGCATGGCTGGTCAGGGTCTGCTCCCTCTCTGCTTGTCTTCTCTTCACCTTCAGTCTTCTTCGTTGGGTTGTTACACACCCCACACACCCCATTATATTTACTCTGCACCTCTTTATTGCTTTACTCAGGCTTTCCTGCTCTGCTGACTAGTTCCTAGAAGCTCACCTTCTCTTTTTCCTTTGCTGATTCTTACATACTGTTCTGTCTTCTGCCTTTGCTCAGCCTGTGTGTTGTACTTCATTGCCATCACTCCTTTCAGATGGCAAATACTTTGCCTTCCAGTGAACTTCTTGGTATGTCCTTCAACATCTCAGTCTAAAGGTCTTTAGAGGTTATGTCAAGGTCACTTTGTTTTAATATTTCACCACTATTCAGAGAATAGCAAGATTATGAGCATGAGGTAGACTCTCAAGAATCGTATTAACAGTTACTCCTAACTCAGCTGGTTCAACTACCTCAGTATTTGCTCAGGCAAATGCTCAACTGAAAGGGCCCAGTTGTGCTACAACACGGACTCTTGAGCAGCACAATGTTGGTGTCACACAGCTGAGAGGAATGAGGTAAAGAGCCGCGAAATATTTCAGCCACTCGTCTCATAACGGATCGTCCTTGTTACATATCTACCGCAATGGCTGCTCCCTTGTCACACGCCATCAAACCCTATCCATCGTTCAAAGGCCAATCCTTTGGGTGCCCACAACAACTTGTTGTCTCGCTAGTGCTAACAGACCAAGAAAACACTTCTGTGACTAAATCCAACATCTCAGAGCACCTCTTGTCTTTTTTTCTCATCCTATTAGCTCTGTTTTGTTGGCTCTAGTTCTAGCCACTCCCCACAGTTGAAGATGTCTCTGCCGAAATCCATGAAATTAACACTTTGCTATTTATATGCTTAGCTCTCAACTCCAACCTTAGCACTAGATTATTTGATGTATCTCCCTTCACTCCATATTCCCAGGCTCTTAAGGGACTGAAGACAGCCCCACATGGTCAATTCCAATTCTGATATAGAAAATGCAAGAAAACATGAAAAAATAAAACACGCTCTAGGACAAATATTTGCCCCAACTTTGGCCTCTTCATGTACACTGACTGACTCAAATTGTTATTTTATTTTTCAATTTCAGTTATTTTTGTTATGACAGTTGATGTATTGTGAGAGTTTTGAATCATTGAACTAAATTCAGGTTTCTTTCAAATGAAGATAAGTCTAGGGAATAGCAAGGTCCTATAGACTTATAAAGTGCCAGTCCAAAAAGAAACTTAAAATCATTAATGACTTCATATCTCCTATAACATGGTACATAAAATGTGTTCCCATTTAAAAACATAAAACATGTTACAAAGTCACATGAATTACGAACAATTTACACAATCTGAAATAAAGGTATTGACTAGCTAGCTTCCAACTGCGTGACAAATGTCTGCAACTTAAAGATTTTATTTTTTACCAACACTCGTCAACTCTTTTAATTTTCTTCCATCTTTAATTTTATTTATATATACCAAGTAAAATTATGTTACTTCCTTTTAACACAGAGGTCACCTATTGAAATGCAGTCAACAATTCTCACTGAATTTGAACTTAAACTTACATCTCATCTGAAAAAAAAGTTGCCAGTGCTACATTCTAGTTCCCTAGGTAACCAAGACTCCACTTAAAAACGGGCTGGATATTCAAAAGAAAGCATAACACACATACAATAAACCAAACAAAAGACAATTTTGCTTCATTTGCTAAAATAGATTTAACCAAGTGTTTTTGCATGGTGACAGATGGTAGGAGCATTAATATTTATGTTGGACACAGCAAGAGAGATTCAAAGGAAAAGGACTTTAGACTGAAGATTCATCCTTGGTAACCAGTGAAAATCGAATTGCCATATAGGATGAGCACAGGCTCTCAAACTTGAGTGTGAATCCATGTTACTTACCATTCCGGCCTTATCATGAGTGAAACATATATGCTCTGAGCCTGTTTCCCCATGAATCATACTCATAATATCAATTCTAAGACTACAACCAGGATGAAATAAGATATTGCTTGTGAATCATACTTATCACTACCCTTTCCCTCATGGTCATCCTAGGACAAGTATGTATGACAACACAATAGGGCAAATATTCTACACCTCTACTTTACCAAAGAATGTAAGACTCTGAACATTTAAACAACGTGTCCATGACTATATGAATAATAAGTAGCAAAAGTGAAATCCAAACCTAGGACCATCAGATCTCAAAGACCACACTCTTTGCAGCTTCATTGTCCCACAGTAGGACAACATCTGCGTCATATCCGGCATTCAAAATGCTTGTTCTTATTAATTCACATTCTAAATGCAAGAGGCACTTTGAGGCTTCCAAGTCACATAACTCTAGAAAAGTCATTCACGTCAAACACTATCTAAATAGTACAACCTCAGAAGTCACTCAGTGCCCAGCTGCTACTTCTGGACATAGTGACCTGAGAAACCACTTTTCATGCATTGCTATCATCAAGGAAAAAAAAGGGAAGGAAATATATTCTGTCTGAATTTCTGTTTGTCTATAATATTCTGGCTTTTCCAACATGTTCTGAACAGCTTTTCCATGTTTACAAAATGCCCTAAATTACAACTCTCACCACTCCAAGGTAGAATTCAAAACTCCTTTTCCATTTCCTTGCTTAGGCACTTTAAGTATAAACACATAGCAGATGGGATCTAGACTAAGCCAGCGAAGCTCATCTGTATCTCATGTCAGAAGAGAGAAAGGTGGGGCACTACACCTGACAGTCACTGTGTTCTTCATCCCCAAATGTCTAATGCTCACTTTTGGCCTGTCATTATAACCATGTTCTTCTTCCAGGGTGGACCTCCACGTCCTAATTCCCATCACCAAAGTAGCCTAATAAAGTTTTCTAAACAAAGATTTTTCTACTGAAAGTAACTTTTGTGTCAGGTCAGTTGTCAAAATAGCAATGTTCTTCAGTATCTACTCATGTGACCTATGTTCTTTAAGTGAATGAATGGCACATAGGAAGTGTTCAACAAATGCTAGTTCCCTGAGTACTTTTCTTATATGTCCTGTTTTCTCTTCAAAACAAGAACTGAGCTTTCTGCCTCTTAGAGTGACCTGTGATGACCAGTGTGGTACTGGTCAGATAACAACAGGTCTGTGTCGTTGGATGACATGATGTCACAGGCCCATGATAATGCTAATGATTTGGTCGTGGTGATGAGGACCAAAAACATAAAAAAAAAAAAAAGCAATGATTTTTTTAAAGTGGCCATCATTACCTGTTATAGCTGAATGTTTGCATTCCCCCCAAATTCATATATTGAACCCTAATCCCCAGTGTGATGGTATGTGGAGGAGGGGCCTCTGGGAGGTGACTAGGTCATTAGGACAGAGCCCTCATGAAGAGGGTTAGTGTCTTTAGCAATGAGGCATGAACGAGTTTCCCTGTCCTTCCCCCATGTGAGATGATAGCAAGACAATGGCTGTGCATGAATCAGGAGGCAATCCTCCTCAGAATCTGACAGGATAATAATCTTGAGCTTTCAGCCTCCAGAACTGTGAGAAATTTATTTCTGTGGTTTATAAACTGCCCCATCTCTGGTGTTTCTGTTGCAGCGGTCTGAACAGACTAAGACACCACTCACGCCTGAAGGTTGCATTTAATGTTGCATTTAATGTTACAAGTGTTCATTTAGAGAGGAAAAAATGGAAATGCAAAATTTAACAACTTCTGTTGATCCTCTTTTCCCTTTTAAATTATGCATTTTGATTTTTAATGTAATCCTTCAAGTAGGAGAGCCTCTCTTCTATCTTGAACTATTTTCCTTAGTTCAACGATCTTTTTTGTTTCATTAAAACTCTCAACTAGGCATTCCCAGAGGCTCTCCATAATATAAATTAATTCCTCTGGGCTCAAGCGTAATCATCTGGTAACAGAACCATGGTGAGAATATCACCTGCCTTGGGTATCAGAACTTGCCCAGGCCAACCTCATTAGAACCATTATTTAAACAGACACACCCTTAAGCAGAACCTTAACCCCTTATACTCTGTCAGAGCTTCACGACTTACTGATTTTTTGAGTGTGTAGCACTATGAACAAGGATTACCAGCCTTCCATACACACTCGCGCCCTTAGCCAGTTTGACCTCCTTGGAATTCTAGAAACATTAGTTGATCGCTTTTATCTGTTGGTACATGTGCCCTTAGACAAGCTGCCTATCCATCCCTTCTTTTAAACTTTGGTGAGATTCCTCTCTCTCCTCTAGCCCCAGCATTTATTCAAGGACTGAACTTTTGTCATTGCTCATTCTCTATGAACATAATTTTTTTTTTCTGCAATATACAAAATGAGAGCAACAGAACCTACTTCAGAGTTCTTGGGGTCAAAGGACATAGGCATGTAAAGTACCTGGCACAATGCCTGTTTCGAACAAAGCTCAGTTGAAATATGTTTCCTGCCTTCCCCCTTCTCCTCCAGCCCCTAATGGTCTCTCTGTTCCCTTGAAACCTTTTTATTCAGTGATTTTTTTTTTTCTTCTTCCTCTCATCTAGGCCCTGGTAGTCTTTCATTTTATTCATTTGGTTAACTAATCAACAGTGAATGTGTCCAAAAGTTTTCTGCGAATTTTGGATCTATGTACAAAATATACAGGGCGTGTTCTCAGTACACATACAATGGGGTAGAGGTTGTAAATTCCTGAAACAATTGTTTGCCTATTCTCTGCAGCAAAGAACTGATGTGTGAAGGAAAGAGTGACAATCACTGCTAAAAATCTTAATGAAAACTTCAGCAGAAAGATATTTACACTGGGTATTAAATAATGAATATAATTTTGTCACGAGAATATGCAAAAAAAATGTAATTTAGGCAAAAGGAAGAAAATTTGTCCTAAAGAAACAGTCACCATAGGAAAAAATTCCATAGGCATGTTTAGGCTTGTTGTATCATTAACTATGATTATCAAGACCCTATTTTTAAAGCAAAAAGGAGGATACACAGATACAAAAAAGTATAAGGGAAACAGAAGAACATATTTAGAAAATCTAGAATATGTAGTTGCATTTCCTAGAAAAGCAAAATAAATTAACAAAAGCCTAAATATATATATATATATAATAAATAAATATATATATAAAACTAACGCAATCAAGGTACTATGGATTGTAATAGTATGATGGAGTAAATGTAATGTATTTTCAAGTCTTTTAAATAATATAAGATCAAAGCTCTTAATATATGAGAACAAAGACTTGGAAGCAATATACATAATAAAATTTCTGTGATTTGGGGTGTTAATGGTGATTATTTTATATAAATATTTTTGAAATCCTGTTGTAATGACTGACCATTTTTTAATGAGATGTTCCTATTAAGGAAATGCTTTTCATGTGTATAAAGTGATTTTGAATAGTTTCTCAGTTTAATTTATAACAGTGTTTTACTAAAACACTAAAAGCAACAAACCAGAAGCATGAAGTAAAAGGGGGAAAATCTTCCCACAATTTACAGGCGTACACGGTGTCCTGCTGGCCTCCACCTTCCCTCCTACCCATCTCAAAAACTCAAATCTCTCCCATTTAGAAAGTTCTTGGATTTGGAGGGGCCCTCATTGTGTGCATATTTTACATTTAAAATACAAAGCACTAATTATGGTGTAAGAATTTTCAGCTAAAGCTTCGTCAGTGAGACGCATTTGTGTGGCAACAACACAGATTCTCCTAATGCCTTCCTTTTCCAGACAATAATATAATCCAGGCAGGTGTTCACCAGACACAATATTTAAACACGAGATCAGTCGTCCATCCATTGTGGAGTCAGAAGGAAGAATAAGAGAAAATCCAAAGCTAACATACAGAAACGTTAATTTCTTTTTTTTTTTCATTTTTGTTTCCTAACATTTAAACTCATGAATGCGTTAGCATTTGATTTTGGTGTGCCTAAAATTTCCATGTTTGAGTTTCTTAGGGATTATAATGGAATACTACTTTCTCAAGTGAGAAGACACATGCACATATTTTTAAGAAAATATCAGAATAATTAAGAGTCATAAGAATGTCACATATCCCATTTTAAAGGATAAATCGACCTGATTGTACCTTGCTATGTTGGAAGTGTGATCGATACGCATTTTATTAAATCTTTAATAAATGCAACAATCTACAAGCCGTAAAGTAATTATTTCCTTCAACACTCAAGTTTTTATTGTAACTGTGTTGAATACCAGTTTCTCTTTCACAGGAATTATTAATCTTGAAAGGTCAGCTATAAATATCTTTTCCTAACATCTCTGTGGCTAGATAACACTGCGCTTCCTCTGCCTAATGAGCATGGAGCTTGTCAGCCTTGATTTTCTGTCTGTGGCTATAGGTGATGGGCCACTCAGAATACATTTCCTAGAGCAACTTGCCACCAGGAGCCCAAACCTTTGTGTAGGAAGCTTTCAGTGGAAGTAAAGAGGAAAGACGAACATTCTGAGTCTTCAGAATGCTCAGAGGGCCAGGAACTAAAACAAGTTTCTGCCACACAAATGAATGATTACGTATAAACTGCACATCCCTATTTATTAAGCATTTTACACATACATCCTCCTCCTTTTAGATGATGAAACAACCTCAGGAAGCCCAATGGCCTGGTCGTAGTCACTTAGCTGCTGGAAAGCCTGAGGATGGAATTTTCCAGCCGAACATCGTAGCTGCATCCAAGTGCCCCCATCATAGCTCATGGAATCAGACAAACTTGTGCTTGAATTCAGGTTCTGCCACTTCCCAGTCTTGGGCGAGTCACTTCAGACCTCTGTTCCTCAGTTTCTTCATCTGTGAAATGGGATCATAGGAGCCCAGATTGCATAGGGTTGTTGTGAGATGAAATCACAAGTCTAAAGCTTTTAGCATACACACAGCCTAGAGATCATCCTGTATCTAGTTCTGCAGTAGCTGCGCTGTGACTGCCACTCTTCTCCAGATGCAGCTGTCAGAACTGGTCTTGCAGGGAGCAGTTATGAACCCACCTAGGTTCAAATCCCACCACTGACACGAAGGAGCCATGTAACTCTAGACAATTTACTTAACCCACCTTTCTCTCAATTTCCTACCCTGTCCAAGAAGGCACTGATAATAGAACATCTCTTTTGGCTGTTGGGATGATCAAGTAAGCCACAAGGAAGCAAGACAGTGCTAGTGTATATAAAGCCCTTAATAATTCACGTAATGTTATTATTATCTTACTAATTTCCAGCACCCCCTTCCACGTTCCTGACATCAAGTCTATTTTTAAAAAGTTGAGATCTGTTAGGCATAGCTTCTGGAAAAACACAGAAAGAGAGCCATACCTCCTACCTTGCGTAGGTGTGGTTACAATCTATTTGATTAGCAAAGACATGAATCCACACTAATGATACCAGGCATCATGTTCTACTGCTAAGGAAGGGTGAAGACAACAGGTGAGATTAAGTCCAGAGAGGGAAACTGCTTTAAAAATATCAGTCTTCCTTTGGGAGCTTTTTATGGTCAACCAAAGAACCAAGGGAAAAAGGAAGTAAGACATGGTTCTTGGACTCTGGAACTATACAGCCCCATAAATGTATCTAAAAATCTGGGTGAATGAAGTATGACTTTCTAAGATATTTTTATTTAAAGGCAGGTTGAGGCATTAAGAAAATTATCTATCTTTATCCACACCATGAATTCTTAGGAGAAAGAAAGCTTTAACACCAAAAGTAGACAGAAATAATCTCAGAAGAGACGAAACAAAAATTGACCATTGAGCATTCACAAGAGAACTGAGGTTACCAGTAGGGAATGTGGCAGGGGTGTGGGGAGAAGGAGTGTGGGTCCCCTGGACACAAGTGAAAAGTTTTTGGTGAGTTGATAGTGGGCAGGGTGTTTGGTCATGTATCTGAGGTAGAGGGAACTTGCACATATGGTTTTACGTTATTTTGTAAAGCAAAGTTACCTCAATAAGTACTGAATTAATTTTTAAGAAAATAAATCATCTCAGAATAAAAGAGAATCCTTTCCAAAATAGAAACAATGACCATGGGTACATGCGTTCATGTATGTGCTTGCACCTGTGTGCAAATGTACTCAGATGCACATCTCATTTTCTCTCAGTGCTGTCTCTGAGTCTCTGACTTCTCTGCAGACTGACTCTTCAAAACCCTGAGCAGGTCCGATCCACAAACCAGAACCACTGGGGTACAGTGAGCCCGCAGTCTTACAGGGGCACCAGAGCTGCACTCAAGGAGTAAAGCAAAGACTTGGAATTAGGTCATTTTAATCAAAATGTTTGTTTGGCTTCAATTCCTAAAATAAGCTCTGAACCAGTCTTTCAAAAAAACTGGCCTTCGCTTCCTGATTTTCCTGATTTTGTTTGCAGGAAACACACTCTCTTTTTCGATGCGTGATGCAAACCACCCGGCATGGCCACCACGGGTTAAACTGAAAATCCTCAGCCTGGTGGAAAAATGGGGATGGATGGTTTGCCTTCCTAGAAAGAACAGCTCTGTTTTCCAGATTTCCTGAGGAAGGAGCTGCGCAAAGTGGCTTATTTGATTTTGCAAACGGAAGCAGGTCGCATGAATCTAGCAGGAAACAGAGTCCTCCAGGGAATACTCAGGGAATGTTTAAAAGGAAGCATATCAGAACATTTTTTAAATAACTGCTTTCAAAAGAAGTTGGAGATTTTATGGGGAGGAAACAGCAGAGTTGGATTCCCCACACAACCGCTTATAGCGACATCTTGGGCAGCACTTAAAACCTCTCTGAGCCTCAGTGTTCTCATCCACAAAATGGGGCTTGAAGTCATGGATGAAAGCCCAGGGAGCAGAAGGCACTACCAGATAAGAAGAAGAAAAAGAAACCTTGTGTTGGGAATGCTGGTCATGTAGGTTAGCACCTACTTCATACCACACCTTACATTCAGCATCACCTTTGGACTTTTCTGTTCAGTATCTCACTACCCTTTCCCCTTGATTCTTCGGTTGACCATAAATATCTCCCAAAGAGGGAAGACTGCTATTTTCAAAGTGGTTTTCCTCCCTGGACTTAATCTCATCTGTTGTCTTCACCCTTCATTAGCAGGGTTAAAGGTTAAATTATAATAGATTGCAATACATATCTAACTCTATATAGAGATCTCTACATATCTCTATATAGAGTTATATAGAGATATAGATATAGATAGATAGATATGGCTAGAGAGATTAAGGTAGACATGTTTCCTGGCCATTAGGGGTAGCCACTATATTCTTGGGTAGAAGTTTCACTCAAATGAGGACCACAAGGGGTCCTGCAAACACATACAGAGCACATGCAGGGTCAGGCGAGTCTTCAAATCCATGGTGCTCAAGGTCAAGTAGCAGAAACAGGAAGCAGAGAAATAGTACAAGAAAAGTTGACTAATTCCACAATTTAAAAAAAAAAAAAAAACAGGGTACGTACACCTTACAAAGAGCAATCAAATGCTTAGAGAAGGAGTTCAGGAAAAACAAAGCACTTGAACCATATTTTGAAAGATATGTAGGGCCCTATTCAGAGAAGAAAGCAGGCAATGGCATCAGACTGGGGGGTCTACATAGGTCAAAGAACAGAACTGTGCAACATCCTGTGCACTCAGGGAACCATATGCAATCAGTCTCTAGAAGCCCCAAAACGTGCAATCCACCTTGAGTATTGAAAGAGAACAGCCATGCCATTCTATCCAATATGGTACAACTTCCCAATGCAACAAATGGAAAGCAACAGTCACTTTGCTCTTATTCTCCATTCAGCATCACCACCTGGCAGGTTTTAAGGGTTCTTGTCTAGGGTGCTGTGAAAAGCGAGTTTTCTCCAGTCATTCAGTCTTATTTCCTTCCAGTGTTATGAGGCACATTTTGATTGGTACAGTGTATTTTCTCCTATACATTTAATACATGAATACATGTTTTTCTCTCTTTGCACAGTATCTAAATTTTTTAAATACGTATTATTTTTGTTTAACATCACAATAACAAAGCACCACAATTTTCATGACTAAAATGTGGGAACCTCATTGATTATCATGGAAGGATTTTACCATATTTATACACTAAAACACAAATTACGTGATACCAAAATAATGCATGGATTGGTGCATAGACTCTTGTTGACTGGAAGCACTCTCATCTAGCTGGTGATGACTTTTTACTGATTTCTTCAGTGTTTCCATGAATTCTTTGATGGATGACACCCTAGCCATTGCCCAATCAAAATCTTGGGTTTCAATAAATCTTTCCTAGACTCTATTTGCCTTTGGATTGTTAACGATTTGACAAAGGGAAAGAAACACCACACCCAAGAGTAAACATCGACTGTCAATATCAAAGGACATGCATTGCCACTTGAGTTGGGGCTAGGAGGATGGAGATAAAATGATGACCCTAGGTCCATAATAGACTAGAAAAGCACCTTTATTTTCTGGATTGGAAAACTGGGGTCCTTAAAACCTGAAACTATGATTTATTCACCTGCAGAGTTAGATCCGTCAGGATTGAAAACCTGACCCAAACAGGTTTGAGCAGAAAAAAAAAAAAAAAACTTCTCACTGAACTGACGAGTCCAAAGGTAAAGCTGATTGCAAGGTGTGGAATGATGCAGGTGCTGCATCAACAGCATTCACAGCACATGATTTCTTTTTCTTCTCCTTATCTGGTAGTGCCTTCTGCTCCCTGGGCTTTCATCCAAGACTTCATGCCCAACTTCTCCCTACACCAAGCACAGAGAAGAAGAGGATCTGTCCCTACGCCTCTCCCCAGAGTCCTTCAGAGGGACCCTGATGGGTCACTTCCTGTTGAACTCACCACTCCATTGTCTAATGGAGATGAGATTGTCACAGGGCTTCGGGACAAGATCCAGTCTTCACACTGTGGGCTCAGATCTCCAAATGAAACTTGGGAAGTTACTGCTGAAAGAAAGGGGAAGAGATTCTAGGTAGACAAACACCTAACTCACCCTGTTTCTGCTACTTTATGTTACCTAGGACAGGTTAATTCTCTGAGTTTCAGTTTCCTAATCTGTAAGTGGATAGTCATCTCACACCCCCAACTACATCACAGGGGATTTAAAGGTCAGAGAGAACGATATAAAAGCACTCTGTGATTTGAAATGTATATGTATATACATACAGATATATATATATATTTACATGCAAGAAAAAATAGTATTTTGATATGAACTTGTGCATATACACAAAGATTCCTATGGTATAAATGTGAGAAATTAACAAAAATACATACATACTTGCTTGTTGAAGATAGGAAACATCACTAAGGGAAGGGACTTCAGAGCAAATGACAGGGAGCTGTCCTCTAGGCAACACCCTGCCTTAAATATAACTTCCCTGCCCCAAACCAGATGAACTATAAACCTTTTCCCACTCAGCAGTCTCAGGCAAAAGGCATTATTCAGAAAGCCTTCCACTCTGCCATTTCCTGCATTGCATACATTTGTGCAACAGTAAGTCAGAACAGAAATAACTAATGCAATAAACACATAAGAGATGAATTCTAATTAATGCTGATAAATTGAACTCTGACCAACCGAAGTTGCTCTATAGCGAGGAAAAATATTCTGATACCAAGAAACAATTTGTTCAGTGGAGAAATCGACCTGGAAATAAAAGAACAATTCTAAAACAAAAAGAAAACACAAAACTCAGAAGTAATATCCCCCGTTTGGCTCTGGTCACCTGCCCTCCACCTCTATCTGCCCCCGTCAGAAGTAAACTGAAGACAAGATGCACCCTTCACCTTCCTTGAATGCATAATAATTAGCACAGCACAGCTTCCATCACATGGTAGGTGTTTAATGACATGGTTAAATATATTTGACTTAAATGAGCAGAACTGAAATTAAATAACAGACATTATATTACTCCTTCTGCAAAGGCATCATTTACAAATAAGCACTCTGAAGATAAGTTAAAAGCAGACCCAGGCCCATGCTGGTCCTGCGCAGCTAGCCAGCTCACGAGTCATCTTGCTATCTAGCTATCCTCCCACCTATTTATGTGTTATATATCTATTTATCTTTTTACTATTTGCAGTGTCCTGGAGCTTAACAAACTCAAACTTAGCAAAATAAACACAATTCATTCCTTATTCTCTTCTGTATGTCTCAACTAACTTTTTGTCTTTCAAAGTCCTATGGAACCTGCCTACTCGCCTTCATTCCTGACTACACCTTTACTTTAAAAAGAAGTAAGTCTCATCTTCTCATTCCATACTGGTTCCCAGTGACTGGGGTCAAGATCAAGTATGCTACTGGAAAATATGGCACCTTGGTCTATAGACTAACTTAAGCTGAATGAATGTGAGAAGTAGCATATACAAGAAGAATTCCCTAAACATCTGTCTCTTTTTCTGAAGTAGGTCATGTAACCCTGCGTGAGAGCTGCTGTCCCTGTACGCAGAGGAAAGGAGCATTGCTATCTTCTTTTCAGTCTATTTTACAGGGCCCTAGTCAGAGAACCTTTGCTGGATAGCAATAACATTTTCCCCTACGCTCTCTTCAAACATTTTAAACTCATGTATATCTTTTTACAAAAAAAAAAAAAAAAAAAAAAAATTTCTTGGGTATAAATGGTCTTTTTTGTACCATCTCCTGACTTTCCACCTGGTGTTTTATTTCCTCTTGATGTTTCTTTTTTTTTTTTTTTTTTTTTTTTTTTTTTTTTTTTTTTTTTTTTTTTTTTTTTTTTTACTGTAAAGTCATCTTCAGCAAGCTGGTTTTATTTTCAGTTTTGATTTTTGCATCTAGATCATTGGGAGTGTCCCTAATGAAAGGTTTTACCTTTCTTTCTGTAGAAAAAGAAAAGTCCTATGGAATGAGAGAAGATATTTTCAACCACATACCCCATAAAGGATTAATGCCTAGCTAAACAAAGGACTCGTATATATGAATAGTAATAAATATAGAAATAAATAACACAATTAAAAATGGGCAAAGCACCTGAAAAAAAAAAATCATTTTTCCAAAGAGGATGTACCAAAAGGTACATCTCTGGTTATTGGGGAAACGCAGATAGAAACCACAATGAGAAATCATTTTGCACCAGCTGGGATGGCTTTCATCAAAAGGAGAAGAGTTATCAAGTGTCAGCTAGGATGTAGAGAAAGGGATCTCCTATTCACCTTTAGTGGGAATGGAAATTGGGAATAGCCAATGGAAAACAGTGTGGAGCTTCCTCAGAAAATTAAAAACAGAACTGCCATATGATCTAGCAGTCTTGTATCAGCAATATATTTTGAATGTATATTTACAGGAAGCAAAACCAATGTCTCAAAGAGATATCTCTACCCCATGTTCATTGCAGCATCGTTCACAACAGCCAAGGTATGGGAGAGGGGGCTGAATTCATAGACCCAGAGAGTAGAAAAATGGTTGCCAGAGACTGGGTGGTGAAGGAAGTAGGGAAAGTTTCAGTTATAAGATGAATAATGTTTGAAAATTCAACATATAACATGATAACTACAGTCAGTAACTGTACTGTGTAATTAAAATTTGCTAAGACAGTAGAACTTAAATATTCTCACAAACATGAAATAGAACACCTGACTGCAGAGCTTGCACTCCCAACTGCTGTTCTATACTTTCGTTTAATATTCTCCTTCATACCATTACAGAAGCCTGGAAACTCTGTCTCCCTTATTTCAAAAGTATTCACTGAATATTCCAGGAAATGTACCTGGAGAGGGAGTGACCACAGAAAAAAGGAAAGACGATGTCTCTTCCCTCACAGAACTACCTGACTTCTAAAGTGGCGTGTAGAAGATAACCATTTCTTGCCAAACAAACCAACAAAAAAAATAGTAGTAGTATATACCCCAGAGTAAGAGAGAGCAAGGCCAAGTTCAGGAACTGAAAGAGGGTGAATTAGGCTAAGGCAGAGTAAGCAAAGAGAGCACGTGATGAGAGATTGAACATGAGAAGTTAACAGAAGCCAAGTCATAAATAGCTATATTAAATTTAGACAAAGGCAGAATTACCCTAAGCTAATGACTTCAACGGAACTCATTAAAGGTTTTGGGAGGGATCCTAGGAAGGGTTTCATATAGTCCTCATTTTGAAAATTTTGCTAAAGAAAGCTACTGGTACTTTCACTGCAATCAGTGGAGATAACTCTTATCTCTTCTGACTTCCCCTTTGTCAAACTTCCTCCTGTCCGATGGCACTGGAGTGGCTAAGACATTTGGGGGGATCTAGCTCTGGGAAGTCTAGTTAATAAACTTAGTTTGGGATTTGTATTCAGTTATTTCCAAAAGCAGCAGGTGCTTAAATAACATCATTTTGTTCAATGCCCTTTCTTATGCTTAAATGAGGAAAAAATCTGAGCTATGTTGACTAAAACAATTTTATTCTAAGATCAGCTTCCATTATCTATCATTTCACTTAAAGTCTCAATTTTCAAGAAAATATTGATGACATTAAATGAAGATAGACTGTATGATGAACTTATTGCTAGCTATCTCAGTGTAAGGGGGACTTTTTCTTTTTTAATAAGAATGGCATATTGGTAAAGTTTAAATGAACAATTTTTATTGTCATTTATAAAAACATCCACAAGATAATTGAGGGACTATTGTTTCCTAGCTTGGGTGCATACGAGCATCTTTTTATATCACTTTCAGATCTTTTTTGAATCACTGATAAATTTTAGATTAAAATAGCCAAAAATGAAATAAAAGCAATAAAAATCAGACATTGAAAAACAAATCGTATCAAGAAGCTTGCAGATCAAACCAAATGAGATGACTAAAAAGAAGAAAGAAATCTTGAATAGAAATAATAAATAGGCACTTGGATATTTTGATAATCCAGTTAATGTAAAAGGATGAGTCATATGAACACATTGGGAAAAGATATAAATGTATTCCTAATTCCACATGAAATATCTAAGTCAACAAAGATGACAGCTAACTCAGTACACCACTGAAGGGGACATCAGCTACAAATTGTTTCATGCATCTCATCAACTCAACTGCTAGAAAAAGTCACTGGACAAGAAAATTTTAAATGCCTTGAAATCTTACAATTCCTATTTGAAATATATTTCATAGGGTTTCCCCAAATTTTATAATTTTAAAAATCTTCAATAGTTATGTAGCATATAAATGAGTTGTGAAGCTTTTCTAAAAAGAAAATCCTCAAGGATATTTAAAAAATTAAATTATGGTTGCCATGCAAAAGAAAAGATTGAATTATCAACCTATACTCTCTAGGAAAGACATTATAAAACTCATGGTCATATTAAAACATGATCAAAAAAGCATGAAGCTAACAAATGAAGAAAGAAGGTATCTCTGTGGCATGGTGGGCAGATAACTAAGATAAAAATTTTTCTCAACTTTAGGATATTCATGATAGTTGTCAGATTTTATTAAATGTGTAATTTGTTGAGTTTTCATATTCCTAATTTTTTTATCTTAATTTTCATATTGGTAGTTTCATGTTGTTTTTCTTAAAGAGGACTCCCCAAATTATATAAACACTGAACTCTTGCCCTGAGTTTGAACATTATTCCAAGGCATTTTTTCCAATTCTCTTTAATCTATTCATCCTTGCCTGGTCCAAATGCCATGTCAACACTATAGCTCTTTGTGTTAGTATTGGTTTATAGAAAGGAAAGAAGAAACCAAAATGTTTTAAGTGACTACTTTCTGTTACACATCATATTAGGTGCCCAATGACCTTATTTAATCATATACATTTCTTGAAAGCAGAGCAATTGTATTCCATATTTCCAAAAATACAAAATAAATGCTGGTTGTAATCCTTCCTGCTCTCTGCGATACTATGATGCTATTACTTTAAATTGGTAATTTTTCAGGTAACCCATTTTAAATTCAGACACAGTTCAGAATGCAGCCTCAGGTGAACCATGAGTTCTAGGTCCATAATCACAGACCTTTCTAAATGTTTTGGTTGCGCGGGAAAACTGTCCACTGATACGCTTGATAACTGCGTGACTGTAATAGCATTAAAACTCTTGAGACTTTGATAGATGTTGTTTTCTGAATGCATGCGTGAATATATTCTCTTTTAGCTCATCATAGTCAGGTCTTCATAGTCCCACTGAGAATGACACTCTAATCGTCAAGGATTAAGCAAATACTGGCCCTGGTCTTCTGCACTGCACTGCTAATCCATTGGGAATTACAAAAGTACAATTTGAAAAATGAAAAAATAATTCCATTGCCCATAATTTAAGATGGCAAAATCAGATCAATTAAGATTACCGACATACGATATAATTAACACAACCATTGTATGGAGGGTATTGCAGCACATATGGTATGACATATAAAACCAAACAGTGTTTTTTTACAACGTGTGAATATAGATATTACAAAGTTAAAGTTCAAGGCGAGATCTTCCTTCTTCCTTTGGCTGCATGTCTTGTATGACCCTGATGGTATCAAGTGACAATTTCATATATGATGAAAAAATTCTTTATTGAAATAGAAAGTTATAACTAGCATTTTTTTCTTTATATGTCAGGTTCTTAATAGTTTCCTAAATAACAAGGAACACTCTTAGTCAGTTGGCATTTTCCAGTGTTTTAATTGCCTGCTGTGATATAATTATTGTGACATTTTGGGATGTTTTTAACATCCTGAATTAAATATTCTGACATCCCACAGAGCACTTCATGAAAACAGTCAAACTGTATTCAAGTCATTAGCAGTCTACAGCTGTCCTTTAATATTAAAATTATTTTCCAACATAAAACACAGATGAAAATTAAAGTATTTAACAACTTTGAGCTTGGGTTAGATTTGAGCTCTATATTACTCTAATTTGTCAAGTAAGGGAGATCAGGGTGACTCTGAGATTCTTCCATTAAACTTTATCTGAAGCACCAAGTGAATTAGGGCCACCTCATGATAAAAGATAATGAACAAAATGTACTGATTTCAAAAGCGCAATTAGCCCCCAATTACACAGCCACAAATTTCACATTAAATGTAATCACCAGAACACCACATCTCTTTCTCTGTTGTCCTTGAAAGCTGGCTTGCTTTATTTTTCATGGTTTTATTTTTCTACCCATCTCTCTATTACTTGCTTCATACAGTATGTTCCAATCAATCTGACAGGCAATTTAGACAGCTGATGTATTTTAAGTAACAGTTCTGAAGCTGTATTCTGTGGCAAGATTTTAAGGAAATTCCAAAGGGAAAGCCCAGTTGGATGGATCAGTGACTAGCTCAAGGAAAGCTCCCCATCTTCAATATCTTGTGAGCATCTCAGAGTTAGCACATCTGAAACATTCTCTTTGACTCCCCAAACCTCACTTCTCTCAGTCGCCCCATCTCAAGAAAAACAACTCTATGCTTCCAGTTGCTCAGATCCTCAGACCATTTATTGTCACTGAGTCCTTCCTTGCTCTTTTAGCTAAAAATGCAAGCCATTGAAAATACTACTAACATTAAAAATGTATAAAAAATCCAAGATGCACCCTAATACAGTAGTAGTTAGATTCTCCACCTCTGGTCAAGCTCATTCCACATGCATCCCAAGAACCTGGGTCCACATCCCAGGGCCAGCGGGAAGCAACCAAAATTTACAACTGAAATACATAAAAAGTGCTTCTTCCTTTTCTCTCTTCCTGACAGCCTGTACGCTCCCCTTCGTTCCCACTTGTACCTTTCCTTTAAAAAACAAATCTCAAAAATCCAATACTTCCTGCCACCTCCTCCTCTGCTCTTAGTCAAAGCTGTTATCATTTTTAATAGTGATAAAACATGCATTAATTTGCCATATTAACTTTTTTAAAGGTGAAATTTAGGGTACATTCATATGATTTGCTGTCATGTTTCAAGAACCTGAATGGATGTTCAATACAGAGAGGTGCTCAATAAATGTGGCTGATGTTTCTGCAATCATTACCCTTCCCTCTGCTCAGAAAAGATCTTCCGCATAGCATAGGAAGGGTCTGGAACATCAGGGACTCTGACCATTTTCAGTCAACAATGGTCTCACTGGGATCCCTGATCTTCCTAAATATTTCTACTACTCCCTCTTTGATGTGACGGGGAAGAAGAGGGAGAACACATTTTAATAGCTGATTTTTCCTTGTTACCAGAGTAACACATGTTATCTTCCTTTTAGAAAATGTAGGAAATGTAGATACATAGGAAGAAATTTAAATCTCCATAATACCCTAATCAAAAGGTAATGATTTTTTAATGTCTTCTTGCCTATCTTTCCCATCTTATTTGATTCATATGCATTGTATTCTAATAATAGAGTCCAATATGTATTTTTAAAGGCTGCTTTTTTTTTTCACGAAATGGTAGATATCCCCAGAGCTTTATCAATAAATGTTCTTCTGCAACATCATTCTCAGTGGCTGGGTAATAGCCACTGAGCAGATAGATATCATCCAGCCATAAGAAATGACAGAGAAAGGAATGAAGGCATTGTTCTTTGTAATAAAATTATTAAATTCTCTTGGATAATGTGGCTTAATTATAGAAACATGTTTAAGAAATGTGTCCATTCTTTGAATGTTTCTTTCATTAACGTCTGATGGTGTCACCTGTAAAACTTCTAATGCAGACAAAAACTGGAATATACTAGATCTTCACTGAAAGTGAAGATGTTAGAGAGTGCGTTACGCTTTTTCAGCCACAACTTTGTGAAACTCCCATATTTTTCCTCAACATCATACATATTGTTTATTAAAAAGCCCTTGTGGACTAAAGGAGACAATTACACAGTCCATTCATTTATTAAAAATTGTCAAAGCTAATTTTCCTTCTTTGATAAAATTGACATCTGCTGGCTCTAATACTTCATCTGGCACCCCACTTTGGAAATCACCATTTGAAAGTAGAGATTATTATGGTATACTAAAAATCACAATATAGCAGGATGTGTGGTTTTCAAAGCGCTTCAGTTTCTGTGAAGACTTGTCAGCACTCACCCTCCCGACTCTCACCATTCAGTCTCAACTCCCTCCAAATACCCATCTACCCTTCTAATGAAGGCTCATTAGAGTCATCTTCTATTTCAGTTCCTCTTCAACTTTTTCACAGAGATACCATTCCTTCTTTCTTCTTTTACTTTACAGTTATTACAGTGTAATTTACCTACCATAAAAGTCATCCATTTTAAGTGTAAAATTCTACTCTTCTTAGTAAGATTTCAAATTCATGTAATCATCACCACATCCAGTTTTATGACATTCCCCTCATTCCAAAAATGCCCCTTGCCTCCATTTAAGTCTTTTTTGTTTTTTTCTTAAAAACTCCCTTCGTTTGATCTGGTGACAGCACACAGTGAACTTCTATGTTACCTTTTTTTTTCATTTGTATCCTCTCATCTTTCACCTATGCCTTTCGCTCTATTAAACTTTAAATGTTGATTGTCCTTACAGTGTGGTCCTATATCTTCTTCTTATTTTGCTCTGTACTCTTTCCCTAAGCCATCTCATCTAGCCCATGACTTTAATTACTATTCCTTCTATATCCAAATCCATTCTCCATCCACACTTCCAAATTCTAAACATTTATGGTATTACCATGTGCAACTGTTTCTTTCCACATAGATGTCCCACAAGCACCTCCAACTTAATATGCCTGAATATGAATTTAGTATACTCTGTCTACCTCATACCTTTTTATCTTCAGTGTCTCATCTCTCAATCAAGATACCATTTATGTCTCCCACTTAGGAGCTCAGTTTGGAAAATGTGGGCATAATCCTTATCCCCTTCCTCTCTCTAACTTACCATACTCAACACATCCCTTCTCTCTCTCTCCACAGATACCCACCTAACCCCAGTGCACCAACATTTCCTACCAGGACAATCAGGGTAGACTTCTAATGGTTTTCTGCATCTACTCTGAATGCCTTCTACTCTGAGATCAGAGTCAAATTAAAGCTAAATGTAATGTAAATCTACTTAAATGTTTCAATGGCTTCTATAAGCTTTGAATTCAATTATTTTTGTTTTTTAAATTTGAGATACAGTATAAGTATCCATAGGTCGATGAATAGAGAAAGAAAGACATGGCGCTTTTGTGTGTATGTGGTTTGTGTGTGTATGTGGTATGTGTGTATGTGTGTGTGTGTGTTATTCAGCCATAATAACAACAACAATAAAAGAAATCCTGCTATTTGCAATAACATGAAAGATTCTAGATGGGATTATGGTAAGTTAAATAAGTCAAAATTCAATACCACAGTCTACAGATGCCTGCACCATCAGATCCTAACACTCTGAGTTCATATGCATCCCCCTTGCTCCACACTGGGATCCCACATCCAAGTGAAGGCACCAAACTCCTCAGTTTCAGGTTCTTTCTTCTTCCTGAAATGTTTCTCTTGAGTCCCCCACCTTTCACTCTTACTCATTCTCAGGTTTTAGCTTATGCGTCTCCTTCCCTAGAGAAACTTCCTACCCGGGATCCACATTAATGGTCACTTTCTCTGAAATATTTCTTCATAGTACCCTATTATTTTACATTGCAGAAGTGATCACAATTGTAATTACAGAGCAATCTGGATTATTTAATGTTTATTTTCCTTTCTAGATTATAATCTCCATGCGGGCAGAGGCAATGTCATATTTCTTTCATGGATGTACCTTTAGAAGCCAACTCAGTGCCTCACACAAAGGAGACACTCACATACCTCAAGGCTTCATGACGTCATTTGGTCCTTATGGGAACTCTGAAAAGTTACCAAGATCAATCCTCCTGCATAGGTAAAGAAAGTGGGATTCAGATATGTAGTTAACTTGTCAAAGATCAATCACTGAGGATAGTAGACACATACACAGATCAATGCCATGAGCAATTTAGAAAGTTTACTTCATCAAAGTTGAATAATGATTAATGATATTCATCATCATTAATATGTTCAGCTTTTAAACAAGTCTTCTAGTCAAGGAATAAAAGTAGTCAGTCTAAGTAAATAGTTACAATTGTGCATCTAATTTCTAATTCTCAAAAAATGCTTGTGAGGTAGAAATTAACATACATTAAATTATTCCCTCCCAGGAAGGCCTAACCACGGCTAGTCTACAATTTGCATACCCCATATGAAAATGACCAATAAAAGGAATTCATGGCTTCTTGTCCTCCTGTATTCAACCTCTACATACTGAATGAATTCTGTGAATAAAGGACTCACTGAGAGATAGAGAATACGGGATGATTTGTAGATAGTACCTCATCAAATAAACACTTTATAAAAGTTCGTTGACTCGATATAAAAATGAGCCAAAACTTGAACCTTCAACTTTCTGATTCAAATTTCAAGTAGAGATCTCCCTATAGCTCAGATGACTCAGGTAGCTAAGGTACAGGCTCTGAAAGCCATGGACCTGGACTTGAGACACAGCATCAGAGTGGAAAAATTTCATGCAACTTCTTGGTTTACCTGTACATAGGCCTTTATATGAACTGACAATTTAATGGTACTATCTACCCACACCACCAGTAATAGGCACCTTAACATTGACAGATTTCTCTGGAGAGAAAAAAAATGACATTGAATTGAAATCTGAATGTATAATAGATATAATAACCTTTTCTAATGAGCATAAAACTATTCAATAAATTAATAAAATCTAAGCAACATATATGATTCAACAAATACCTACAGAGTACCTGTATATGCTGCATCATGTTAACAACATTTGTGTAGTGATTTAGTTTATAAAATGTTAATATCTAACATCTTGACAGTGAACCCTAACACTCCAACCTGTGATCTCATAGTCACTTAGTTTCTGATACATCCCCTCTAAAACCCAACAATCAGCATAGAAACAGTAGACAAGCAGACTAGTCCTGTGTTTAGTATCCAGTATGTGAAAATAAGTCCTAGACTCTCATAAATCCTCCAAGTTATAGCATTCTCTCCAAACTCTTGGAAGCAAATATATAACTGCCTCTGCTTTATATCTTGAATTGAATACCTCCTTTCACTAGACCTGGGGCTCATCCATGAACTTCATCCAAATAAGGATTGGAGCTTCTCTCCAATTAACATTTGTTGATCCTCTTTTAATGAGACTGAGGAATTATCTATAAAAGTTCACCTTAAAGAAGACCAGAGAAAGCCCAATAAAGTCACCAGTGCAGCAGGACAACTGACAGATTGATTTTCAAGACAAGACAAGATTTGATCAGTTCTGCAGTACACCAAGGTCATCAGAAGTGATGGAGAGAAAATATCAAGTGTCAATTCATGGAGACCAAATCTTGAAAGTGGGCCAAGGATCATATATACAACCAACGGCATTGGATTTTACAAAATGATATAGAGAATTCTTGTAAATACAGGAAAATAGCTAAAGTCAAGGATCAACAGGGGTAAGAAACAAAAGATTCCAAGGATTCAATTTTGAGATCCCATACCTATGAGTACTGACTTAGTCAATGACTGGGTTAAAGGCACAGGACTAAGGAGACACTGGAACTCGCAACCAAAAGAGCCTAAGAAGCACTTGATTTATGCATATTGATTAGGTAAAGGAATGAGACAAAACTTGAACCTCTAAATTTCTGATTCATATTTTACATGTAAGTTTGGGACTTGCTATGGAGAGTTTTACATGAACTAGTTCTTTAATGGAACTACCTGCCACACCACACAGCCTCCATTAGCACTAAAGGAAAGTCAGGTAACTCATAATTGGAGACAGGTAGGTCTAATTCAGTTCAATTTTGCACAGACAAGTTTTAAAGTTTAACTGAATCTACAGAAACTTCTGCTCTTAATGTGGGTGAAAATGCAAAAATTGGAAGTCATCCACTGGCATGTTCTTGAGAGAAACCAAAATTACCTGGAGAAGGAAACATTCTAGTTAAATTTGTACCCAAACCCATAGTGGACACAATAGCGCTCATTTAAATGTTATCCTGAAATGATGAACCCTACATAAAATGTTCCTCTCTCTACTCGTCTCTATATGCAGTCTGGACAAGTCCAGGAATGGAGAGTACCTTATGTTCATGCATTGATTATATTAATAACAAACATTTGCTTGAAGTCTTTTAAATTAGCAATGAGACTTTCAAATCAGGATCTCACTGGGCATTTGTGTTTATGAATAATGTTAGTTAATCATTGACTCACCCTATGAACTGACAAGGCACAATGTAGAATAACACATGACTACAGCTTTCCCTTTAAGTTGCCGTGTTACTTAGCTAATAGCGTAGGTCTGAGAGCACACTCATGCAAATGGCAGAATAAAATGTATAAAATAACAATTAGAAAAGTCAAAAATCCAAACGGATGAAGACATGAAAGGTTATGGTTGACATTCCTTCTTTAAAGTCACTGTGATTGGATGAGGCCAGAGAAATGTCAAACAGAAGGGTGGTAAAATAAATGAAATTCACCACAGTAGCTGACTTATATCAAAATCTAAAAGGTGACTAGAAAGGCCTTTCAAGTCTAAATAGAGGTGGGAAAATACCAATAATTACGCCTTCTATTTGTCACCTTCCAGTAGCTGGAGACAGTTTACAAACGTTAACTCATTAATCCTCACAATATGACTGTGAGTCAAAAGGGTGACAACTGGTCTACCTTGTTTCACAGAAAAATGATGAGGCTGGGGGATGGGATGACTGGTGGAATAGCTGCACCGCATCTGTGGGGCAGCCAGGGAAGACATGCAGGCAGTAGCTAGCAATTCTAAAACCCAAACACTAAACCCACAGAAACTTGGCTCTCAAAAGAAATGATCTATTATAGCGCAATCTAAAATTCTAAGACTCAAAAGCCATTCTCTTCTAATTAGCTGCCAGGGCTCTCATGGTCAGATTGTTCCTTTTATGTATTAATGAGATTTTTTTTTTCATTTTTAAGACACTCTTGAGGCTGTCAGTGGTAATCAACTTGGAACCAGATCTCTGAAATCACATATCATTAGATGCTAAAGAAGAGACTCATATCCTAGTCTATACCCATGTTACTCTCAAGTTGTCTGTAGTAGTGCTCAAAATATTTGCAGTCGTTCTCTGAAGGACATGGAAATTCAGTTTGGTTCTGTGACTTGTGCTGTCCCTCTCTGCAAGAAAGAGTAGAGATGTGCCACAATGTCAGTAGCGATGGTCTCTTGTGGGCTCTGAGCCTCACCAGTCCTTCCCCCAGAAGACCTTGCAACCCTGCTGCACAGTAACCATGTGCGACCGAAAGGCGGTGATGAAAAACGGAGATATGTCGGAGGAGATGCAACAGGACTCGGTGGAGTATGCTAGCTACTCAGGCATTGGAGAAATAGACCATGGAGAAGGAGATAGCTGCCCACCTTAGGAAGTATTCTTTTCTCCGCCAGCACCACCCTGGAGTTTGACAAGAAGCACAACCCCATCTGGCTTTGCGTTGTGGGGAGAGCTTTGGCAGTTATGCGAAACTTGAAACCAGACACTTCATCTACTTCTACCTGGGCCAAGTAGCCATTCTTCTGTTCAAATCCGGTTAAACACCTGAACTGTGCTGCACACCTAGTTATCCATCCAAAAAACAAGGAAGGCAGCCTAAGTTCCAAATACCAGAGACTTAAATCTTTAGTCTTGCTTAAGGGAACACCTCAGTCTTTAAACCTTTATTGTGTTGTTTTGTACAGGGCATTCTCTGTACTCATCTGTTGTGATTATAAAGCAATTAGCAAAACAGCTTACGTTTGTATTCATTTTCTATTCCATACCTCTCTGCCCCATGTTTTTTCCTCACAATCCATTTCTTTTGAAAAATAAATATGTTGGAGAAGCGTGAAAATAAAAAAGGAAAGAAAGAGTAAATGTTCCTACCCTGTTAATGTCAGACTTAACCATGAAGCTGCCTTTGGACAATCAAATATGAATAAAAATGACATTTGTCGCTTTAAAAAAAGCTTTCAGAGTGAATTCATGGTTCACATTGTGTATTTTATCTTGTCCCTGAGACCCATAAGCTGCAGATAGAGACTATCCCGTCAATTCGCCCACAGGCACGCAGAAGGAGATGGACAGAGCTGCAATTTGAACCCAGGCATTTGAGCTCCAGCACCTGTTCTCTTACCCATAATTCCAAACTTCCACCATTATAATAATATGGCCTCAGTGAATCAGGTGAATTGTTCAGCAGAAATCTTAGAAGCAGTCATTTGTTTAGGTATTGGAGAGAATCTGAGGCTTAGAAAAGAAAAAAATTAATTGATGTTTTCTGTATGTTTGTTCAAGGTCTTTATACAAGGGTTAACCATTATTGTTAGGCAGAAATCTACTTACAGTTTAAGAAAGAAGTGACAATACATTGTCGAATAAGCTACTATACCAAGGGTTTCCATTCCAATTCTTCACCCCAATAAATAATAAGCTATTATTACAACGTCCTAGTTCTGTTCTCCTCTTTGCATGACTTTTTACCAATGGCTACTCTTCCGAATAATTATTCATCTTTGTGCCTCAGTTTTCTTTTCCTACTCTAGAAGTAGAAATCCAAACTACGACTTTTTAGCATAGTTCCCTACCCCAATCTTCCACCTCCCCAGTCTTTCCCCTCTCACCTCCTTTAAATCCAGCTGCTCAAAAGATTTGGAATAATTCTTGACTCCTCTCTCTTACTGATACCATTGGCTTAATTTATCTTTACTGTCACTCTCACCCCAAAATAAATCCTACATTCCACTGTCTCATACATATACTACCACGCCCCCAAACTCTGGTATCTGAGCTGAAATCAACACTTCCAGGACTTTAGCCACAGACCCTGAACTGTTCTTCCAGCTTTCTCTCTTGACCTTCACAATCTGTTCTCCATAGAAAAACCAGAGTGATCTTTCTTATGGGTCATTGAGATGGGGCCTCTCTCCTCCTTTAACCCCCTCCGATGGGTTTCAATCTAGTGGTCAATGTTTAGTAACCTGTATGAAATCACCAAGGGTTGGGAAGAGATGCCAAAGGTCTGATCTCATGAACAGTGTCTGGGATACAGGATATCACTGCTCTAGAAAAATAATTCAGAACACTTACTTTAAATTCAAAGTCCTACATGGTTTTCCCATTACCCCTCAGATCTCAATATCTTCTTCTTTGAGTCCTCCAAACACGCTGACCTCTTCATTATTTGTCAAACATTTTACACATATGCCCATCTCAGTGAATGCTTCTCCCATAGATATCTGCTCACATCTTGCTTCCTCAGTACTCTGTGTGGGATAAGACTGCTTCCTGTCCAAACATACCTTTGAGAATTTGAACCACTGTGTAACATACTATTATAATTTTATTTACATTTCTATAAATCCACTAGGGATGTAAGCTCCTTGTAATAAAGAGCATTGTCTTGATCACTGTCATATTTCCAGCATCTAAAACCAGTCTTAGCACAATGCCAATGCTCAGTCAGTCTTTAGTCATTAAATATGAACAGTTAAAGTAGCAACTGAATAAATAAACTAATACATTTTTCAAAATAAAAACACAGAAGTATGACTAGTGGAAAGGAGATTGGGGCCAGAACCAAACATAATAAACTGAGTCCCCCTAAATGGCATTGAGACCCAAGTGATAATTGCCTGGGTTTAGCAAGTGGGCCAGGGGATGGAGGATTAATGAAATAATAGAGAGGATGAATAAATGCAAAAGTAATGTGTAAAAGAAATTAAGCATGTTTTAGCAACAAACAAGGAGGTTTGGTAAAGCTGTTTTGAAGAAAGAAGTAAGCATAATACTGGTCCAAAAAAAGAAAGTCTACTATCAGTGTTCGGGATAGTCAAGTGATAATCCGAAAACCACGTACGTGCTGAATGAACTCTGTCAAGGGATTTCACTCAGGTTTCTAATGCATAGAAATCTTTCAAAAGTGAGATGGGATGTTATGTTTTCTCAAGCACCTTCTTATTGCTTCAGGTTATATGGCTGCAAGCACCAGAAACTAACTCTGGCTATTTGGAGAAGTAAAGATATTTACAAAAGGGATATGGGGCAGCTCTGAAAATCAAAGAGAAGGCTGGAGAACCAGGATGAGGGAAAAACAGGAACTAAGCTAGATTGTGTGTCTCAAGGCAAGAACAGAGTAATAGTAATAGCAGTATTAGTACTATTTTAATAGGCACATCCTAAGCCCTTTAGATACTCAAACTTATTTGACGATCATGACAATCGTTTGAGTTAGGTTCCATTAATGAGTCCATCTTCGAGTTGAGGAAACTGGGTTTAAAGAGGTTATATAACTTTCCCTAGCAGTAGGCTGATTATATATGCTGTGCTTTTATTCATATTTCCAGACTACCCTATCATTTTAATATAAATGCCAATTTTGTCCCACTTTTAATAAACCAGGGCCATCTTTCACCAGGGCAAAAGTAGCAGGTGAGTTTCCCCACGTCCAGTCTCGGAGGAGGCCCCAAAGCTGCCCCTTCTACTGCACATGAGACAGTCCTTGCTGGTACTAACTGCATTGGACTGTGACCACTATTGCTATTCTTGTCCCCTGTGAGGAAGCAGAAGACTTTCAGGAAGAGGATTCTACCCCCAACCCCACACACCTGTTTCTTCAAAGGGAGCAGAACATCACAGAGTGGTAGAGCCACTGGTAAGTAATATAGGAGTTATCTCTGGCACTGTGGGGTTATCTCTGGCACTGTGGGGTTCTCTCTGGAACTGTGGAGTTCTCTCTCACATTGTGAGGGTTACTGGGATTTCTGGCACTGGGATGGCTAAAACAGCATATGTTTAGACAAGACATTTAGAGCAGGACTTATAGGAACATCAAATTTGGTTTTCACCTAAGATGATAAAATTCCTTGCACCAGCCTTGGCTATTTGTATGAAGTACCACCAGACCACATGTCATTATTATGCACTAGCCCATTGCATCACATAATACATACATATTGCTGGCCTGGTGCTCTGTTCCAGCTGGATTGCTCCATGTCCTCCCTAACCCTTAGTCACCAGCACATAAACCTATCCTGATTTTGTCATGTCGGTGTCCCATTTTTGTCTCAAGGAAATATTGTTAGCCTACCTAGTAAGTCACTTAGCTAGTAAGGGTTTGAACCCAGGTTGTATGGTCCCTGAGTCTCTGCTCTTAGCCACTCGATGCCACATTACCTCTCAGATGGGTAGTCACATCAGGACCTTATGTGACTTCAACCGGTCCTTGTGTTTTCACCAGGATTCAAAGTCCCAGAGAGGTGGCACACTTGGGATGGTTTGGGTATCAAGCCCAACCCTAGCTGGGGGAGGCATGTCACCTTTCTGACAATGCTCCCAAGGCTGCACAGAGAAGAGAAAAAGAGAAGCAGGATGGTAGAACATCCCAATGAAGCGATGAGAGGGGATTTTGTCCAGCTAAATGCAAGAGTCTCTAGCACATCATTTCATCTTATTTTCTAATTCAGCCTACCAAACTTTCTTTCAGCCCCTTATGTGACTGTGATTACCAGAAAAAACTCTGGTTGTTGTTCAATTTCCTAAAAAGCACATAGAAATGCAAGCAAAAGAAATAATAAAACAATAAAGTTAAACTTAAAATTTTAAATCTCTAAGAGTCAAACAGACACGAGCATGGGCCATTGTTGTACTTTGTAGAAGCAAAATAGAAAAAGAACAAGAAAGAAAAGTAAGGGCTATCTCCTAACCTTTTAATGTGTCGCAGAGTACTGTGTTAACAGCGCTACATATAATCTCATTTCATTCTCTCAACATTATGAAATGGGCATTTCACAGATGAGGACACTGAAGGTTAGAAAGATCTAGTGATTTGCTCAAGGTCACATAGCCAGTAGAGTCGAAACTTAAGTCTCAATTTGTCAGATTAAAATTTTAATTTTCTTAATTCATAAGATATGGTTGGTGGTACAAAAATTAGAGTGATCCTTTCGGTGAGGGGAAAACAATTATAAGCATACATGATATGAAAATTATTTTTAATAAAAAACTGAGATTAAATTAAGTCATAAATGTAAAAATATCTTTAAAGTTAAAAGCCTAATTAGATTGAATGTATTATGTTCTAATTAGTATGAGGATATTACAATCACATATTCATTATAAAAGTATAATGGCCCAGTAATATAAAAAAAAAAAATTGCTTCTGTAATAAAAGCCTAGTAACCTTGAACTTTCTACATAATCATGCATTTTTGGTGTTGACAGCTCTGTGCTCTCCAGCCCAAGGAAACAGAAAGGAGGAAAAAATGTAGAAAACAATTTGAGAAGGGAAAAAGGTTGAATGCTGATGGTGCCTTCCAGTCACCCTCAAATCAAAGGAGTCATTCACTCGATTTAACCCTCTATTTCCCTTGCAAGGAAAAGGATCACTTGTTGGCAATAACAATTTGCTGTTATTTAAAATCATTCTTTTAATGAGGGGGAGGATAATGCAGGAAAATTTCTTTTCTTCTCAAAATATAGAGAGGAAACACCAAAAAGCAAGATGCGAATAAATAAATCTATAATTAGTCTTACGGACCCACACATTTATCAGCTTGTGAATGAGGGAAGGGGCGTGGCTATGTCTATAAAGCAGTAACTCTATAACATAGAGAATAGAAATACACAAGCTAGCCCCATTAGCTGCAGACAGAAACCACAGGTAAGCCAGGTTAAGTCATTAACTAATTCTATGCCTCTGGACAAGTCACTGGATTTTCCGTTGCCTCTTCCTCCCTCAACCCCTCCAGTTGGGCACTACACAACACTCCCTGAAAACCAGATGTTACATCAAAGCCAGTATTTCCTGGAGGCCAGCCTTCTGACTTCTTTGAAAAGCACTAAATTTAGAAGTAGCATGCAAATAACACTGCTCAGATTAAACTCGCTTATTAGTGGTCCAAATGATAATCAAAGGCAAACAGATGGTCGCTTAATGAATGTTATTGGAAGGAAGGCATCTTTAAATATAGGATTTGTGTGAAAAGTTTGCTTTCTCTTACAAGTTATTTTGATGATTATGTTAGAATGCTGGCATTCTTCAGAACATAACCTTGTGAAGCCTCATAGACATGTTGAACAAGATCAAAGCTTTGGGGACCCAATGAAAGATTTCTCCAACTCTAATAAGCAAACTGACACAGTTAAAATAGAGATCAAAAGCCTTAACAGAAAGCAGAGTGTTATCAAGAGCCAGAATGGATACCTTAGGGAATCAGAGATATCAAGTAGATCTTGCTTTTCTAAAAACCTGACATGTAAAACAAAATCCAAACTGGTGCCAGCATTAGGAATTGTTGTTTCTTTTGAAAAAGATTTATAATAGGATTCATCTGACCTCCAAATACCCTAACGTGTTTAAGACAGAATTTGATTTATTTGCTTCCCTGCCCCCCAAGTAACATGCTTTTCTCCTTGCTCAGCAAAAATGTGGTTAGTGGCTATATCTCATTCTTTTCTACACAAGGAATTGCGTACTATATTCTAAAATAGGCAAGACAGCTTTCCACATGATTGCTGGAAACCCTGGACCAGAATCAATTTCATGGTATCTGTGTTAACTAAGGTTAGTAACACATCTCATATTAATTCAATATTTGTGATATATCTGCATGTTATATATGTATATGTATATATTCTAGGTGCTAGGCACTTCTTACAAAAGATATTTATTTAAAAAAAAAACTATACATACCAGTTTTTCTAGCATATAAACAGAGTTGATGGAGGCACAACTCTGCAATATTATGTATCATTCAAAGTCCATTCAGGATAGAGGAAGCACCCTACTTAACCGAATAGAGAGAAATGAATACAAAGAACTAAACATAAAGTTATTCACTAAGTGACTGAAGGAGTTAAAAAAGAACGCTAAAGAGTGGTGTGATACTAAGCATTCAGAACCAGCAATCTGTCTGAGGAAATCTGACTTGTACCATTTGCCATTTTCCATGGTGTAAATACTCCCACCACAGCAGACTTTCAGCTACCAATGTTTTAACAAGTGACTTGCAATATTTGTGAAAATTTAACAATCGGCTCTTGCAAGACAAGACAGACCAGCTCCAGCACAGAAGTAGGAACTGTAGGCAGCAGTTGGCACTCTTATGACTGAGGCATAAAGGGAAAAGACTGGAATTATTAAAATTTAGAAGTTTGAAGAAGGGACCTGACAGAACTGAAAGGTAGAGATCTGAAGATGGAGTGATGTTCAATGGGCATTGGAGAGAGTTGCTGAAGGGAAGTCCATAGGCCTCCTGAGATCCTAAAAAGAAAACATGTCTAAAAGAACGTATTGGGTAGCTTCTGCAGGGTCTGGACCTGGCCAGTGCCTTCTCCAAGGTAGCCATATTCAATCTCAAGGCAGATCAAAATGCAGATATGAAGGGCATGTAAGAGGAAGTAGTGGATGTACTACATAGGTATTTGAGAATTATGACATAGAAAACAAGATGGCCCATAACAAGAAGGAATTTGACAGAAAGTATCACCCCACTTGGCTCTGCATGGTGGGGAGGAACTTTGATAATTACATGGCACATGAAACCAACACTACTGCTTCTACCAAAGCCTAGTGACCATTTTTCTGTTTAAATCTGGTTCAACACATGGACTGTGCCACACACCCAAGAAACCCATCCAAACACAAGTACCGAAGTCTAAATTCCAAATTCCAGAGACTCGAAATCTTCAGTCTTGCCTAAGGGAACACCTCAGTCTTTGAACCTTTATTGTATTGTTTTTTTGCAGGGAGTTTTCTGTATAAATTTTTTAGAGTTCTAAAACAATTAGCAAAACAATTTACATTTGTATTCCTTTTCCATATTTCTGGCCCCATGCTTTAGAGCCTCAAAATTCATTCCTTTCAAAAATCAATACATTAATTAATACATTTGCTGGAGAAGTGTGAAAATAAATAAATAAGAGGCATGGCTGATGCTGGAGACTCTGATGTGGCGCAAGCTATTTGAAAGTGTCCAAGAAATTGCAAACTGGATTCAGTTCTGACTACAGGAAGGAAAACATTAGCACACTGTCATAGCAGTATTGAAAACATTGCTAGAGAGTGCAGCTCACAAGAACAGGGGGCCAACCAGAAGCCAGCAGGAAGTAGACAGGAGGGAGCACGCCTCTTCTTCCTCCTCCAGCCCCACAGTTTTTCTCTAGTGCTCCCAGTGGGAAAGTGCCAGGAAACAGCTGTTGAAGCCAAAATAGCATTTGCAGAGTCCCAGCCCTGACATTTCAGAAAGTGAACCCTAAAAAAAAGAGTTTGGAACTAAAAGGTAATTGCTTAATAACTGCCACAATTATAATTATAACTCATGTACATTTGTATGATTATTTACAATTTGCAAATTTTTAAAAGAATTATCTAAAATAATAATCACCATTTACTAGTGTTTGAACAGTGCCAGAAACCATGCCAAATTTTATACAGAAGGCATGTCATTCAGTGTTTGCAATGATCTTATAAGATACGTACTGTTAAACCCATTTTGATTGACTGTATTGTAGGTACAAAAATATTAAGAGAATTGCCAAAGATTACACTGGCTGATGGCAACTACTGTTGGTTGACCCTTGAACAACAGGGATTTGAACTGTGCAGGTCCATTTAGACTTGGATTTTCTTCATCTATGTTTTAGCATTAAAGGATTCAACCAACCATGAATTGCTGGATTCAGCCAGCTGGGAACGTCCATGGGTTGAATTCCCAGATAAGCAACTGGCATATAGGAAGGAGCCCCTATGTTTTTACTATGAAGATGGTCAGGGTCTCTAACTTCCAGTGCTGTATCAGGACAACTGTGAATCATCTCAAATATACATCCTCTGGCTTCATTTCACCATGCTGCCTCAGCCACAGGGCTATCATTTTCAGTTAGGAACAAAATCAAATGTCAGCACCACTTCATTTGAGGTCTACTCAGGAAGATCTGGGTTCTTAATGGGGTGCTACAGAGATCCTATTTTCCTGTCAGTTCGTGACTTAGAAGAATTTTGGTAGTCTCCATCAGATCCTTTACTTAAAAGGTCTATTTGTTATGATGACACATACCTTAAACCTATGTAACGTTATGATGCGAAGTTCCTTCAATAAATTTTTTACACTAAGAAAATAAAAAATTAGAAGTCTACCTGCAAAAGTTGGAATCAGGTAGAAGTAACAGAAATAGTGAAAAATGATGGTCTAAATAACCCAGGAGTTTCAATTTTCTCATGTAAAGCAAGTCTTGAGTTTGGCAATCCAAAAATGGTTTGGTAATGTTCTGACACCTACAAAGATCTAGAGTCTTTCTATGTTTTCGTCATTGTTCTCTGAGATGTATCTCCCATTCCTATCTAGTCAAAAAGAGGAGAAGGACAAAGCATAGCTAATTCTGTTCCTTTTCAAGAATTTCTTCAGAAGCCCCTCTCAAGAACTTCATCTCACTTCTCTTTGTCCAGAATTCTTTCATGCATTGACCTTGACCATGGGACTACTCACAGAGGAGTGGGAGGCTGGGGAATGTCTTTTGTAGCTAGACACAGTTCCACACAATAAAATAAGATTCCGTTAATTTGGAAAAAAAAGAAAGAATGAGTATATTTGACAGGTATGCACATCAATTATAAAAGATAAGTAGGATTGGTAGGATCAATAGTTTATCTCCCCTTTACCTATTCATGTATCTTTCCCTTTTCCCAATTTCTTCACTTTGTCAACTCTGTGACTCAGATTTCCTATAGGAGTCTCACTTGAAAATATTTGTCTCTTTATCCCTATAAATTCTTTCATATTGCTCAGCCATGTGCCCTCTATTTTGGTTTAGAAAGTATATGCCAGCATAAATGACTTTTTTGTTTTCTGACATGTTGTTCAATAATCTTTCAGTTCCTTTGCCCCTGAATCTAAGATCCCAGGAATTGCCCTGCCAGTTTTTCTTTTCTTTCCTTTTTTTTTTTTTTTTTTTGGTGGGGGTTGGGGGTGTTGATTGTTTAGTCAAACTTTTGTCCTTTTCAGTAATCCAATTTAACATTCCTGGGAGTTTTGAATCATTGCCAGACAATTCTGAGTAGCATATGTCAAGAGGGCATATTAAACGTCATATGGAATGATATTCTCTGTCAGCAAAGTATCTACTTTTTATCCAAGAAAATTGTGAATTTGATGTGTGAGGGTTAGGGAATCACAAGAGTTCAGCCTGTCTTCTACATATCCTCTCCCTCACTTTCTCCATACCACCTTAACCATAATAAATAGAATCTCAAACAACAGGTAGATTTCAAGAAGATGGGAAGCATTTCAAGTAGGCATGGAACCCTGTACCTCCTTTCTTCTTCCTGTCTCTCCAAGACATCATGCCACAAGAATCAATAACCTGGCTTCCACAGACAAACTGACTAGGAAAATGTTGGAAGTAAGAAGCAGGTAACATATCATAATGATTATGCAAAATCTTAACCTTCATTTTAGCAGATTTCCATAAGGTGTTGATTTGTGCATGTGTAGTTTTTTAAATAATATTTTAGTACAGTTTTAGCTCTAACAGAGAAATGGAGAAAACATAACAGAGAGTTCCTTTACTCCTTCCCCAACACACAGTATATCCTATTATTAGCATCTTGCAATAGTGTGGTAAGTTTGTTACAATAAATGAACTAATATTGATGCATTGCTATTAAAGAAAGACCACAGTTTATTGAAATCTCCTGGGTTTTCACCCCATGTCTTTTTTCTGTTACATGGTACCACCTACATTACATTTAGTCATCATGTCCCATCAGACTCTTCTTGGCTGCGACACTTTCTCAGATTGTCCTTGCTTTTAATGTCTTGACATTTTTTAAGAGCATGAATCAAGTAAAAGGTAAGGTGCCCTTCTCCTGGGATTTGTGTGATGCTTTGCTCATGTTTAAGTTAGGATTATGGGTTTGGGGGATGAAGGTCACAGATGATAAGGGCAATTTTTATCCCATCTTGTCAAGGGGACATATCAATATGATTCATTGTTATTAGATATGGTCCTTGACTGTTTGCTTGAAACAATGTTTGTCAGCTGTATTCACTAAAATGCTATTCCTTTTAACACTTTCTATACTATCTCACACGTAAAAAGCTATAGTCCCCTCCTTTCTAAAGAATGGAGTATCAATGCAATTAACCTATACTTCTGCATGGGGTATTTGTCTCTTTTTTGATTATTTATTTAGCCAGTTTTTTATAATGTCTTCATAGATATTTATTTTACATTTGGGTTATAAAGTAATACTAATTTTTTGTATTTTGTTGCTGAAATTGTTCTGACTTTTGCTATAACGAGCCCCTTCAGTGGACTCTCATGCCCACTTGTCATGCATTCATCAATGTGGATTTATTTCATGGTTTGATTTTATTTTAGCGCTTCTTTACTTTGGGTCACTACAAGATGTACTCATTGTGCACAGTCCTAGAATCACCTATTTTGCCAATTGGATTTTCATTTCTGTTATCCTTTTTAGTTCTTTCAAAAATTCTTTGAGAGAAAAAAAAAAGGAAAGTTGCAGGCGGGAATGAAGGCAATTAGCTGAAGAGGCAGGGAGAGGAAGGAGGAAGAAGCATTTTGTTTCAGTTTTCATCTTGGTTGCCTCCCACTCAGGACAGGAGCCCAGTTCCTTGAGGTGTATGTAGATTACTTTTAGTCACAGGCAGTGGACTTAACCACTACTGTATCAAGGTGCAGTACAACAATCCATTGTTCCATAAATAAGCATAAGTTTACTGTTTCCTTCTGCTTCCAACAAAGAGACAAGAAGCAGATGCAACAATATAAATTGAAGTGTTGCAGTTCTCTAAGAAAAGGCACCAAGAGTTAGATGAAGAGGAAGGGAGACCGAACAACTGGTTGGAGTTTTCCTTCTGATGGTTCACAGAGACCACTTCCTCCAGAAAACCCTCCCTGTTCCATGGGCTGGCCTGGGCTGGGCATCTCTGAGCACCTAAGGCTTTCAACTCACATTCGCTTATCAACAAATGCTTGCTAAGTCTCCAATATGAGCCAAGCTCTGAGCTCAGAGCTAGAGATAAAGAGATGAATTATACCCTTATGTCCCAACACTTAGAAATCGGGGGATGGAGACAGACTGTGGGATCATATGAGCATGCAATGGCAATACTTGTGTCATTATAGGTGACACAGGTGAGACAGAATAACTGCCTAGACTAAGAGGCAAAAGAAGGCTACATAAATGAAGTAGCCTCTAAGCAAAGTCTTAAAAGATGATTACTCATTCTTCAATTCTGCTCCCTAGTCCTGTTCATAATATCTATTGTAAATGATCATATTCTTGCCTTTACTCAGTGTCAACATAGCTATTTAAAACCTTATTCAAATTAGGTTGGGAAGCTGAGGAGTTATACACTCATATGCCTGTCCTCAAATTACAAAAACCATGATGCTTTCCATCTCCCACTTCCCCTGTTCCTGAGATGAGAGAGAGACCAATAAGGAACTCAGTGCTCCTGACTCTGCCATTGTATGCATTTTTCCACCTGTTCTTTTCCAAATAAAATCCTGCTGCTCTTTAATGATGGATTGATTTTGGAAGTTAACCCTCAGCTCTTATTTTCTCTTTGGTTTCTCTTATGTAAATCTTGTTGACTTGCTCGTTCTATCAGTCAGGGTTTTAATAGAAAAGCAGAGCCAGTAGAATATACATGAGATAGGAGATGTATCTCTGTACAGTCTTTACATAGATAAATATATATGCATATATATATAATATACATGTGCATGTATGTGTGTATGTGTGTGTGTATGTATATGTGTGTGTGTGTGTGTGTGTGTGTGTGTGTGTGAGAGAGAGAGAGAGAGAGAGAGAGGGAGAGAGTGAAAGAAAAAGAAACTTATTGCAAGGAACTGGTTTCCACACTGTGGGGCCTGGCTAGGCAAGCCTGAAACCTATAGGGTGGTGATAAGGAACCTCAGACTGACACTGTAGTCCACAGGTCAACTTCCTCAGGAAAACCTCAGTTCTCCTCTTAAAGTATTTCCACTGACTGGATCCACCCAGATTTTTCAAGACAATCTTTTCTTACTTAGAGTCAATTCTGTGTGATGTTAATTGGATCGACACAGCAGCATCTGGATGAGTGTTGATGAATAGGGATTACAGTCACTCAAGTTAACATATACTATCAGCTATCACACTCACCCATCTCCTACCGTCCACCCTGAGTGCCTGTGATCACAGTGAGATGGGCTCCTCATCGTACAGTGAACACTGACACCTGCATCAATTCTCTCCTTTCCAGCGCCGCCACTCCCGACAGCACAAGCCTTTGCCTCCTTGCCTGTGTGGGCATTCCCAGCGTGCAGAAAACTCTTGCACATTTTCTGGAAAAACAAGTGGGACTCTTGAAATGTAAGAGAAAAGTGAAAGGCTTCCACATAATCATTCTAAAACAGGGTAACTAAAAGGCACTTTTGTTTAGAAACACTTGAAAGATAAACACTATGGGAGCTTTGAGTCCCAGAAAACCAAAAATACATCTGCATTGCTAACCCTTCCATCTGCTTTAAGTGTCCAGAACAGAAATTAAGTACAGTAAATCTTCTTTTAGCATCCTCAATAGGTTCTTTGAAACTGTGACTTTAAGTGAAATAAAGTCACTTTTCAGATGATGTTGCTTATTTCCACATCAGCTGGGATTGTTATTATTTTTCATCAGCATTGTAATGAAATGACATTGAACAAAACAATGTTATTTGAGGGCCTGCTGTCTTTAGGCCTGCTATCAACTAGCATGTAATTCTAGGCTAGTGATCATAACTAGTATGACTCTCAGTCTCTTCATCTATAGCGTGGGAAAATAATTAACCCTACCTCAGTTTGCTGTTAAGAGAATGAAATAAAAAAACACATACAAGATCATTTAGCATAAAGACAAGTCCATTATCATTTTCTTAGCTACTGCCACTAAATATTAACATTAGGAGATACAGAGTAGGAGGTGGTGAGATAAGTCAAGCCCTTGATTCCGAAGAACATAAAATCCAATGTCTGATATGTGACATATATAAACAATTTCACTACAACGTGGAAATTCAGTAGGGGAGGCAGATGCAGAGCAAGGAGTAAGTACTCCAGCCTAAGGATCAGGAAGACTTCAAAATGGAAATTCTAAGCATCAGCAGTGCTTTCCCAAGTACAAAAGCAGGGAAGGGCATGACAAGCAAAAGGAATAGCAAATGTAGAGGGCAGAGTGATAGAAAAGCACAGTGAGCTTAGAAGACGGGAAAAAGTCCAATGTGAGTGGAGCACAGGGGGTGTGGGTGGGGGCAGGAGGAGACTGGGGCAAGACATTGGCCAGAGGAGTGGGCGTGCGGGGGGGAGGCAAGAAATAAAGTTATCTGATGAAAGCTGATATGCGTGCCAAGCATTTGGTCTCTATCCTGAAGGCAGTTGAAGACAAACTTGCAGCTCTGCCTTGGCGTCAGAGCAATAAGACTGTAAACTGATAAAGCAACGCTTGTATGTACTTACCTGTCTAATGGACAGACATAGCAAATGCACACATCCCTATGGAAATGCTCCTCACCAGTGCAGTCAGTAACCGGGGCATCAGAGGGACAAGGGGATTCCACATAGCAAAGGTAAGTCAACATGGTGCCCAACCCAGCCCATCACCTTATATCACTCATGGTTGAATTTACAGAGGATCTGGGGAAGCAGGAGCCTTTCTTAGCTGAAACAAAGGGACAAATCCTCAGATATTTCTCTCTTTTTCTCTTCCTTTCACATACATACACACACACGCACACTCCAGTTCTGGACCATTCTATGCAATCGCACATTCCCTCCTCCTTTCAGTACTTGCTGCTCTTGACTTCTAGAACACTTCGTTCTCCTGGGTGTGCTCCTAGCTTGCAAGATGCTCCTGCTCAGTCACCTTGATTGTTTCCTGGTAACGTTGGAGCCCCAGGTTTCAGTCTTTAGATCACAACCCCATCTTCACACATTCCCTGTATGCTTTCACGCAAATGTCTTTTTCTAAATAGCATCAGTGTGCTGACAATCTTCAAATTTATATCTTCAGCTCAGACCTCTCCCTTGGATTCCAGACTCTATATCCAATTTCCTGTTCAATATTTCTACTGGCGATGTCAAGCATCTCAAATTTAAGGTGGAAAAAACTAAACTTTGGGTCTTCCAAGCCAAACTTGTTCAGTAAACATCAATCATATGAATCCTTTCAAAGCATAAATCATATTACCTCGTTTCTCTACTCAAAACTGCCCGATAGCTCCTTATCTCATCACAAAGTCAAAAGTCCCTACATATCTAATTCCCTCCTCCTTACCTGCCTAACTTTGGTCTCCATGACTCTTCAAGAGCATTCCCTTCAAGCCACACTGACTCCTTCCTCTTCCTCAAATACATCAAGCAGGGAGAGCCTCAAGGACTTTGCTCTTACTCTTCCCACTTCTCAGTGTGCTCTTTCCCCAGATGATCACAGCTCAGCTACCAATTGCTCAGTGAGGTCATGTCTTTCCTAACCACCTTACTAACATTTTAACAGTAACTCCATCACCATCAATACCCCAGTCTACAGCTCCCTCTTCCTCTGCTTCATTTTCTCCACAGCACTAATCACTGTTTAATCAAGTATCTCATAGGCTTTTCACTTCTTTATATGCTTTTGTTTTTCTGTCTCTCCTGCTGCCACCACTAGAATGTTGAAAAGCAGGATATTTTTCCTGATTTTTCACTGCTCTTTCCCAAATACCTAACATAAAACAGTCTGACACATAGTAAGAGCTTTAAATATATATCTTTTTTAACTGATGACTAGATCTAGGGAGAAAGCACTAGATTTAGAGTTTGGGGATCTAGGTTTATATCCAGACTCTGTGACTTATTTCATTGTACTAGTGGTCAAATGATTTATCTTCTTTGGTCTCAATTTCCTCTTCTAAACACCACTGTACCACATGCATGTTACAAAGATGAATTAGGATTCCATGTAAAAATCTAATATAGTAGGCACTGAGCAAATGATTATAAGTTCATTTCCCTTATTTTATTTTTCTGACAAATCAAAAAGTCAGTCTTGGGATAGAGGGAGTGTTTCATTCATTGCTAGTAATTAGTCCAAATGTGATTTGCAAAATAAACTTAAAAATCTACCTTTTAAAACACTATTACTTCCATACTCCTTATTAACTTTTCAAACTTCAGAAGAAGTTTTTAGGGTCCAGATTTATTTATGTAGATAGATAGATACTTACACACATATACGTATATATATAATATAAATTAAATGTGACAGACTGAAATAATACATTGCTGATGTTATGTTAGGCATTCATTCAAAAAACCAATTTATTTAACCCACACCTAAGATGTGCCTACTATGTGCCAGACACTGTTCTCGGCCCTGAAGCTAGAGCGGTGAATAAGTTAAAGGTATTTATTTTATGGAATTCATATTCTAATGGGAGAAAAACAAACAAATATATTGAGATGATAATGTGTTATAAAAGAACAGCAATGTAAGGAAAGTGAGAGTGAAGTCTGTAAGACAGACTGATAGAGCGAAATTAGATCAGACCTGAGTGAAATGAGGGAATGACTAAGGGGACTAGTGTGCCAACCTACGGCCAAGGGAGAAATTTAATGTGTTCAAGGAACACAAAAGAAGTCCGTGCGACTGTAGCTGAGTGAGCAAAAGGGAAAACAGTCCAAAACAAGTGATGGATTAACTAGGGACCACAGCTTGTAAGGAGTTAGAGGCAGGGATTTAACCATTAGCCACTGGCCTTCAAGTGATTGGACACATAGCTGAAAAGCATGTGACCAATATTTGATAAATATTTTAACATATTCCACCCAGATTTTTTCCTAGAAATTTTCTAATGCTTCATTTGTGCATTACTGTGACCATATTATATACATAGTTTTAAACCTTGCTTTTTATTAGTAGAAGGATTTAAGCACTCTTAGAACATATTATTTAATGGCTAAATGATATATCACTATGTTGCTGAACTACAGTCTAATCACTCTGTATTGGAGTTGCTTCTTATATTTCACTATTATATACAGTTCTCAGGCTTGAATTAAGAAGCCGGACCAGGCCAATGTGCCCTCTTAACAGCCTCAAATCTCTAAAAATGACAGAAGAAATATATAGGAAGGAGAAAGGGAAAAGGAAGAGGAGAAGGTGGGGATAATTAAGGAAACAAAGGTGAAAAGAAAGAAGAAAAAGAAAATGATAATTTAGTTGCTAGTGAATCAGAAGTAAGCATATCCTCATTAGATCAGAAAATTGGGAAATCACTACAAATGACTGGGAAAGATTAGCATTATATTATTTCATCACCTTCACATGCCATAGATAAGTAGTCAGTGCCTTCCAAGTTCTAACAGGAAAGTAACTGGGAGCCTAACCAAACAAGTATTCAAATTATTCTAAAATGTTTGCTTTTGCAAACGTAGCATACTATACACTTCTTAAGAGTATAAAACAGAATAAAGCAATACTACTGGTATCCATTCAAAAATTAAAGGACGTGGTTTCCATCGAGTCAACGTAATATGTCTTTGAGTTCCGACTATATGTCACCCAACACTGTAGGTGCCAGGGCTACAGAGATGCATAGATGCAGTCCATTCTCCTTATTCGTGGATTTCATATTTGAAAAGGTGTCCCCTCATGAAAATGTATTTGCCACCCCCACATTCATATTCACAGGGCTTTCATGGTCATTTGTAGACATGCACAGATGGAAAAATCAGGGCCCTGAGACATGCAGACTCCCACTGAGCTCACACAAGATGACATTCTGCCTTCTTATTTCAGCTCTCATACTGTAAACAGTGTCTGTTTCATGGCCTATATAGTACCACATTTTTCTCCCATCTGCATCCTTTGTGGGGGGGAGTAGTTTTGCTGTTCAAAATGGTCCACAGTCATAGCATTGTGCTACTGTCTAGAGCTCCCATGCACAAGAATATGTGTGTTTGATAAGCTTCTTCAAGTATGAGTTACAGTGCTGTCAGCTGTGTGTTCAATGTTGAGGAATCAACTATATGAGATGTATTTAAACTGAAAAAATATGCAGAAAAATATAGCTATGTATTGATCAACTAATAAAAAGTTATGAGGTTCACAGGCCTCAACCCCTATTTTTCCCCCAGGAATATAGCTTCAGTATTCACTAATTTGATGTACAATACACAGTGACTTCATAGAAATAATTTCTGTGAGTAACAGGAATCGGTGGAATATTATTTACCCTCAGAGTACAAAATTTCAAAATATGTTATTTTTGCAAAAACAAAAATCAACTGAAATCATCCAAAGCCTGAAAAAAATTCCAGCTATATTCCTCAGACTTTACTATCTGTTCTCCTTCTTTCAATATTGAAAAAGTTTCTAAGCATAATCTAACAGCATTAACCAACTTACATTCTTAAAAAGAAGGGCAGGAATATTTATGTGATTATGTCACCCATCCTCTGAGTACTAAAACACATTGTGGTTTTTATTTTAAAGTACTGTATTTTCTTGGGTGTTTTTGGAATGTTTGTGGGTACATCTACTTCATGAGGAGGAAAATCCTGTATTTACTCAATGAACTAGTCAACTGCTTGTATAATTTTTTATAAATTAGCCAATAATTAACCAGTAAGAAGGGGCCACACAGAAATATAGTTAATGGAAAAAAAACACAAGACAAGAAATGATAAGCTCACTGAAGACAAATGGGGAAAAGGTGTTAGACACTGAACATTTCCATTCATACCCACTCTTGCCAAAATACCTTCTTATAAAAATTGTATTTTTTTAACTTGAGAAATAGAACACATTTGCTTTTAAGTAGCAATAGTTTTTATTGTAATTATTCTCACCTATGCATATTTGGCAAAATTTGCTTCCGTCAACCACTTATCTTTAGTATCAAGAATTGTGGAAGAGCTAAAACACAAGGATTAGTGGGAGTATCATCTACAGTGTCTGAAAACATTTCTGTACTTGCTCTCTTTGAACAATGAAGCAACCAAGAGTGCATGCTATTTTACTAACACAGGGAGTTGAAGTTTAAGTGTCAGAGAGTGGAAAAGGAATTTTAAAACTCTCAACTGTTTTTTGATGTCCCTTACTGAAGCCAGTTCCTAATTGTTTTTCTCTGTTATGATAAAAAGAATGGATTTCCAGTTCCCTGGGGGCAGCCTGTCTGGTATATACCAGCATAATTCTTAATAGTGCTTCATTTAGCTAGCAAAATATCCTAGGAATTAGAGACATGTGGGAAGGGGATAGAAAGGAAGCTCATAGGATTCTCTTTTTTATTTTACCATGCTACTGTGTAGTTTTCTTCCCTGAGGTCTGACATTGCTCCTTTCTGGCCCGTGGTAAAGGATTTTTTTAAACTGTAATTCAAAAGCTGCTCCTTTTTATTGAGGAACTAAATGGAAAGATGTTATCATTTTATATAACAGTAGCAGAACCAGCTTTTAGTTTAAGCTGATTTAAACCTATAAAATGATTTTTTTTGTTGTTTCTGGATTATCTCATCAGAAATATTATAATATTTTTAATATTTTAAGGGCCATTGAAAAAACATAGGTAGAAACAGACCTCTGTATGTGGTCTTATCAACATTTTGGTCAAAAGGAAAATTTGGTCATCTGTGTCAAAATGAGAATGCCACGTATTTGGGTGTAAATGAAAAATAATAGTCTGAATAACAAAGAAACCATAGGCTTGCAATAGAACTGAGGTTACCAATAGGGAATGGGATGGGGTTAGGGGGTAGTGGGGGCACGCAATGGACAGGGGTAAAGGACACTGGTGATTTATTGGAGGGCAGGGTGTGGTGACATATCTGAGGAATGGGGAAGCTGCTCATATGGGGAACTTACTCATATGAGTTTATTTTAATTTATAAAAGAAAGTCACTGACATTTTTAAAAAATTGAAAAAAAAAATGAAAAAGAAACAATAGGCTTCCAAAGCATAGGCCAGTACGAAACTGTTTTTTAAAAATATAACCCCCCAAAAAAACTTTTTCTATCGGGTTGTTCTCAATTGATTGACTAGTATTTTATTTTCAATAGTTGATCACTTTCTTTCTTGAAAAGTAGGCAATAAAGTTGCCTTTCCCATTCTAATAATATTAAAAGACATTCCATATGATGGTTGATGAAAATGCATAATGACAAAATGTATGAATTAACTATATTCTTAAATGAGATGACATACTTGTCACAATACAACTTAAGCACAAACAATAATGAATATGTATGTGAGAATGTATGTCTGAAAACTATACATAATTTTGAGCTTATGTTTGGATTCTCTAATCTCTTGAAATAAATTTATAGCGTCTCTAAGACTCTGAAGCCCAAAAACTGGGACATCATGATCTATAATAAATACAGGAATGAGAACCAGTAAACTTTGGCTTCCTTTCCAACTCTGCTGCCTGTGCTGAACTGGGGCAAATGACTCTGTGACTTTGAGTTTAGATTCCTCATCTGTCAAACAGAAGTGTTGGTACCTATCTTACCAAATGTAATTGTTAGGAGGAACAAATGAGAAAACTGATGAGGAAGGAAATTGAAACAAAAAATATTATACAAACTCTTCAAATTTTTCATTCGTAGAGAGAACAGGAATTGCTTAACTGATACCTCCTTTTAAGAAATGTGAGTAACACTTACTAGAAGCATAGCCAAAGGAGAAATATGTATGTTTTTGATAGGTTTGGCAGAAAAAATATTTTCTCTTAATAAAATACATTCACTGTGGTAGTCTTCAGTCGTTAATGAGAAGTTCTCATAATTTCAAGTGAATGGAATTATAAACCAAAAATATAGGGTTAAATAGTGCTTCATAACACTTATCGTGCTTATTCATTTTCTCTCTTATATCAGGGTAAAAGTACGTACTTATCTTCCACTCAAATCATGAGCTCTTTGAAGACAAACTACCTGTTTGTTCCATCTTTGTAATTTTCACAGAACCTTTGTACATAGTGAGAGTATAGTATTTATAAGTCACAGACACCCAGTAGAAAATGAAACAGCTTAGCTTCAAACCTAGGGCTATCGACCATCAAAAGCTGTGTCCTTACTTGATGCCATTTCAGAACCATAAACCAATCACTCAATTTATAAAGCAATGTGGAAGGTTCTATTGGGACAGCAGGGCTCACACTTATAGGTAATATTTAAGTGAACCTGTACACATGTATTTAGGTTGGAAATAATTTCAGCTCTCCAAGTTATATTCTCCTTGTTTGTTTTAAAGGAAAGTTACAGGCAGGAGTAAGGGTAGGCAGAGGAAGGCAGGCAACAAGAGAAAGGAGGGAAAAGCATTTTCTTTCATTTAATTGTTCATCTTGGTTGTTCCCACCAGCTCTGGGATGTGAACCCAGGACCTTGGATTGTATATAGACTGCGCCCAACCACTGCTTCACCTGGGCGTGCCTCCTAGTTTTATTCTTGACTATGATTTTTCTCCCCCCATTTCTATTGCCTGCCCCCCACCCACCACGTTGCACTCACCATTTCAAACCTTTACCTCCTTGGTTTTTCTCCACACACACACACACACACACACAAAAAAAATACCCAGAATCCTTCAACCCTCTGAACACAAAGTAGTCTTCTGGTGGTATCTTCCCACCTCCAGACAGAAGAGATACTGAACTCACAGAATCCCTATGATTAGAATTCAAATTAATGATCAATATTGACAAAGCATCCAAATATAAATGTTTTCTATCATGTCTATGTTGACATTTAACCACTGAAGAAGGTCACTACATTGTAGTATTGTCTTTCTCCTTTTGTTCCTGCTTTCAGGGCTGACCTCAGGGAACATTGTGTATAAAGTCATCAGCTCAGTCTACATCATTGCTTGCTCATCCTGCCCTTGCTCTTTAACACCTGGGCTTCTTAAGAAAAACACAGAAAATCAATATCTAGGAAACCTATTAATAAGTATCAGCCTACATTTCCCAAAGCCTCTTCCTCAGAAAAATAGTGTCCAGAGATGCTCCACTCTCACCCCAAAAAGGGAGGGTAGGAGGGAAAGAGGAAGGAGAAAAAAATTATTTATGGTCAAAAAATATTTAAGAAAATGCATGTCTTAAATTTGCTTGCAGATTGACAGGACATTTTTACCACCTTAGCTCCCTAAGGGCAGGGATGTTGCCTCAACTCTGCCTGCAAAGACTAGAACAGGATTTGGCCCAGGGGAAATGCTTAAGGAATATTTATTGATGAAAAAATAAATGCATTTTCAATACCACTCAGAGGAAAACTACAATTTAAAACTTTTTTTTCATTTTTCCTTTACTTAGAGCTATACAAAAGTACATGAATACAGAGTCCTTTTTGTGAAGAAATAGTGTTTCATTAATAATATTCTGGGAAATGTTGGTGAGCCTAGTAAATCAAACAAAAGAAAGCTATTTTGCTATAAAGGTTAGGGAATGTTTTCTTTGAATTTCTTAGAATCTTGACTAATCCTAAAGGCACTCATACTCTTATCCGGTGGTCTGAATAATTAGCATAGAAAGGGGCACTTGAGAAGGATGTGGAGATCTTAAATCTTGTAAATTTTGCTGAGCTTACTGACATAATGGGGAAATTAGCTAGTTTGATTCTAGGAGAGACCTGGCTCTGGGTTCTGTAATGGTCTATTTTCTTCAGACTGTGTAAACACCAATTTACCATCTTTATCAGATTTTTGAGATAAAAGTACAACTCTTTATCCAAATGTCAACATAATTTCTTAAAGGCTAAGAGCAAAAAAAAAATCTTGAATGTTTCTCAGTGACCCAGTTCCACAAGCATAAAAAAAACTAGAAATCCCCGGAGAATTTTGAATTCAAAAGTCTAAATTACACAGATATTAAAGTTTCTTCAGAACAAATATTTTTAAATGATTTGCACTCTTTCAAAAACATTGGTAGTGATCTTACACATACACAAATTTTTTTAAATATACTCACAGCTGTGTTAGTTCTATTTCCTCAAAGCAGACCAAAAACACTTCTAGCTTCAAGAAGATAGACAAACAAGATTACTGAACCTCCTTTATACGAGAATTACAGCGGACAGGACTTTTTCCATCACAAATCTAGATTCCAAGAAGTTAATTACTTCCTAGATTCGTTATAGAAGTGTCAATGTTAAACAGACCTTATTCAAGTGAAGCAAATTCATTTCCACACTGAACCTTGGTTGTTTCATTATAAAATGGGCATAACTACAGAACTTACTTCATAGGTATTGCTAAATCGGCGGACACTGCCTAGCCCACAGAAATTGCTCAATGTTTGCTTTTATTCTTTGCCTAATTCCCTATTTTCCAGAAGTTCAAAATGATATCCAATTTGAAGGATTTGTCCAAAGCAATACAGCAAACTAGTATCCAACAAAGAATTAGACTTGTGTCTCCCAACATCCATCATATTTCAACCATATTATGACAATAAAAATAAGGAGAAAAAACTTGAAAACACACACTGCTTAACATACAAAGGAACTGTAAACTGATGCAATAGTGAGCAACCATTGACTTAAGAGTGGAGAAAGCACTTGAATATAGTAGTGATATTCATAAAGTTAGTCACAATGACCACACAAGAATATTTTGTCATAGTTTGATAAAAAGTGAGACACAGAAAATAAAGAGTCAAAGAGCACTAGTGATAGGAAGAAATCAGTAACAGGCATTTAAAAGCTCTAATAAAACTACATGCCAAGACCACTGTATTGAGACTGAGGCAACCTGGAATATTGATGATCAACATTTTATGAGAACTCTACAATAATATCGCAGTCAGGCCCTGTTCTTAACTCTGCCCAACATAGTTTTTGTCTTCACATAAAATCAGGAAAGTAGGTACCATCATAACAATTTTTCACTTCCAGGTGAGAAAATGAAGAATCAGAGTGGTTGATTAGCTTGTTATAGCCAAATATTTTATAAGTGATGCAGTGAAGAGTTAAACTCACGTAGTCTAACATTTGACCCACAATGAATCATTCTGATAGATTTTAAAAGAAAGAGAAGGAAAAAATAAAGGGCAATGAGGGCCTCTGAATATTTTTCTTATTTGTAGATTTAAAAATCCCAGTAAAGTTTTAAGTTCCAGTAAAGATAAAGAAATATTTTCATATAGATAGATATATATGTGCCATCTAAATGAGTGCACACATAATTCTTACTAGTTTCTTGCAAATTTTAAGGAAACTGTTGAAAGTAGTATATAAGATTTTTTAATTAAAATAATAAAATTAGGAGAGTTTTCCATGTTTGCACAAGTTCAAAGAGCTTTTTGATACTAAAAATCATTCAGATCCAAAGATTCCAACTGTAATTACAACCTAGTCTTAAAATCTGGCCATATCTGATTGCAAAGATCCAATAGCAGGAAACTATCAAGCAGTGCAAGGTGTAAATGAATTCATAACAAAGAAAAGAAGAGACTTGTGTGTTATATAAAAGGCTTGACAGACCGGCAAAGTCAACTCTAAATTTTTTATTAAAACATGGTCAACTTGTCATGTTATTAACTGCAATGGAATAGTCAAGAACATGGCCTCTGGAATCCTACAAGATTCTTTCTATTCCATCTGCAACTTAATGGCCATCTGAACATGGGCATGTTACTTCATTTCACTAAGTTTCAATTACTTTGTAAATTTCAATTTAGATATATACAAAGATATATAGACAGATATTCTAGGGATCAATGGTTCCCTGGGAGGGAAGGAGGAAGGAGTCTCTGTACATGGACAGCATGGGAGGAGGAAACCTTCAGAAGAACCTAATGCCTGAAGACTAGCTCCGGTGGTTGGACTTGCAGAATGGGCTGGACTGAGCTCGGACTACAAAATTATTAACAAAGATAGCTGTCAACATTGTTGAAGAAGACTTTACTTCCCATTCAGCACATCCTTGCAGTTAAAGCTTAGCCTGCTATGCAGAATGACTTCAACAAGAAAAACCAGACTTTCCACAGCGTTTTTTGTAAGCTCCATATTTTCTTAGAAGATTCAAAGATGGGAGAAATTAGAAACTGGAAAATCAGTAGATGTCTTACCAAAATAGCACCCAATCATAGCAGATTTCTACAAAGAACCAAACTATGAACAAAAATCCCTTGCTCCCCAAAGAGTGTCCCACAGTGGGGAATGGGCCTACTCTCTCCTATGGTGGACCCCCAAAATCACCTCCAAGTGCAGAGTCAATGCTGTGCTCACCAATGTAGCTCATATAAAATCCAAGATCAGAAACAATAAAGTACAGATGAATTTGTCTAATAGGGAATCTGACCCCAAGACCTCTGTGGAGTCTTCTGAAGAGAGCAGATGAAACTCTCCCAATGAGCAAAGCTGAACTCTCCTCATAGAATACAGACAAAACAGGTCCAGGACACTCCTGTCACCAAGACTGATGTTCTGAGTGGGAATGTCAGTAGTTGCCTAAATAAGAGAAAACCATTTCTGGAAAAATATTCCCTGAAGCACATGTTGGGAAAGAGGAATTTTCATACACCCAAAGAGAAAGAAGTTACTAAAAAACTGGATTCCCCGAATAGCAATAGAGAGGAAATAAAAGTGTTGCTGGGACTCTTGATGGACTCATCTAGAGGAAAAGAAAATACATGAATCATGTATTTTGCCAAAGTAAGTGAGAAAGAACAAATTAGACCATTCTTAATGGTGTTGGGAAAACTGAACAGCCACATGCAAAAGAATGAAGCTAGACCACTCTCTAACACCATTCGCAAAAATTAGCTCGAAATGGATTAGAGATTTGGACATAAGACCAGAAACCATAGAATTCTTAGAAGACAACATAGGAAAGACTTTCCATGACATCAGTAGTAAAGAAACCTTTGGGGGCTCAACTCTACCATCAAGGGAAACAAAAAGTAAAACAAACAACTGGGACTACACCAAGCTAAGGCATTTCTTCACAACAGAAAACACCGAAACCAAAAGGAAACCTATGAACTGAACATTTGCATCCAATATTTCCAACAAAAGATTAATATCTAAAATATACAAAGAATTCATGAAACTCGACAACAGGAAATTCAATCAAAAACTGGAGGAGGAATTGAAGAGACATTTTTCTGACGAGGATATCCAGATATGTACAGGGTACACAGGACATACAGATGGCCATCAGGCACATGAAATTATGTTCCTACTTACTGGTTATCAGGGAAATGAAAATTAAAACAACAATGAGATATCACTATACACCTGAAAGACTGGCTATTATCTGAAAATCTGAAAACAACAAAAGCTGGTGAGGATGTGGAGAAAAGGGAGAAAAACTTTTGTACTGTTGGTGGGAGTGCAAATTGTTGCAACCCCTATGGAAAACAGTTTGGAGATTCCTCAAAAACTGAAGATGGAATTCCTATATGATTCTGTCATCCCATTCTGGGCATCTACCCAAAATATACAAGAGCGCACATCCACAGAAATGTATGCATCCCCATGTTATTGTAGCCCTATTCACAACAGCTAAGAACTGGAAATTACCTAAATGCTCAACATCAGGTGAATGAATAAAGAAGATGTGGTCTATACGCACAATGGAATGCTACACACCCCTTAGAAGAGATGAAACCTTGTCATTTGAATCTATGGATGGAACTAGAGGGCGTTATGCTAAGTGAATCAAGTCAAAAGAAGAAAGATACCAGATGTCACTTATAGTAGAAAATGAAAACAAAAAACAAAGGAAGAGTTGAAACAAAAACAACCCTGGAACATTTGCAACAGAATTGAAGTTACCAAAACAGAATGGGGCAGGCAGGGGTGCAAAGGATGGTGGAGCCCACGGGACAATGGTGAAGAACATTTGATGATTTGGTGGAGGGCAAAGTGTGTTGAAATATATCCAAGTGAGTTATTTTAATGTGTAGAATAATTACTACAATTTTTTTAAATTAGACAATTCTAGGTGAAAAAAATACATAATGTAGTTCATATCCACCAATACACAGAGAAGCACAGAGAGGGCTTTATCACAGGACCCACCACATTATAGGCATTTAAATGAATGCTGACACTACATAGGTTATATTGTTTTGGTGATTATTATTAAAATACTATCAACGACAAATTATACTTAGTTCTCATTTTCTCTGAATACATATTTCTCTTTCCCATTGAACTCTTGTCACTCATTTGACCCTTTGGCTTCTCCTTGAACTTCTTTCTCCCCTTAATCATGTGGTTGACTCTACTGTGTCTGTCCACTTGTGACTGCTGGCATTCATTCCTTTCTTTTCCTATTCCTTTACTGTGGTGTGACCCAAATATTAGCCTTTGGCCTTCTTTTCTCCCTTTCTGTTCACACTCCCTTGCAAAATCATCCATGGTCATAAATGCCTCAATAAAATCTAGGTAGACAAAAACCAACTCTACCTCCACTTCTGACTCCTAGCATGCATGCCTTGCACTTATCCAGCTGACTCCAGACCTTTCTACGTGATTATTATGCTATATCATTGACTTTTTGTCTGTGGGTACTTCCGATACACAGTTGTGGTAGACACTTGCTCTGTTCGTATCAATGCCCCCATTTTCTTTCTGATGATTTCCTTTCCATTGTATCTGGAACTGTTAATCTAGGTGTTCTGAACTTCAACTCTCAATTGCAAATCCATGACCCAAAATAGACCATCACATTCTTTCTCCTGGAACACAAATACCAACCAGACATAATACAAAGATTGAAAATTATCACATCTAGTTTATTTCAGGGGAGATGTCATGACAGTTCTGTGCAGTCATTCCTTCTAACTAGCCCTGTTTTCCTCCAGGTCTGATTCTCTAGATCTCAGTTCCCAAAATTCTACATGCCCCACAAAAAAATGACTTTCAAGTTTAAGTTGGCTTTCAACCATAACTCTGATAAAACAAAGTTATAAAATCGATTTTTCTGAAATATCTCTTTAATCATAGCACACACAACTCTATTTAAAAGTTTTCAGAATCTTCCCACAGGACAAATAGGAGACCCTTCCAAATACTCTCCAAGGCCTGTCACATCAGTCTCAAACTAGCTATTGTGGGTTGAATTGTATTCCTCCCTTAATTCTTGTTGAAATGGTGACTCCATAGTACCTCAGAATGTTTGGAAATAGAGCCATTGTAATATAAGTAGCTAAGAGGATGTCATATGGAAGGAGGCAGGGCCCCTAACCAAATGTGACCTTTGTCCTTTAGAAGAACATTATGTGAAGAGAGACATGTACAGAGAGCCAGTGATGTGGAAACACAGGGAAGTCATCTACAAGGAACACCGAAGATTGCCAGGAACCCACGAGAAACTAGGTGAGGGGTGTGAAACAATCTTCCAAAGGAAGCAACCCTGTGATACCTTAATCCCAGACCAGGGACCTCCAGAACTTCGAGATAATTAATACCTGTTGTTTAGGTCACCCAAGTGTATAGTGCTTTGTTTTGGCAGACCTAGCTCCAATCTATCTTTCTAGATTCAGTCCCTTTTCTAGATTTATCCCTTAAAAAATCAACTTTCTCCAGTGTAATAACAAATCTTTATAACATTCTCCTTATTTGTGGGTACGCTTGACATTTTTGGTAATAAAAATTTCCTTCTCAATCACAGTAGATTTCTTCTAGTAATTTAATAAGATGATTCTAAAGTTTATATGGTCAAAGGCCCGAACAACCTAGAAAAGAAAAATTCAAGTGTGGGAAATTGCCTTATCAAATATGAAGATTTCTTACAAAGTTATTTTAATTGAATCTGTGTCTTATAGGCACAAACATTAACAGATGGGTCAACAGAGCAGAATAGAGTGTCAAAACACAGAACCATGCATTGTGAAATCTTGATATCTGGCAGAGACATTTTTACGGGTAACAGGAAGAAGACATTTTCAAAAAAGTAACTCTGGGGCAACTGGTTATCCACATGGGAAAAAAATAGTAGAATTGATGCCTACCTTACCCCATATATAAAAATCAAATTCTACTAGATGGAAGCAAGGCTTTAAAACTTCTCAAGAAAATATAGGAGAATATTTTATGATCTGAGGTAGCACATAATTTCTTAAACGAGATACAAAATATTACCAAAAAGCCCCTGCTATAAGATCAGGAGCATCTTTTCAGCAAAAGACACCCATAAAATAATGAAAAGACAAACCACAAACTTTGGAGGATAAATTTAACACAAACAACTGAGAGAGGATTGTGTTCCAGATGACATCAAGAACTTCTCTGAATCAGTCAGGAAAACATCCAAAAACTAAACAGGAAGATTCCCAAAAGAGATGAGCAATCATTGTACTGAAAGGAAAACTAACAGTTCAATAAACATGAATTTCATTCATAAATTCATTTCCATGAATAAATCCAGTTACATTAATTTAAAAAAGAAAGTTAAACTAAGAATACAATGAATCAGATGATATTGCTGCTAGATTGGCAGAAATATCATAATAATAAAAATTAGGAAATATCATAATAATAAAAATCAATAAGAATGATGTTTATGAAGTTACATACTTTAGAAAAGAATATGGAATTATTTTGCAAAGTCGAGGCGCATATATCTGTAACCCAGCTATCTAATGCCAATTATACAGGTATCCGCCGCTTTTTGAAAGTTCGAGTTATGCCACTTTGCTTTGATAGAATCCTAGATTAGTATCTGTTTTCCATCACCAAAAGCAATCCAGAGAGGATTTTCGTTTTTCCGACAAAAGGTAAAGATCAAAATGGGACAGCTGTCCTAGAGGAAATGGCATCAGGGAAGCAAGTGGCTCCATCTGCCAAGTTTCTTCTCCAGAAATGACTTTATACAGACCGGGCGCTGATCACAGCAATCCTGCTTTTACTATATGTTCGTGATAACTTAGGTTTCCTGTGTTATTTGGAATGATTTGGTAGAATTTGGGGGGAATCTAGGGATGCTAACAAGTTTGTCCAGACAAATGGATTGTTATTACTTCATTTTCACTTACAAAAAAGGCTTCCTAGGAAAGTTCTACTTTCAGATGCAAGGGGTCTGAATCTCCACAACCTATAGAAAATATCTTCAAAAAATTAATAGCAGTATTTTATCGAGTAGCAAATATAACGTATACAAACAAAATGCCCAATGACATGTTTGGATAAATTATAGATTAACACATTGGATTATTATGTAGTGGTAAACTGAATGAGCCAAAGCTGTTGGCAATGAACAGGTTAAAAACATGACCTTGAGTGGAGAAAGGGCAGGCCACAGAAGACTACATTGTGTATGCTGTTTTATAAAGCTCATAAACAAGCAAATATCAAACATATGTTGTCTAAGGATACACACTGTGAGCATCAATATTTAGAATCCTATTTCAGTGAGGTCAGTGGCTAGAGAATGCCCACCATGACTTGTATTTCCCATTGTTTCCTCCTCCCACAGAATTCAGAGCTCAGAGGGTATGTAAGGGACCCTTAGACTTTGATCCAAAGAGTGCCCCTGTTCTCCCAAAGAGCACTATATCTGCACTGTCGGTTGTTTTGCTTACAAATAAATCCTTGTTTTTGTCGAAATAATTAATTGCCTTTTTCTGAGGTCAACAATACATATATGGAATTTATTGATAATATAAACACAAACAAGGGAAGGATAAGCATAAACCAGTTCAAGTATAAGTGGTCAGGATAGAGAAGGGGAATGCCAGAAAAACAGGAGAGTCCTAAAAGAACACCAATTGTTTCCACAGCATAAGTAATTTTCTTTCTTAAATTTAGGGGTGGCCTCAGGGTGTCCATCTTATGATTATTAATCAAATATTACCTATATATTGCATCTATACTTTTGTACCTAATACTACCTAATTTGAAAATGTCTCCACATTCTGGAAGAGATAGGGTGACTTCATGGTTTCGCCCTTGCATTGAAAGCACTAATACTTATGGGATTCATGTCAATATATTACAAAGGAGTGATTCTCTATATTTAACTCTTTTTTCCAAAAAGTTAACAAATTAGTTTTCTATTGCTGCATTACATATTACCAGAAACTTAGCAGTCTAAAGCAACATCCCTTTATTAGCTCAGAGCTCTGCAGGTCAGACATTCAATCATGATATGACTGAGTTCTTTACTCAGGATCCCAGAGTTCAAATAAAGATGTCAGCTGAGCCACCTTTCTTTCTGGGGAAGAATCTGCTTCAGGCTCATTAAGATTGTTGACAGAATCCTCATCCTTGTGGTTGTTGGATAGTGGTATCCATTTACGGTCAGAGGATGCCCATATTTTCAATGTCAGCAAAGGAGACTCCCTCACGTGGAAGCCCTCTCACACTTCAAATCTCCTTCCAGAAAGAGTTTAAAACTTATAAAGTTTCATCTGATTAGGTCAGGTCCTCCCTGTGTTTAGGGTCAACTGATTAGGGATCTTAATTACATTTTCAAAATCCTTTCGCAGCAGCACATAGATCCCTGTTTGACTAAATAAGTGGGATACTGTGTATCTACACCGGGGTCATGGATTTTGGGGATCTCTTTAGAATTCTGATTACCACTGTTCTCTAATTATCAAGTTTAATTTTTAAAAATTATTCCTCTCATCATCACTTAGTTTTTATGCTACCTTTATCATATTGCATATGTTTATATATACATCAAAACCTTACTTCAATTTATCTGTATTTTTAAGATTGATAAGGTTTACCTATTCTTGTAGTGTTTCCATGAAATAATTTTTAATTATGATATTTATAATTTATGGCAAATTTACTATTTGCTATGTTTTTGTATTGTATTGATATTTCAATGTCCCCCAATCTTAAATCAAAATAAATAACCTCTTTGCAATTTTTATTGTAATTATATATTTTGTATATTTGGAAATAAAATTTAACAAAACTGAAAATTTGATTGAAACCAAATTTGGGAACAATTGACATTTGTATTCATCTTCACTCTTTCCATTGCTGGTGAAAGAAATCTGGTGCAAATTAAAAGTTAATCTTTGTAGAACATATTAAACAGTGTCTGACATATGGTCAAAGTATCTGTTTAGTACATAAGTAAGCTATTATTTGGGTCACAGCTTAAATATGTTTTCATTAGAGAAGACTTCCCTGATAGTCCACACTAAAGTTCTCCCATAATCCCTTTTAATGGTTTATCACAACCCTTAACTCTACTCATAGTTTCTTGTTTATTTGTTCACAGTCTGTCACTATTCATTAGAACGAATTTAGGTCCTATGAGCATAGAACTCATTCTGTATGTATTCCATATTAAATGAATGTTACACAATGTAGATATACATTTTTTCATGGCATGAGGATTTACTGGAAGGATACTGAGGTACTCAGAAAGCATTTGTAAGCTCAGCAACTGCAACCAGGGACATGATACCTAAAGGACATCTTAAGTCTCATTGCTACTTATCTCCCTAGGTTTCATTTTCTGTTACCTCAGAGGGGTTTCCTCTCCAAATGGTAGGAAATATGACTGCCAGGAGTCCCAGCTTTATTTTTTCAGTTCTTATACCTGAAAATGATGGAATAACTCTTCTACTTTCAATTTTTTTTTTAATCTTAAGGTTTCTGCATGCTGCAAAAGTTGGTTTTAGTACTTAATCTTTGGACCAGCAACTGCAGCACAGGGAACAAATTACTAAATTTGATCCCAACTGTATTATGTACTCATATACACAGGCCTTAAAATTTGCATCACCCACATCCATCTTATCCATGAATATGGTACATCTACATATTTAAGTATTATTTTTATCTACAAAATTTTGCAGTTTTCTAGAATTTACACTGTTATTAATATTACTCTTTGATCTATTTTTATTATGATTGTGAATTTTAATTTTCTTTTTTCCTCTTAACAATTATTGCTGGTAATATGGAAAAATTATTGATTAATTTGGGTTTTTGTATTTGTTACCTTTCTGAACTCTCCCACTTGGAAATCCATGATAAAAATTTCTCCTGTTTTTAATGCTATGAAATAATGAATCTGAACCCACTGCTATGATTTTGTAAAACTTTTTTAACCCTTTAATTTATCCTACCCTTAATTAATCCTATCCTCTTACAATATTCTGAGTTGCTTGTATATTAACTAATTTTCACATTCGCTCTCAATCACAATTCCAAAGATTGTAAAGATGAGGTAACTATACAGAAATGAAACTGACTTTCTAAAGCAAACACTCAAGATTTGTACTTTTAAATGATTGACCATCTCTCCCCAGGTTGTCACCTTGAAGGTCATAATAAACAATTTTTGGACAAAAGCCCAGTTTCTGCTCTCCTTCTAAACCCATGCGACTTCATCCGATATACTGAAATTTTGTGCTGGGTTACTGTGTTACCCAGCTCTAGGCAATTAGAACAGGATTGACACTGAAGCAAGACGGGCTACTGAGCTCTGATTACTGGAAATTTGTTGTTGAGAATCTGAGATAAAGGGCAGATACCACGCAGAATTACAATTTTTTTCTTTTGTGAGAATATTTAAGATTTACACTCTTGACAACTAGAGTATCACTGAGTATAGTCACCATGCTGTACATTATATCCCCATGACCTATGTATTTTATAACTGGAACTTTCTACCTCTTGACTCCATTCACCCATTTTATTACCTTCTCCTCTTTGACAACTACCATTTTTTTTTCCCTTTGTAGCTATGCATTTTGTTTGTTCATTTGTTATGCTTTGTTTTTCATATCATACGTATAAGTGAAATCATATAGCATTTTTTCTTCTTTCTCTGATTTATTTCACTTAGCATAATACTTCCAAGGTGGCACTTCGTTTGATGATTATCCATCTTTTCCTCTCTTCACCATTGTCACGTACACAGAAAAGCAGAAAAACTAAAGAAGGAGAGAGGATGAGATTAATAATGCATCTATGCAAAGTATAATTGACTCTGTGGCTCTTGAGGGTACAAGAGAAAGGGTGGATTTGGTGTGCCCTAGTTTCATCAGCTGATTTTGACCAAGAGTGCAGTCCACATGCAACCCAACGACCAGGGTTCACATGCCAGGGCTGGGAAAATAACCATGATGAACAACTAAATAAAATAAATAAGGAGCTTCTTCCCCCTCTTTCTTCCTGCCTCTCTGCTTCTGCTTGCCTTCATTCCTACCTGCACATTGAAAAATAAATAAAAATAAAGGTGGATTTTGATCATTTGTCAAATCTCGCTTCTAAATTTACAAACCACAATTAATTCTATTCCTTCTATTTGGATTTCTCCAAGATATCCTTGTTTATTTCAAATAAATCACCCCCTATGTTAAAGTGTTTTGTGTAGCTTTCTGCTACTTGCAAATAAAGACCCCTAAGACACTATATCCCATTCTAATCATTCTTTCATCATGCAAGACATTTTTAGATAATTATTCTAGAACTGCCTTGTGAGTTTTGGTTACAATCTTTCATTTGATGACATATCATAATCCCTTAAAAACTGGCATGCTAAAGTCTTTCAAAGACACATAGCTTCCAAAAGTAGGGACTTGGAAGAATGCTCACTGAATACTAATTATATGTTAAGCAATTGACTTAATAGTTATATAGTAATGACTTGTTTCTTGAACATAAATTCCTGGAGTTACTGTATGATTGAGGTTAAGAAGATAAATGGAAGAATTTGATTTCTTTGGTTCAACTTCTTGCTCTTTCGTTTATTAAGCTGAGTAACTGTTAGCAAGTTATAGGGTTGATGTCAGATGCACACAAAATATCAATAAGAAGACTTAAAACAATGTCATATGAGAAATGCTCAGTGAATTTCAATTATCACTATTACTATGAATACTAATAACACTATTATTCTTCTTACTATGTACAAAATAATGTAATACACACTCTAAAGGAGTGACTACTCAATGTGAGAAAAATTCTGCTCTTATAAATTCATTATATATAAATAATAATTTTTATAAATAATTTTTACTGAAGGAAAACTGCATTATAATATTTATGTTTTATGTATGCATCATTATATATCAATACCTGCATGTATAACAGTAAAATAATTTGAGCTCAGGAGGCATATATCCTTAATGGTTTAAATATGTGAATTTGTACATAGCAATATTGTAAATGAATTAGTTAACTAAGGAGACATACACCCTAGAATAGTTTTTAAGGAGAATCATTTAATGTTGAAAACATTTGGCCACCTTTAGTATATAAGGTTTTAGTGCTCTTATCAGTAGAAATGTCACTCTGTTCCTCAATTCTATTCATTCTTATATTTAGTCTCAAATATGCACTGAGCATTAACTACGAGCTATGTTCTAGGAGCTGTGGATCCAGCTATGAAGAAGATAAATAAGCTCTTGCCTGCATGTAATTTGAGTTTTACTGTATTTAATCAAGTAAGCAACAAATAAATGATGCAAAAGCTTTAGATACTGATAAGGGTTATGAAGAAAAGAAAATAGACAAGTGACCAGAATGTCAGACTACTCAGTCACAGATTGCTAGAGAAGTGACATCAAGTGAAGAATACATGGGGAGAAGGACCAGTCCAGAGAAGGACCAGTCTCAACCATCAAATCCCTTTGGCCATAAACTTGACCAGTGTTTATGTGTAATTCCTTATTTTTAAATTTCTGATACTTCAAATTCAATTCTTTTGCAAGTAGCATTTGAACACAGAAAAACAACATCTGAATGTGAAAAGCTGGTAGGCAATTCATACTATTTTTGAATAACTATTTTCCTTGTTACAGCTAAGACCTTAAATAGAATGACACAAAACTGAGAGTGGGTGGTGATCAGTAAATGTACATTTCATTTCAACTAATTTGGTTCCTAATAGCCTGTCTACACTGAGATCAGCTCTGGATACCCAAGATGTAAGGAACTTCGTATAAACATATTAAGCACAAATCCATTGGGCCTCACTGGAAATCTGGGTGGCTCCAACACTGAGAAAATAGAATCTGTCCATAATAACATCGACATTTCACAATTTCAACAAATTTTGAACAACAGATAAAGCTAAATTGGGTCATATTTATAAAATGATATCCAAAGGGAGAGTTTACTAAAAACTCTCAGCAAATAATAAATTCTACTAATTATAGGAAATAGAACTAATATAAAAAACCTCAGTTGAAAAAAGATACAAAGAAATATGAAGTAAATGAGAGCCTAATGTTTAGGTTAGGTTATCTTTTGTGAGCCTCCCCGCCAGATCCAGCTTTAACCAATATGATTCATAAATATTCTTAGGTTGCTATTTAAATGTCACTCTGGGATATGGTTTCTTTATCACTCTATCCAAAAAAGATTTTTCCACTCTATCCTTGTATTTTCATACAGCTCCTCTAGTTCTTTCATAACACTCTGCACCATTTGCAATAATGTGCTTGTTGCATGAATGTTTCATTATCTGTCTACCAGAGGCTGTAAATCACTAAGGGTTGGAAAGATATTCCTTCTCTACTGTATATCAAGAACTCTCAGAGCAACTTTCCTTTAACAGATACTCAGTTCTGGTGGAAAGAGTCAATGAATGCCATCCTCTCTTCCTCTTCTGCTCCATCCCCACCAAAAGATTCCATTTCCATCAATTTTTCCTGCCAGCATTCTCACGACAGTCATCTCACCATCATCATCCACTCCCAGTGGCAGAACCACTGTTCATTTGAACTATTTGTGCACTGTATAAACACACAGTGACAAGAGCATAAGGGAGCCGAAAGCCAGCTTGTTCTCTGTCTCTAGCTGGGAGCCCAGTCATGGTGACTGTGTCCTTCCAGAGCATCTTTCCTATCACATAAACTCCATATAGGTGAGCAGAGCTCCTTTCCAGATTAGATTCTCTTATGTCCTTAAGTTTATCCTCTGCTTTATACTCCATTATGGACTGAACTTTTTCCTCTCCAAATAAAAATATATGTTGAAGTACTATCCCACAGCACCTCAGAATATGATCTTCTTTGGAAGGAAGGTCACTGTAGATGTAAACAGTTAAAAGGAAATCATATAGGCATAGGGTGGCCCCCTAATCCAAAATGACTGTTGTCATTTTTATAAGAAGGCTGCCATGTGAGGACAAAAACACACAGGGATTAAGTCAAAACAGTGAGAACAGAGATTGGAGTGATGCAACTACAAGCAAGCATCTTCAGAAGTTGCCAAGGAACGACTAGAAGCTGAGAAGAGCAAAGAAGAATCTTCCTACAGATTACAGAGGTAGAGTGGCCCTGGTATTACCTTGATTTCTGACTTCTGGTCTCTAGAACTAGAACTATGGGATAATACATTTGTGTTGTTTTAAGACACACAATGTGTGGTACTTTGTGATAACACCCTCAAGAAACTAATACACATGCCTCCTGTCTTCACACTTTTTCAGATGAGGTTGACAGCCACCCACCCTCCAGGTGAATATCCTTCCCACTGTCAACGTAACACACACCTTTCTCCCTACTTTATCCTTGTTTCTCCCTTGCTGTAGAGAAGTCACAAGAAGCATCAAGTCACGAGTTGTAGCAACTTTATGGGGGCTCTTTTTCACAACCAGGGAGAGCTGATTTGCACCTGAATTTGTACAAAAAGCACACTGCAGAATCATTTTTCTCAGCCTAGAAACTTGACTTTGTGCGAAGGTCCCTTACTGTCTACTCCATAAAACTACCCTTTCAAAATAAATCTAGGGATTAGATACTAATGACTGTCACAAATGTGCTTTGGCAAGTAGTTAACAGAAATCTTATTTTGAGATCTACACTCTCATGTACAGAAGCTTCCTAAACCTGAAACATTCATAACATAAACTTCCTTCACTTGTCTACACGGCATTTCCTTGTCTATCATAGGAACCCTGGGCGGAGGGCGGAAATAACAGGTTAAAATACAAAGATATTCATGAATAAAGAGACGGTGAGGAATATTCATGCAAGATATGAATACAGATCACACTGGTCCTCCAAAATTAGTCTCCAGTTGGCAGACGGAGCAAATATTAACTAAAACAAGATGTTGAATTCAAACCGTTTACACTCTAGAATGGGAATGCTGTCACTAAAGAATGAACTCGCATTCCATGAACTGTACAGAGATTACTAAATTCATCATTTTTCAATAAAAAAAAAGCTTTCAGAAAGTAATCGAATCAGAGTTATTAAAGCAGTCAGTCAGTTGGCTTCATTTCATGAATGGAATCCATGGTGGTGGCCCAAATGGCTCATTTATTCATCTTTGCCAAAAAGCTTAATCAAGCAAGTTATTTTTAATAAAATTTTCTAGTTAATAATCATTGTTTTTAACTTTTGGAAAGAAAGAAAATACTTTCTAATTCTAGAATATTTGCAAGGCTTAAATTGAAGCCTGCAGATGTAGCTCTACATGATTGATGTCCCCCCTTGTGGAGACTTTTTCCATCTATCCCGAGACAATCCTTTCTCTTTTCAAGTGACATGGTTGATAAAAAAATTTTTTTAGAATCTTGCTATTTTCCACTTAATACAAAGGTAGCTCTGCTGTGAAATCTTACAGTTTTCAAGTTATCTTGAATTTTGGCTGAAACAATTTTAAATTAATCCTCCATGCATTTTGAAGATAAAAATTAAAGTTATTCAGTGAACAATCTCAGTTACTAGGAAAACGAATACGACACAGATAGTGCACATTTTCATGAATGACCCTGAAGCTGCCTCAGTTACCTAGAAGCAAAAAAAATGGATAAATATTTTGTGAACTTCCAGATCCTTTTCTAAAAGCTGGTTTCTTTTTATTCACTCATTTACTTATTCATTCAAATACTTACCAAATGTGTGCTTCATATAAGCCCTGCTAGATGCTCTCGCTTTTGAATCAATGTATATGATCTTTAACAAAAGTCAGGTATTTCCTAGAAAGTCAAAAATAAAAGGAGTGCTTTTCTCTAATGGACTTAAGCAAATAATCCAGGGGAAACTATGGCAACTAACCGTAACTATCGGTACCTGTGTAGACCGTCTGATTCACTCAGAAATTTTCTTTTCTTCTCCTCATTGTTGCCAAAGTTCATCATAAGCAAGATATACATTCCGTTCCAGTGACACTGGACTTGATTGTGACTTGATTAATGGAATGTTAACCGATATGATATACGAAGCAGCTTTAAATGGTTTATGTTGTATCGCTTGTCCTTGTGTACTTTGGTCATCTTCAGGATGAAAGCATGCTCCAAGAAGCGACAGGTACCAAAATGAGGCATATGCGGGACACATAAATCTGACCTGCAGCCTGGAGCAAATCTTCTGGACTAGAAAACCCATACATCCATCAAGTTGAGAGAGAAAGAAAGGGAGGAGGGAGAGAGGGAGAGAGAGAGAGAAAGGGAAAGAGGGAGAGAAAAATGTGAAAAAAGGTATTAAATAAACTATCTGGCTACTCAGTGAACATAGTCATATCTCTAGACTTTTATTGATTATTGATTTTTAGGATCAACCTATAAAGTAGAGCATATGTCAAATGGTTACTGACCAGGTATGTAAGAATGTTTCAAAATACACGAATCAGTCAATGTAATATACTATATCAACAAAGAGAAAAAGAAAATTCATATATTAATGGATACAAGGAAACATTTCAATAAGATTCAAAACCAAGTCATGATTTAAAAAAAGAAACTCATTAAAATGGGGATAGAAGACACATACTTCAACATAATAAAAGACATATGTGGCAAGCCCACCACTAGCATCATACCCAATGGCCAAAAACTGAAAGCTTTTCTACTAATATCTAGACAAAGACAAGGATGCCCATCTCAACACTACTATTCAACATAGTTCTGGAAGTTCTGGTCAGAGCAATAAGGCAAGAAAAGGATAAGAAAAGAATCCAAATTGGAAAAGAAGAAATAAAACTATAATGCCTGGAGATGACATAATATACCTAGAAATCCCAGAAGACTATCCCCGCAAAAAACTATCAAAAACAATAAATGACTACAGCAAAATGGAAAGATATAAAAATCAACACACAAAAATTAGTAGCATTTCTACATGCAAACAATAAACTAGAAGAAAATAAATCTCATTCACAATTATACCAAGAAAAGATAAAATATCTAGGAATAAGTTTAACAAAGGAGGTGAAACACCTATACATTGAAAACTATGACATTGATAAAATAAATAGAAGATACAAAGATGAAAAAATATTCTATGTTCATGTATCAAAAGAATGAAATAGTTAAAACAGCTATCTTACCCAAAGTAACATACAGAGTTCACACAATTCCTATCAAAATTAGGGAACATTTTTCAAAGAAATTGAACAAATAGTACTAAAGTTTAAATGTAACCATAAAGACCTCAGAGTTATCACAGAAAAAAAAGAAAATGGAGGAATTACACTCCCCAACTTCAAATTTATACTACAGAGCATGAGAGAGAGAGAGAGAGAGAGAGAGAGAGAGAGAGAGAGAGAGAGAGAGAGAGAGAGAGAGAATTGGAACTAAAACAGAGAAACAGACAAAATAGTGGAATAAAATTGAGAGCCCAGAAATAAAAAATAAAACCACACTTTTATGGGTAGTTAACCTAGGACAAAGAAGCCAAGAACACACACTGGAGGAAGGAAATTCTATATAACAAATGGTGCTGGGGAAATTGGACAGCACCTGCAAAAGCAAATGAGGCTAGATTACTCATGAACATTCTACATAAAAATTGACCTAAAATGCATCAAAGACCTTGATGAAGTCATAAAATACATAGAAGAAAATGTAGGAAAAATTATTTAAGACATCAGCCTCAGACATGCCTTTGGGTAAGTGACACCTACAGCAAAGGAAACCCAAGTCAAACTAAACAACTGGGACTACATCAATCCAAAACATTGCAGTACAATGAAAGAAACCACATTAAAACAAAAAGGTAACCCACAGAATGGGATAAGATAGTCATATAACATACATCAGGCAAGCGTGTAACCTCCAAAACATAAATATAAAAATACAATGTGGTATTACCTCACACCATTGGCAATGGCCTGTATCAAAAAGACTAGAAGCAACAAGTGTTGGAGCAGGTTTGGAGAAAAAGGAATCCTACGCCATTGGTGGGATTAAGTTAGTACAGTCTCTTTGGAAAATAGTATGGGGATTTCTCAAAAAAATAAAAATGGATTGACCAATTGATGCAGCAATTCGACTTCTAGGTATGTACCCAGAGACACCAAAATTCTAATAAGAAAAAAATATATATGCAACTCATAGCAGCATAGCTCACAATAACCAAAACAACCTAATTGTCCATCAACAGAGGACTGGATAAAGAAGCTGTGGCCTAGATACTCTATGAAATTTTATGCAGCTACTGAAAAAAGATGAAATCATGTCCTTTGCAACAACCTGGATGAAATTGGAGAGGCTCATACTAAGTGAAATAAGCCAGAAAGAAAAAGAAAAGTAGAAGATGGTTTCACTCATATGTGGGTGATATAGAGATATAAAGGATATAAAGAAATAAAGGATATAAAGAAATAAAACAAATGAACAGACAAATCACGACCAAATCCACAAGACACAAGCCTGTGAGGGGGTGGGGGTAAGGGAAGGAAAATGAAAAAAATGGAAAAAAAGAGAAAGTGGTGGTAAATAAAGAACATCAGAACTCTGGTGGTGGGGTGGTGTGAAACAGGCATACTGAGATGGAAATTCAATATCCTAAAAAGTATAGAGCGATGAAAACAAAACAAACAAACATAATTCAAAATAAAAGAAAATGGTTGCAGAATAAATTATATCCAACTTGATATAAAAACACAGATAAAAGTGGAAACAAAGAGGGGAAAGCAAGTGGTAAGATGATGAAGGATCCAATATATTGTTAATGGTTAATGAAACAAGCAAAATATGTATATTATCAGTTTTCAATTTCAATCACTCTATTAAGTTGCCAGGGCTGACTAATAAAATACCACTGAACAATTTGAAGAACTGATACCTCCTCACAGTTCTATAGGCTAAAAGACTGAGACCAAGATGTCAGCTTGCTGATGGCTCTGCTTTCATTGTGTCTTCACATAGCCTTTTCTCTGTGTAAACATTCCTGGTGTCTCTATGTGTCCAGATTTCTTCTTCTTAGAGGCACACGAGCCAGACTGGATGAGGGCCTGAGCAAATGAGCTCATCTGAACTTAAGCACCTCTTTAAATAGTCACCTTCTGAAATGTGTGCTACGACTTCAACACAGGAGGCTGGGAAGAGTACCCAGAACAATCATAAGTATATTTTAAAACACGTATTAAAATAGTGATATAATTATAGTGAAGGGAAGGAGGAGTAAACCGTTTGCTGAGGTGTAAAATTTAAGACAAGAAGTAACAGCTAACACATTATTTAGTTTCCGCATGCAGCGGCGCCCTCCTATGAGGTTCCACTGGATATGTCAGTCCTCAATGACCACTAGAATAACTTATTAACACTAACAGCTAAAACGTTTCAAGTAATTTCCCATGGGGAGCAGAATTAAGACTGAGGAAGGGTGACTCAGATTTGCTTTTCCACTAAAAAACAAAACCAAATACCTGGTACCAGTTTGTTCTTAAATTATATGTATGTATTACTTTCATTCAAAACAGTGACTCGAATTTAATAAAATAAGTATTTCATTTCTCCTTTGCCTTTTCCCCTACCATTGCCCTGTATCTTCAGCTTATTAGCTCTTGAATTAACTGTGGTTGTCTTCTAAATGTCTTTACCCTCCAGCCCATGCAGTGTTCTATCTCAAATAAAAATATGATCATGCCACTTTTCTGTGTAAAATATTTTAGTGTTACCGCCCTTCCTTGTGTGATATTCCTTAACGTGGAGGATAAAATAGTCCCCTTGCATATCTCTCCAGTCTCTTTGATCACTCTATGATTGTCCTTTTGTACTCTTCCAAAACTGTTGGAAGTTTTCCCCACTCATCATGTTGTATCAGCCTTTAGTGTTATATTATCTGGCTAAAATGTTTTTCCCTCTACTAAACTCCAGCCGCACCCTGTCTTCCTGCTCCAGTTCACTTTAGTTTTCTTCTCATCGTTGGTCCAAGATTAACTTTAGACAGCTCCTCAAAGGACTTGTTCTCTCTCCTTTGGTGAGTTCATTCTTTGGCACTGGATTCCTTCCCAAACTTCACAAGACAGCGGGGGAAAAAGGGCCAGTGGTGTATCCCAAATCTCTCCTTTCTCTTTGACCCTGACTAGTAACCTTCCTATCCTTGAGCCGGTCACAGAGACCAGGGGAATGCAATGCTTTCATTGGCCAGTCCTGAGTCACCTGCTCAATGTTGCAGTGAGAAGGTGGAGTCAATTTTATAAGAAGCAGGTAAAAGGAGAATAGGAGAAAGAATGGCTTTCAGGGAACAATCAAAATATAATATCTAACAGGAAGATGCACAAATGCAGTGCCATAAACGCTATAAACATACACCATGATCACAGAAGCAGATCCTGTGACTTATTCCTGAAGACCCAAAACCTAGGATTTGACCAATATTAGGTGCCCCAAACTCTGATTTTATCTGTGGATATTGCTTTCTTAGATAAAATTTGTGATAAGATATCTATCTTAAATATTGATATTTAAAAATTAATTCACCCAGCTTATGCAAGGTGTTTAAGCTACTTCTATAAAAATGAACAATATTTTATAGTTATACATAATATTTAATCAAACTAAATTTGCAAAATAAAATTCTCTCACATTTTTATATATGCTCAGCTTTGTTTGAATTGAGAAAAATCATGAAAAATCCATCCCACAGTCGACATGATGAAGGATTTTGTAATTTTATTTTTTATCTTAAAGAGTACTTGGATACCAATGCTTTAAAAGAAAATGCTGCTTTGGCAATAACTTTTACATAATCCTCAGGTTGCCAAAATAAACCCTGGATCAAGGGATTCATAATAGAAAAAGAGCCTGCTTGTTAAACATACAAAAAAAGCACATCTGAAGATTTATTCTCCGAAGTGAGTATGTGCAAACTAGACTCTTTGAGGAATAAAGGTGTGCTAACAAGCGTTCTGTCTTAGCAATTGAGATTTTGCCAACAGCATGATGCAACTATTTCATTAGCTGCCTGTGGGTAATTTGATTCTTCTCACTCTCCCCATCCTTTGTAGAACCTATCTGGGCAGCTATTTAATGTAACCAAGCCAAATTCTTTCTTTACTTCTTCCTGCCAAGTAGTACCAGAATTGTCATCAAGATGTGATCATCTGCTTCATACTGCTTTAACTCATGCTGAATGAGAGCACCAGTGTGGTTTGCCATTTTATTTCAGCTCTTGTCTTGCAAAGGAGAAAATATGTGAACCCTTCTTTTATTCCCTTTCCCAAATTATAAATGTGAATAAATTGGCATTGTCCTACTTGATGCATTGTACACTTTGATTGGAGGAAGAAAGATGACTAGACAGAAAAGAGAAGGTTTTTAAGAGAAGAAAATAGTTGGGGGAGGGAGAAAATGAGGACTGTACTTAATAGCATATAAAAGCTTTTACAGTCCAGAACTGTTCTGCCCAATATGGTAGCCTCTAGCCACATATGTCTATGAAATGCAGCTAATCTGAATTGAAATGTGCTATAAAAGTAATAAAATGTACATAAAATTTCAAAGACAGTATAGAAGTGTAAAATATCTCATCGATAACATTTATTGATTATATGTTGAAATAATTTTAATGTATACAATTAAATAAATATATTCTTAAAATTAAGTTCACTTTTTCTATTTACAGGCAGCTAGAAAATTTTAAATTATGCTTGTGACTTGCATTTGAGTCTCATATTTCCATTAAACGGAACTGGTCTATAATTTATCAAGAAATGAGAATAGTTACAGATGAGATACAAGAAGATACAACATCAAATTTAAATCAAAGGTGATTCTTTGATTCTAAAGACTTATTTGGAGGAATATTGGTCTCTAATAGCAATGAAGGTAAAGTGAACTTTTTTCAATAAAGTTGCTATTTTTTTCCTCTCTGAATAACAACATTGTCGTTTCTAGTGATAGTGCCCTGATGACTTCTGGGGAACCATTTCTCCCCAAGTCCACCTGGTTCGAATGAGGCTGGAGCTGGACTTCTGATTTAAATTCCATTCTCTTGACCACCATGATTGGCTCAGAAAATTGAAGAAAGTTGGTCAACTGTGAATCAGCTCTTGATTTCAGAGTAATTACTCAAAAGAGAGTTTACCAATGTGAGGGATTAATCTGCACATACTCATGACCACTTTGGTCAGCTCATGAGGAAATCTGATCTAGACTGGAAACAACCAAGAAGAAAGCAGTGGTAAGAGACAGAAACAGATTACTTCTGAGTCCCTGGATCTATTCTGTGGCTATGGCTGCCACCTGGAGTTTTTCAGAAGTTTAATAATTTCCTTTTTTGATCAAACAAATTTGAATCAATATTTGTCCTTCAAACACTAGGAACTAGACTGTTAATGGCAATATAACAGTCTATACAGATGTTCATTTGTATTTATTCATCTGTCCATCCAACCATTCAGTGAACACTTAACTGAGATCTTCTTCCATGTCAAACACTATCTTAGATACCAAACCAAAGATATAAATTCACTCAGAGGCATAGAGGCTTTTTCTAAATTCTGAGGTTCTGGGTTCTTCTTACTCTCCCCAATATCCTTCTGATTTTCAGCTTTCTACAAATCAAGGCTGTTAGATAATTTCTGCTCTATTTTGTCCTAGGAAGTTCTTTCTTGAATCCCTCCATCATCTTACTCACATTTGGACTTTCTTTCTGGGTCTGCTCTTTGCTCTCATCTCTTACTTCCCTTCCTCACCATGGGAATTCCATTGACTTCATTCTTAAGTGGGATTCTGTTTCCCTGGTCTTTTGTCTCTTCGTTATAAGGAAGCGTATACCCAGTAGCAACTGAAGAAGGAATACATGTATATATGGTAAATGTTTTTAAGACCTTGCATATCTGAACATTTCTATACCATTCCCATAATGGACTGATAGTCTGACAGATTTTAGAATTCTAGGGTGGAGGTGATTTTCAGTGATCACTTTGAAAATCTCACTCCGTTGTCATCTTTTTAGCAGAGCAGTCCAGTGCTATCCTGCTTCCTTATCTATTGTATGTGGTCTACTTTTTCTCTGTGGAAGCTTTTAGAATTTTATCATTTCTCCAGAGATCCTGAAAATTTAAGATTATGCTTTTTGGAATTAACCCAATTAATCTGCAGTCCATTTCCCTCCATTCTGAGAACTTTTATTATTTTTATGATCATATCTTTCCCTCAGTTTGTTTTAGTATCTCTTTTTGGAACTTATGTCAATCAGATGTTGGATTTCCTGGATTGATTTGAAATTTTCTTATCTATTGTGGTCTGTCTCTATTTTTTACGCTACTTTGTAGAAATTTCCTATCTTCATCTCTCAACTCTTCTATTAAATTTTGCCTGAATTTCGTTGACATATTTTTAACTTCCAAGAGCTCTTTCTTGATTTCTCATTGTTTTCTGTTTCCATAGCATCTAGTTTCAGAGTCATTCTTATGTGAATGATGCAATATATTCTCTTATCTTTTTGAGAATGTTAATTATAATTAATTGGGATTTTTCTTCTACTCCCTGTATTGTCTGATTTTTCTCTGAATTCCTTTTATCTGCTTGCTTTGGTCTCAGTCTTTTAAGTTGGACATTTTGCTCAAATGTTTAGTGATTCTTAGCAGTCTATGCATATTCATGAGCGAGACCCTAAAACATTTATTGGATGCTCTGTGTACATGATGAGCCTGATGACTGGTGGCTTTTCTGCAGTGTGATTAAGCAGAAGGCCAGCTTTTCATGCAGACATATTCAAAGTCAGTATCTATAAGCCTTCTCTATGAGACTTTTGATTTTCTCTTGAGAAGGATCTCCAATTTCCTGCCACAATTTATAAATCCCAGTAAAAATGTATCATACAAGCAAGTTGGAGATAAACCTAAAAAACTTTTACCTAATAATCTGTGCTCAAGTTTAGCCCCTTCCTCAGCAATGTCTTATGTCCTCAAATCCATATTGTCTCCAGTTCAATTTCTTTAAAAAGTAAATCTCTTCTTGCAGAAGTTGGGATTAAATTTAAAAAACAAAAAACAAACCAACACACACACACACACACACACACACACACACACACACACACACACACACACACACCTGATGGAGAAGAAAGGAAAAGGAAGCAGTTCTCAGAGTTCCATAATCATTTCACCTATTCCCAGGCCTCTTGCCTTGTCTCTTACCTCAACATTTTACCTGCAATTCTTTTATCTCCTGGGAATAATGGAGAAACTGAAATCAATGATATTCAAAATTTGGCTACATTTTATATCTAGATTTCTGTTTCTCTCAAGTTTATGCTTTAAAGCTTAGAGAAAGCTTATAAGAATTAGATGAGGTGATTTTGCCTATTAAATCTGAAAACTTAGAATATTATTAGACTTTTTTTACCTTCCACTCTTGCATAAGTGATTATTAATTATAATCTAAATCTTATTATAATTTAAATCTAATATTATGTAATTTTGACATATTAACTGCTAAGTTAAAAGGTACTAAAACTACACTAATGTCAAATTTTAATTCACCACTCTTTATAAAGATAAATCATAAAATAATTTAACTATTTCATTTTTTTCTATCACTATTTCATACCTCTTCTCTAGGTAGATATTATTATGAGCCACTATCACACTGAACTGTTTAAATAAGCTTCTTCATGGTAATATTTTGAAGCAAAATTCTTCAGTTCACCAGATTTGAACTTCATTGCTGAGCTTCTTTGCCATAAAATATTGTTTATTATTTTCACTATTATCATATTAAAATAAATATTTTCTACATGTTGAAAAGGAGGATCAGATTTTAGCTATTATCTGCAGCATGAAAAAATGGCAAATTCATAAAATGTTCCTATTTCTGTTCTCTCAGGCATTTTAATAATAATGCAATATCCTTTATTCATATATTTTGGTTTCTTTGTATTTGAGATCCTACATTCAAAAAAACAAAATGATACCTATCAATCTTTTGGTTTGAAATACTCCTTTAAAATGTCAGCATGTCATACCACCTTTTGTCACTGTCTTGTCATCAGGAGTGAAAAAACAGTTTAACTTCATGAGTAGGATGTGAGAATAGTGATGGAGACCTGGGTGAAAGAAGTCCAATATCGTTCTTGTTTTTTTTTAGCATCCCAATCTGTTTCTCTTTCCATTTCAATTCAACAAAAGTCTTTTTTGTATAATTCAGGTATACAGAAATAATGACCACCCAGGTCTTGGCTTCATGATCAACGTGGTGTGAGAGTGGACCACTAAAGCAATTCATACATGATTATAATACATGGAAGACTATGATAAGGCCCATGGGAAAAAGCATAAAGGGTTTCATACACAGCAGGAAAAATCAGCCTTCACCTAGGAAGTATTGGAGAATCTCAGGAGAGAAGAAATGCATGGAAGAGTAAGATGGAGACGGGGCAGTAACATCTCCAATTTGGCTGAATGACATCTTTAACACTTGGGGACCACACTTTTGTGCTTGTGTCACTATCTGTCTCCCAAGTCATCAGTAGGGTACAGAGTCCTCTCTGTCTGACTACGTATGAGCCAAGTTTAGCACTTCCTTTTCTGTTTTCTAGTATAAGCAGTGACTGCATCTGCAAAGAGAGAGATTCAAACTTCATTTTGACCACTAACAAACTGAAAGATATTAGATGAAGTAGACTTTTCTAAGTCAATTTATATTTCCCTCTCTGCAATGTGGGAATAATAATATCAGGACTTCTGACATAAAGTTATGGTACAGATTAAATAATAATGTGTAGAAGTGCTCAACAAATAATCACTGATTTATAACCAAAAAAAGAATGGATTAGGAATCAGAAAGCCTGGTAAGTAGTACTACTGCTTATAGGCTGTGCGACCTATGTGAATTGCTTCTCTCTGCGCCTCAATTTCCCTATCTGTGAAAACAGGGAAGTGATGGAGATAATCCATACTCTCTCAACTGTAGTCTCCAGGCTATAGACGACATATTTATTTGACTTTGGTATTGAACTATTGAATTGGATTAAATTGAAGTAAATTACCACCATTAAGCATATAATACATTGAAATTGTATTGAAAGGATGAAAATGAAAGTGATAATAATGAGTTGGGCTGGGGGAGTGATTTCAAATGGACACAAATAAGAGTAGTGAGAGATCAGATCCTATTCCATCTGCCTGGATGTAAGAGAAAATAGTAAAGTAAGTGGTATTAAACTCAGATATCAAGCTCAAAGGTGTATGATTTTGTTTTTAAAAATTTAGAAAACACGCTCACTCTAATTTCAGTATTAGTGATCTTGGCAGTTTAGGATCTAAGTCTTCCTTACAAAGTGAAAATTGTCTCCAGCTCCAAGATGTTTAGTATGAAGATGACAACAGAGAGTAATAGTAATGCTTTAAAAAATACCCAAATGTTTGAGCTAAACAAAGAACAAAAACCTGGGATACTACTCTGAGAAGAGTGACAGTATTGGACCAATTATCAGGCCTATTTTTATGTACCTAGGACATTTTTGACATCAGAAATAGGCATCACAGAGTAAGAAGTGAAATGCATGACGATTATATTTCTGATTCTCCAATTTGTATTCCCTCTTGTGAAATTTTCTTTTTGTTCCCTACAAAATGCAGCAAAAAGATGTGAGTGATATTTAGAAGTGCTTCAAGAAGACAAAATCCTTCATGTCTTTTAGATATCTCTAATGGTAACATAGAAATTAAATGCATCTGCATGTATATCTAAGTTGATGGTGTTCTTAGAGTCCATACTTCCATTAGAAAAATAATGTTGAGAAATCTTTGGTTCAAAAACCTGGATGAATATAAGATGTTTACATGAAATCTAGCCTAATACGACTATATGGCTGATTAGAAATTTTCTGGAAAAGGGTCATGTTCAATGTCCTAAATAATTGATCAAATTCGTCTTTGATTTTTAGCTCTCTTATCAGTGCAGTTCATTACAGTTTAGAACTAAAAAGAAATATGTAAAGTGTGATATTTTTAAGCATCTAATAAAACCTGCTAAAAAAGCTTTTTAGCATTTGGAATAATTTTATAGTTTATTAAGGCAGCTAGCAATTATAACTTACAATTACAAATATCTAATTCATGTTTATATTTTATTATATATATTTTATTTCATTTTATTAAATTAGAGCATATACATTATTTTGGGATTCGTTGTTGATAATTCATAATTGAATAGTTATTCTATATTTATAACTAATATCGTGGATTGTTTATTTTTATCGAAAAGAATAGCTCTTGGTTTGGGGTTAGAAACAAAACATAAGAGTCCAGTCATCCTCTATAATTGTGTGTTTCCTTACTACGGAAACATGAACATTTCAAACTGTTCCAATTTATTCGTATGTTCATACTATAGTATCCTAAAATATACCCCATACTGGGAATCGATTGTCAACTGGTGAAATAAAACAACAGACTAGTTATTTGTCCAGCAGTTTCTGTCTTGATATTGTTTAAGAACTCTCTTATGTGCTCATCAGTTTTAGCTGTGTAGTAGTAGTGAACTTGGATGGCTATTTATGGTGGTTTGATTGCAGCAATGACCCCAATCTGCTCATACCTTTCCGCCATTTGTTATGCTCTCCCACTTAGACTTTGGACTTGGCCTGATTATTTGCCTTGGCCAATGGGACAGCAGCAAGCAAATATAATGCAATCAAAGACTTGAAAAGCACTTACACATTACTGCTTGCCCTCTTGCTATGCTTGACACAGTGCCATTGAGTAAAAACGCCCTCTCTAACCTCTGGATGATCAGACACATGGCTCAGTCATTCCCATTACCACAGCAAACAGGGAGCCAAACTCCAGACCAGTTGGAGGCCATCCTAGATCACGCAAGTTTCAGCTTCAGCAATCCCAGCCCAGATCAGCAGAGCCTCGCCCAGATCAGCAGAACTGCCCATTTAACCTGTAGACTCCAGTAATAGCAAGTGATTCTACTTTTAGGCAACTTAGTGCTCATTTGTTACACAGCAATACACACACGACATAAAATGTATAGGAAATAACAGGGAAAATCATTCCAAAGATCATTAACATTTTCATATCACAAACATGTTGTTACAGTAAAAATAATTTATAAGATAGTCTTGAATTTGATATGACCCTCTTTCCATTTTTGGCTTTGTAGATAGCCTAAACATTTTTCAAATCCAAAAATAAATGTTAGGTGCCAACTATGTTTCTGGAATAGCACTAAAAGCTGAGACTACAATGGTGAATGAGCTAGATGTTTCTCTAGGTTCATTAATCTCTACTCCGAAGTCAAGTTATTATACTATGACAATGCAGTCTGTGATACTGGCCATGGAAAATTCTTTGCCCTTATAAATCAAGTTCCAAAGTTAACTCTATTTGTGTATTTCATTATATCTTTCTCCTAGAAATTCTAGAGATATATTAATTCATAAGTATTTTTATTTCCCTTTCTTTTGGGAACCTGATAACATTACTTTCCTATCTGTGGTAGACTGCGAAATTGACCACATATTATGTCATTCTCTGTATCTATAGCCCTTTGCCATAAGACTTTTAGCTCCTTTCAAGTTGTTGAATCTCCCATATTGACTCTGGCCTTGGCCAGCTGACTAAGTGGAGCAAAAGTGATTTAAATCTAAATTTGAAGATGCTCTACATTGGGACTTTCTTCCTTACTGAGTTTGGAACCAGGTGACTACACCATGTGAAGAGCCCAGGACTTGCCTCTTGATGATGAGGGACACCTGGATCTGATTGCTCAGTTGGCCCAGTTGACAGTCAACGGACCCTCAGAAACAGCTGTCTCACCAACAGGCAGCTAATCATAAACACTTGAGAGAGACCAGCCCAGGCCAGCTGAGAACTGGATAAAGCTGGGAATTGTCCAGCTGAACATAGAACAAATTGTCATTTCATAGAATCATGAGCTAAATAGTTGATGTTTTAAGCTAACAAGTTTTGGAGCGATTTGTTTTATTCTATAATGGAGCTATCATTCATTTGAAGTTAGGCCTTATGATTTGCTTGACCCAATGAAATGTGTCACCCCTGGAAGAAACCTTTAAGACTTCTCAAAGGGGACTGTGATTCAGTAGTTTCTTGCTCTTGTCTGATGACCAGGGAGCTTCCAGACCACGAATCCCACAAGCCTTGGTTCCTGAATGGACAGGGAACAATTCTCCCCTACTTTTCCCCACAATATTGACTTTTGGAGAACAGATAGTTTCAGAAAGAAATATATCTGTATTAAACCACTGAGATTCTGGGTTTCTGTTACTGGATCATAACCTATCCCATTCTGACTAATGTAGAAATGAATTCCTAGAAGGAAGTACGGTTATGATGGAAAACCTAAAATCATGTGGCTGTGACTAGCTCAGTGGGTGGTGGCAAGGAAACTGCTGTTAGAGGCTGAAAAGTTAGCAATCCATGCTCACTCTGGTAAAATATTTGCTAAAATTATTTGTGTGTGTCTCCCATTCTTCCCCTTTCTAATAGGAATGTTAACCCTGGTTTTTCTAGCCCTGTCCCACCACTGTGCATGTATCCATGGCTGCATATGTAAGTAGAAAGGAAACTTTGTCTTTTTCAGGTCCTTATAAAAAGACAAGCTTTATCCATCTCTAATAGTGATTACCAAGTCTTACCCAGAGATGCTGGTCTTTGAGATTAACGCCATCACTGAATGGAATTTGTGGGTTGTCTTACTTGGGAAAGGAGTGAATGCATTTTATTTTACACATCAAGGAAAGTAAATGGTAAGTTGGTTATGAGGCGAGTGGGTTGCAGAAATTATTGCAGTAAATTCTGGTTAGATTCCTTCTGGGCAAGAAGTAGGATTACATTTCCCTGCTCCATTGAAGATAGGCATACTTTCATGCGATTTGCTTTTGTCAATGAAATTGGAGAGAAATGGACTTGTATGGCTTTCGTGACTAATCAGTTTGCCATTCATCTTCCTTCTGTCTATCATGCAAATGGGGGAGTTCCAGAGATTGAAGTCTCCCTAAGCCACTGGGTTGTTGGTATGAATCACCCCAGTTAACTTCCCCCCACGTCTCCTCAAAAGATGAACATGCAGATAAACAGGAAATAAATGTTTTTGATTTCTTAAAGAAGTAAAAATTTTGACTCCTTTTAACTGTACCATAACCGAGCCCATTCTAACTAATGTAGATTCCTGTAAAGTTGATCAGGAAAGCAACAATGGCTGATCATCTCGACAACCACAGTGTAGGAGCAATCAATGACTGAAAGCACCCAGGGATCATTCAAAAGACACATTTACATGTGACTTCACTTGCACTCCACTGTGATCATTCTAGAATCTGAGTTTTCAAACACCTGTAAAAATTCTGTAAAAAATGTAATACTATATCTTCTATTGAATAGCTTGAGATTTAATCATTAGTAATGAGAAAAGTTCTCATAGGAAAAAAATTAATAATAAAGGAGGTAGACAAAGATAAATCGCCAAACGGGGTGGGGGTGGGGGGAGCTGCACGGAATCAATTCAAAGGAGGAATTAAAATATATTTCCTACAGACGTGTGCATAAATTTCCAGCAACGCGCAGGACTTCTCAGCAAATTTTGGATGTCTTCGCTTAGGGTTCAGCTTGCCTATACACAGAAACCCATGCACGATTGCTCCGATGCAAAAGGCAAAAATGTCTTTGGAGTCTATATTTAATTAAAATTTCTCTCTCTCTCTCTCTCTCTCTCTCTCTCTCTCTCTCTCTCTCTCTCTCTCTCTCTCTCTCTCTCTGTCTCTCGGAGAAATAGTTTCTCTAGCGCAGTGGAGAATTCATTTTTATGGCATTTTTAAGGACGGTAGCGGCACGGTACAGAAATCCCTAGGGTTGCTGAGAACAAGAGTTGACATTTTGCGGAGTATATAATTTTCAGTGAAAAACCCCACAGGTTTTCCCTAAACTTGCAAATATTCTTGCTTTCCGAGATCTCTGTGCCCAGAAACTGAAGGCACGGAGGTTTCTCTCTAGATATTTGGCAGTTATATCGGAATCAGCTCAATGATCAGCTTGCTCTTCCCTGCAGTGATGGGCTGGTAGCGATCCGGAAAAGTTTCCAGAACTTCTAGCACAGAGCGCAGCCTCAGCCTTCACCGGGCCACCAATTCTTTCGGCTCCCACCGCCCTCCTAGTACAGGAGCCTAGACGGCTGGGTCACTCTAAGCAATGCCGGAGGCGCCAGAGTTGAAGTTGAAGGTTAAAGCGCAGAGATCCGCCAGTCCGCCTGCCAGAAGACGAGTGAGTGTCCATCCCTGACGGACTACAAAGACCGGCATGCACCGCGCCACGACGGCCCACTCCGCTTCGGGAACCCGGCGCAAGGTAGCCTGGGAAGTGAAGTCTCCGGGAGTTCGCGGTGCGTAGCTAAGGCAGCAGGGAGGCGTTGCTAGTCCGCTCCATTAGCGCGCCGGTTCCCGGCCGGCCTCCGAGCCTCTCGCTCCCGCTCTGGGTTTTCGCGGGCGGCGGGCGCGGTATGGCTCGCTGGAGTAAACTCCAGGGGGAGGGAGGGAGGGAGGGAGAGGTTTGGTGGGAGGCGGGGTCAGCGGAAGCGGCAGGTTGCTTCCTTCTCGCTCCCTCCCCGCCTCTCCCAGAGGGAGTGGTGGGAGGGGGGAGGGAAGGGCCGAGGGAGGGTAGTGACACGTGTCAATCAACCCCCCTCCGGGGGGCGCGCGCTCCGGGGCTCGCGCCGAGGGCTCGCGCCCCTGCTTCGTGCCTGCGCCGCTCGTATGTAAATGAGGGCGCGTGACGCGGGACGCAGATGGACAAGGGAAGAGAGAGAATGGCCGCTGCCGCCGCCGCTGCTGCCGCCGCCGCCGCCGCTCAGTGCCGGAGCCCTCGGTGCGCGGCGGAGAGGAGAGGATTCCGGCGGGAACTCGACTCTTGGCGCCACCGCCTCATGCACTGTGTAGGTAAGAGAGACACGGGCTGGGGCGCCGGCTTCGCGCGGCCGCGGCTGCCGCAGCCCGCGGAGTTTGCTGCGGGGCTGAGTTGAATCTCCCGTGCGGGTCAGTTCAATGGGGGAGCGCGATGGGAGCGGCGCGGCGGCCCCGGCGCTCGCCTTTTGTCTGGGGGCGCCCGGCCCGGCGCGGTCCGCGCTCCGGCCCCTTCTCGGCTCTCGGGCTGCCCGGGAACTGTGAGTTCGGACCCGCTCGCCGAGCCTCGGAGGACGCCACCGACTCGCGCTCTCCCCGAAACTCCGCGGCGCCCCTCGCCTCCCGCGGTCACCCCGCTGTCAGAGGCGGTGAAGCGGCTCGGAGGCCAGCGGGACCCAAGGGGACCCTCGGGCGGGCAGGGCCGGCGGGAGGAAGCGGGCTGGTCCGCGCCCCCGCCGAGCGCACACACACACCCCCTTGGAGCCGCTGGGGCCGGGGGGGTCCTCGAGGCCGAGTTGGGGGGACCGGGCAGCCGGGAGACCCCCGGACGACGGCGGGGCGGAGACCGGCCGGGGCCGAGGGGCGAGGGGCGGCGGGGGCGGCGGCCGAGGGGCGGGGGCGCCCGACTCTGCCCTCTCGCGCTCGGCGGCGGCGGCGGCGCGGTGTGTACCCCTTTAAGAAAGAGCCGCTCGAGCGCTGACGGTTGGGATTTGAAGTTCTTCCTCTTTGGAAGGCTGGACGGAGCGTGGGGGGGGTGTTGCCATGGCGACAGCACCCCCTCCTCCTCGCGGGCGCCCCGACGACTCGGGTCCGCTTCGACTGTCATGTGATGGGCTCTTCCCGGAGCGTCCGCGCTCCTCGCCCGCCGAGCCTCCCATCCCGCGTCTCCCCGCGATTCCTTTTTCCCTTGTGGTGGGGTCGAGATCGTTTTGCTTCAAACTTCTGGGCGCGGAGCTGTCTGTCATTCTGCCGTGGCTGGCGGCGACCGGGGGAGGTGGGAACTCCCCACCTGGCGACCGTCGCTGTTTTGCAGTCTCGAGTGAGACGTGTGCGTGGAGATTTTATCCGACAGGTCGGTTCCGTGGGCGCGGGCTAAGGCGGATTGCGGGGTGCGGTACGCTTGCTCGGCCAGGGGACTGTGGATAGGGAGGGGAGGGGGGAAGAGGGCGAGAACACGGTGGCATTGTCTGAGGAGTGCACAGTGACAGCAGCCAGCTCGGGGGATCGATAAAACCTGGGCTTTTGGAGTTAAGCGGTAACCTTAGTGCCTTAAGAAAACTACTCTTACCTTGTTTCCATCTGTTCCTGCGCCACCTCGCGCCCCTTTTCCCCCCACCCCTCCCTCCGCTTTTGGATTTGTTTGCTTAGCGCCTTAAGGTCTTTCTTGTTTCTCACTTGGGAAAAGGCAATCTCTGTAGAATGAAGAGCATAACTTCAACTCAGAAATGTGCACTGCACACAGTGCAGTGGTTATAGGAAAACGCGTAAGAAGGAAGGTTGTTCTGATGAGGGGCATTTTACGTTATGTTTAAGCCATGTACTGTTTTAGCCCTATAAAATATATTCTGGTCCTAACTTAAAAAAAAAAAAAAAAAAGTCTGGGAAATAGCTCTAGTCAAGTATTCATAAGTGATGTTCTTAAAAAATGTATTAGAAACTACAAAATCTCACGTTATTCTTTATACTGTATCAAACTCGAGCTAGGTGTTGCTATTGCTTCTGGAGTACAAAATGACTCATCTTTATACTTGCTCGTGTGAAGATCTAGTGCTTGTGTGAAGATATCCACCAGCACTCTGTTTAGAAATTGTTGACTTCGTTCAATTCGAATCAGGCAGAATGACAGCTTTGTAACACTGCCTCCTGATTTTATTGTGCTAAGTTTTGCCGTTCTGCACAGTCATTTGACGATGTCTGGTCAATTTTTGTTTTAGAATTCTTTCATCTTTTTTTTCTCACTTCAGTAGATACTTCAAATATGACTGTCAAAACAATATATTTGCTTTTGAAAAATAGTCAAATTTTAATTGAACACAATTGGTATAATAAAAAAGGGGAATTAGAATATCTTTCTACCGTCTATGTGGATAATTAAGTAAAACTGGAATACACTGAAAATTGCGTTGATGCTATATGTCCACTATGTTATCTCTGCATGACATTTTAATGTTATATATAATTGTATACATTGTATATATTTAAAAGGAAATTTCTTCTTGGGCTCTAGCTGTATTTGAGAATTGTTTCCTTGAGTCCCAGTCCTAGTCAGGAGATGTACAAGGACCCGTCTCATACCGTGTTTTTGTCATTGTTATTTTTAAACAATAAAACTCTTTAAACAGGATGTACACTTGTTGATTGGGATTTTTTTTCAGCATCCTAAAGCAATTATTCAACGTGTGGATTGGGATTAATTGTAGTTTGTGTAGTTATTTTAAGTTTCTTTTGCCTTTAATATGCTTATGTTCTATTTGTAAACATAGTTACAGAAAAACCATTTTTGTGTGACTGTATAAGTATATATAGTATACGTATATTTCTGTATTGAATATTCAGTGCTGTTATTGCTTGAAGTCATTATTATAAAGTATGTTTTTCTACCTTTGGTGAAGTGATCCAAAGATACAGAGAAATTATAGTTATAGCCTGGATCTTATGAAGTATGTGATACAATTAATACATATAAGTCACAAAATTTAAAACAAAGCCTAGGATAAAAGACATGCTTATTTTTAAACATTATCAGGGCTTGTGTTAGGATATTTGATTTATGAGATAGGGCAACTTTTTTTTTGTCTTGATTTTGATTTTATTTTGAATTTAAATGAAGTTAGAAGGATAGTACAAGGAATTGCCCACATTTAGTAATTGTACAGTTGTATTGCATTTTGTTACATTTACTTTGTTTTTCTCGCCTTCTGCCTATCTGTCTGTCCTATGTGTCTACATATGTTATCTTCGGGGTTGTTGGGTTTTTTTTTCTGAAACTGTATTTGAGGTTGTTCTGGAAATTTCATACCTTTTTACCGCTAAATTCTTCATTGTATATTTCCTAAGATCAAGTATACTCTCTTACCTAACCACTGTGTAGTTATTAAAACTAGGAGATATAACATCAATGTATAATACTATTGCCTAATTTATGATACATACTCCAATTTTATCTATTTATCTAGTTTTTAAGTCTCCCCACTTCCCACTCCCCATGTCCAAGGGGATCATACACTGTATTTGGTTGTCATATCTCTTTAGTCTTTTCATCTGGAACATTTCCTTAACCTTTCTTGTTCTTCTTGACCTTGACATTTTTGAAAAGTACAGGACAGTTATTTTGTAGACTGTCCCTCAATGTGAATTTGTCTGTTGTTTTCTCATGATTAGATGGGCTAGGAACTTTTGGCAGGAATACCCCTGAAAAGATGTTCTGTCCTTAGTACACCATATCTTGAAGTTCATGGTGTTGATTTGTCACAAAATTGGTGGTTAGCTTTGAAAATTTTGTTAAGGTGATATTCTCCTTATCTCTCCCTGAAAGTTACTGTTTATTGCCCCAGGCAGTTCATCAAGCTGGTTCCTGTGTGTTGACAAATGATACCTCATCTCAATCCCTCCTGCCTAGTGAATTTTTGAGCACTGCCTTCCTGTCAGAGCAAGGTGGCCTGGGTTCATCTTTTACTTTACCTGTCCCCACCCTGACGGCAGCTATTTCTCCCAAGTCCTTCCATTCTTTTTAGTGGAAAATAAATAACAAAATCTGAGTCCTAGGTTTCAAGACTGTTTTTACTTCTATTTTTTTCTAATGCACAGTGTCTAAAGCTAATTATCACTGTAAGTGATTTGCTTAAGTCTGGAACATCAACACAGAATGGCTCAGGTTTGATAAGAATCATACAGTTAACTCCTTGGCTTTCCTATAGAACAGTGTTATCAGGGAGAAATTTAATGGGAGCCAAACACTCAATTTAAAATTTTCAAGTAACCTTATTGAAAAAGCACATTGCGTTTAACTATATTAAAATATTTTAACTAATTCATATACAATTATTTATTAGTTTCCATTCTTTTTTAATATTAAGTCTTCAAAATTAGGTATGTTTGTATGTAACACATTTCCATTTGGATTAATCACTTTTCAGGTGCTTTATAGCCGCATGGGGCAGGAAGACGTTTCTGCAGTGGGCTGCACCACACTGCTCTGTACTGTCGGGCTCTAAGGCAGCTTTTGATTGTCATGGCCTCGCTCATTTTATTTCTTTTGCTGATAACCAACCGTGCAGCTTAGTTGCTTTCCTAAAATCTTTTATTCGAGTAGTTTGTTAATAGCATAAGAACAGAGGTTCTTGAGCTAGACTACGTGCATTTAAATCCTAGTGCTACCTCTTAATAGTGAGAACAAGTTACTTCTCTGTAATTCAGTTTCTTATCTGCATATTGGAGATGAGTTACCTGAGAATTTATTGTGTTGATATATGTTAATATGTCTGCCATTTGACATATGTAAATGTTAGCTCTTATTATTATTAGCAGCTTTGAGTTTTATGTTTTTGTCAATATTTCTTTAGTGATGGATATGCTGATGAATAATACAAAGATCCTGAGGCATATTGGAGAAAAAGATAATACAGACTTGAATGATCTGTATCCTAGAATTTGATAAAGCCATTGAGTCGAGTTTCAGAATCGTAGTATACCACTAGCCTAATCCTGGTTTTTTTAATGTAGATGATGAAAAGACATTTTATGCATTCCTGCGTTCTAAAAAATCTTTTGACTTTGTAGTAACTGAGTATAAGAAATTAGCTTAAATTAATCTAAAAAATACTTATAATAGTAGTTCATCTTGAAACTACTTCTACTTTATTCTTGTTGTTTACCCTTATTATCCATTGTTAACTCTTCTTGTTAACATCAGCGAGTGCTCAGAGTTTGGCCTTTCCTTCAAACTACCTGCCCATTTACATTAATAGAGTCAGGTACGGAGAATATTCTTTTTCTTTATATTTAATCTCTGAAAAAATTATGGGATACTTCAGAGAACTGTACTGCTTAAAAATGAGATAGTCTGGGTAAATAAAATTCTAGATGATCAATTTGACACTTCTTTTTGTCTTCTTGCTTCTGCTCATTTATACTCAGTCCTGTCTCATCTTGTGTTACTGTTGCTATGGAAATTCTAGAAGATCAGATTTACTTTAAAATCTGGACTTACTGAGATGGTCAACTATCCAGAAACCTTAGCTATACAACTTTTTTCTAGCAATTCTTTTGTCTCCTTAAAAAGGTGTAAATTTTGGCACTAAATCTGTGTATAGGGCAAATGGATTCTGTGACTATTAGTTGAGAAATTAAAACATATATCCAAAATTTTCTTTAGATTAGGTGTATTGATGAATTTTGTATATAAAATTTGAAATTATGAATACTCCTGGCTGTTTTATACTTGGAAGAGTAAAATTGTGCCATGCTTGGGGCCAAGCAGTATGCAAATTTCGTGTTTCTATAGATGTGTTTTGTAGATAAGGTCACAGGCTGGTCTGAGCATATAGTAGCCTCCTTTGTGCAGTGCTCTCTTTTTGTGCCCAGGCTACTTCCTGTGACGGAATACTTGTGTACACTGATTTGTGTCTTCCATGTTTCTCTGATTTGTCAGGCTTTCGCACTCGGTCTCCGGTTTTACCATCGTAGTACACAGTTCTGGGAGGAGCCACAAAGGATTGTAGATTTTTGGGAGAGAGTTTTTTTCTTCCTTGTGATTTCTCCTGTCTTTCAGTTACAGTTGCCTGCATTTTTTGTATGTGGAGTTCTTAACCTTCTTCTTTTTTCATAATATGCCTTCTGTTTGTTATAAGCCGGCCATAGATAGCATCTGATTCGAACATCAAGTTCATAGGTTCAGAATTCAGGGACCCATTTAATTTTATCAGGTCCTTACTGAAGGGACTAGCGGTAGCAGTCCAGTGCTTGGGACCTGCTCACCTTCTCGTGTCCACATCCCGCATCCAGAATTTTTTTCTTTCTATTACTTAGTGATAGATTCAGCAGTATTTGCATTTGAGGAATGGCACTTTGTTCTTTTAAATGTTAGCTTTGCTTTGGACGTTTTTGTGTTTGCTAGAATACGAAACTTAGTGAGGAATCACTCTTCTGTAACTCATTTCCTTTCATGTACTTTTCCCATAATTGCAACAATCCTAACTTGCTTATATCTGCTTCTTGTTTTTCTTTTTTCTTGCCTTAAGTAAAAATACCTGACCATATTCAACTACTTAGCCATAGTCTGCTAGACTAATTCTTCCATTTCTGGCTGCTTCTTTAGACAGACCAATCTTTTACTTCCCTTCTGTGCACACTGCTCTAAATTCGTGAGTACTGTTTTAGTCGCATCTTCTACCCTGCATCCTCGGTTATTCTTTAAATTAAATTGCAACCTGGAGTCTTCTCTAAAGTATTTATTGAAAAACAAGTTTGAGACCTTTCTCCATTGATTGAAATTGAGCATTTCCTTTCTGATGGGTACGTGCAAGGTGTGTATGTAGGAAATAACTTTATCTAGCTCATATTTAATTAATAAGCCATCTAGTAAACTCATTAGGGGCAAGGAACTAAAATTTCACAAATGGTAGAGAGGACTAAGAATTCAAAGAGCGCATTTCCTTCTCAGTTCTTTCCTTTAGCCTCTCATCATAACCTTAGGTACAAGTCTTTTCATATCACAGATGGAAACTTGTGAAATTAAGATAAAATCTGTATGTGGCGCACCCTGATGGAGTAACAGCTTGGTGTCAGTCACCTCCAAAGGAGTACAGGCCACGTATTCCTGGGTTCAAGTCCCAGGTCAGGGGGAAACAACTGGTGTGAACAACTAAATAAAAAATAAAATGCTTCTTCCTCTGCTCTCTTTCTGTCTGCCTACCTGCCTACTCACTTTATTCCTGCCTGCTCCTTTCCTTTAAAAAGAAAAAAAAAAATGTACTCAAATGTTGGCTTTTTTTGTTTTGTTTTTATAGAAAGTACTATAATACTTACATAGTGGTTTCTGGGCTGAAGATACAAATTAGATGATATTTATATACATGGAAATGGATGTGATCATTCCGGATAAAGGATAGTGTAACAAGAGAGTAGAATACTTAGTACCATGCTTTAAGATCTTAGTATTCTTTGGACAGGAAAAGAGAAGCCCCAGAGTAGGGCCACTGGACTTTTACCATGAGACCCAAGGCCACTGCTAAGTAGGAAAACCAGGAAAGATTTATGTATCTCCAAAACTAAAGAGAGAAGAGAGTTACAATAAGGAGCGATTGTTGATGATATGTCAGGTACCACGAAACAAGACATGTACATGGACTTTGCAAGTGACCTTAACTAGATAAATTTCAGCAGTGGCAGGGATGGAAGCCATATCGGTTAGAAAGTGTGTAAGTGGAGATAACATTAGTTGTACTCTTTTGAGGAGGGGCAGGTAAATGGAGAAGTAATTGGAAGAATTTTAGGGTCTAGAGATGTTTAGAGGTACTTGACAATAAGCTTTGTACTTACCAGCCCATCAAAAGGGCCAGAAATGCCGGCCTCTTCTAAAATACAGGGAAAATCTACCCCAGTGAGTTTACCGTGCAGCTTGCTTATTAATGGTACGTATGACTCTCCAGGCAAAGTGAGCAGGAGGCTTGGCCATGCATGGAAAATGACCTTTAAAACATGAATCCATTCCAGTAGGAACAACTATCAGGATGTTGCCAGTATTAGTCATTCCTCTTTGGGAAAACTGAATAAGGGGAGAGAAAGGGCAGAAGTTTCTTCCAAAATGTGAGTGTTGAGAGATGAACTGTGAGCTGGGTAAAAAACAGCTTATGGTCTACGCTAGGAATCGGGTTTAAACTTTTCACTTTTAAAAAAATTCGTAATTGTCAGGTATGTTAAGCATTAGATTTGATGTATTATAGTGGAAAGACAGGAAGGAGCAATTAATTTCGATTTGAAGGATCTGAAATGATTAGACTCAGAATTGCGTGAAAGCAGTGATCGACTTTTGTGTAAAGGTCAGGATAGCAGATACTTTAGGCTTTGAGAGTTTCTATTACAACTGCTTAACTCTGCTGTTGTAGAGCAAAAGCAATATATAAATAAATATAACTGTGTTCCAGTAAAAATCGCTTCCAACAGTAAATGAATTTGGTTTACAGGCCATAATTTGCAGATCCTAAGTTAAGTGATCCAGCAGGTGAGTAGGGTGGAGGGGTTATAAACAGGAATAGTATAAGCAAAAGTATACAGGTCTAAATAATGCTCTATCCTGGGAATATTCAGCACTCTGGTGCCATTGGAGTAGAGGGTGAAGAGGAAGTGGACTGGAAGTATAAATTATAGCCTCTAGAAGTAGGAACTTATGAGCCTTTGAAGTTTTCTTTTTTTTCTTTTTAAATTGGTAATAAGCATAATCAGATAAGTCAGTTTATTTTCATTTTAACATCTGCTTTTGGTTCAGGTTTGAGGAGTTTTTGCTTGTAATTGCTTTAAAAGCTCAAATTGAAACAGCCCTTTTAAGTAAAAACTGGGAAAATGAGCAGTCTTCATGACAGTATTTTAATTAAGATGTTGGATTGCTGAAGTACTCTCATATGGCACCCTTCTTTTCTGGCTGGACTCTGAACAACTTGAAAAATAAAACATGGAGAAAGATGGAAGCCAGAATAATCACTTCTATTACTGAGAGAGGACAGGTTAGAGGAATAGCTTGGTGAAAGACACAGGTGGTCTGGCATACCACCAATTTATCAGCTGGGTCCTAGGTGTTCTGGGAAGTGGGCAGAGTATGTACTCTCTGCAGTATGTTCTCCAGATAGCTCACACCTAAAGGGAAAAGAGGCAGAGCTGATCTCTTTATATTCTTTCCAGAATCCCCACTCTACCAGTAATTTCACTCCCCTGGGGGAGGAGAGAGACTCAGGTTGTCTTTATAAAGCATTCTTCCTCATAGAAACAAGGAGCAAGTAAAAGGTGTTAAAACAATCCAAACCAATTTTTGCAGAGTGGTATCTGGGGTAAGTGTACTGGAAACAATATCACTTATTTTACTGAAAGTAAATCAAACCTAACATATTTTGCACATTTAAAAATATTTAATTCTAGTATTTGAAATAACCATATTTTTAACTCTCAAAATAAAATTGTTAGACTTTTTTAAAAATAGATTTTCCACAGGTCTGTATAAGACTTAAATAAAATGATGTTTGGCTAAAAAAGAAATGACAAGATTTCCCTCTTTATCAATTTTGATTGATTTTTTAATTTTAGAAGGAATTGGTGAAATGGTACTGTCTCTTTAAGTGGAAAAAGCAGATACTTTGATGAATAGATTATGCTTTTATCTCTGATTATGAATGCTTATGCAGTTTGCTTACTAGTGTCTTTCTTTAAACTGTCATCAGATGTTCTTTTCCTCTTCTTCTTCCCTTTTTGGACAGTTCAATACTAAATCATTTGGTGGGACCAAACTGGTAACTACTTGGCTAGAGTATGTGGGAAGAGGGGGGGGATGTCCTGTTGGAGTAGTGGGGTGTCTGAAGGGGGGGGTGCCCATAATCCCCATATGAGTTGATGGACATGCAAGAGAGATGTACAACCCGCATGGGAGGGCATGCTGGTGCCAGGTGTCGCCAGTGCAAGCAGGGTCAGTATGCTCTCTGTGAAGGAAGAACGTAGCCCGGTAGGGAGGAGATGAGCAGGTCCTAGTGAGAGGTGCCATACCTGAATAGGGTAAGAAGATGAAGAGGGCATCTACTTGGAGCTGCAGGGGTGGGTTGGAGGGGATGGGAAGAAAGTGATTTGTGTAAGACTGGCGTTGTGTATTGAGGCTCAACTGGGGTGAGGAGGAAATCCTTGCATTCCAATGCAAGATGTGGTGGGGTCAAGAGCAGTGAGCGTTTTGTATCATTGTTAATGTCCTGACTTCAGTGTATTTCTAAGAGAATGCTTTTGTAGGAATTATTTGTTCAATTCAAAGGTGATGGACATCAGGTAGGCCATTTATTCTCAAATGGTTGGAAAAATAATAAAAGTTTTTACCATCTTAAAAGAGTTTATGTAAATTTAAATTGTTACAAAGTAAGATATTGAAAAGCAATGTCATTAGTTTAAATATTGCGTTCACTTTATCACATTCAGTCCTTAAAGCTGCCTGGTTAGGTTTATAGAAGTTGACTTGGTCAGGAATTTCCATCCAGTGAATATGAAGTAAGCAGAATTCATATCCAGGTCTGTATTGCTCTCTTGGTCAAATCTGGTTAAAAATTTCTGAAATCTGATCCTTCCTGATCAGACAGTTGCATCTAAAATCTTAGTAGTGTTTTTTTCTCTTTTATTTCAGAATCTGGAATTTCAAGGATAGGGAAAAGTATTCTGTGTTCAGGAGCTCCTCAGCCTTTTGTTCGGGACTTCTAGAATAAGAAAGACTAGGAACATTTCTGTATTTGGATGCACGCATCAAAGTTAAGGATTTCCTTGAAATGAATTAGTCAAAGGATAATGTACTCCAGTTTCTGTCTAGCTCTTACGTTTTAGAAAGTGGGGTGGGTGGTAAGAGCATGGAGGTAGGGAGGCAATAATTTTCCCCAACACTGATTGTCAATATTAAGTTTTAGTCTGGTATAAAGTGACTGTCTTATTTCATTTCCAAAAATGATGACCATCATCTGTCTATCTTGAATTTTGCCCAACAATGGCAAAAGATCAAACAGAATATAGTTAATTATAATTCACTGTTTCATCTTTAACGGTCCCTGGCCTGTGCTCTCCTAGCTCCATTGCAGAGAAAGAAGCTCCCTTGTAAAGTTGTCTTTCTTTTTTTTGACATACCAGTATCATGGCATCAGGTTAGTCATTATCTATTTTTTATGCTTCGCCTTACTACTTGACCTTTATATGTTTCTATTCTGGCATAAATATAACACTTAAATGGAGGTACACTTTCCCTGTGAGTACACCATTACCTTATTTACCTTATTTAACTTCTTAAAGTTATCTTACTTAACTAACTTACCTCCACTCCTCTCATCAGTCTGTATCCAGATTCTTTCATCCTCTGTCATGAAGTGACCTCTCATTCTTTAGACCCATTTTAAAATAACCCCTTTACTTTATATCAAGAATAATAGGATTTTGAGCATGAAGGAAGCATGACCATCCAATTCCTTTGTGTATTTCTTCTCCCTCATAATTTTTCCAGTGGTTTACGGGTCAGGCATTGTGCTAAGGAACTCTGACACGTCAAATTTAAAACACAGTCATGTAGGGAAAACAAGCCTCTCATACTATCAAAGTATAATAAATGCTGTAACAGCAGCATATACAATATTAAATTTATGGTGCAAAGGAGTAAAGTGATAAGGTCTCCTCATATAGAGTGGTCACAGGTTTATTTTGGAACATGAACAAAAAAAAGAAAAGCTGAATCATGGACAAATTTAGAGATTACTTCTAAGCAATAGTTATTGTTATTTTTAATTATTCTGCCATCCTTATATTAGAATTCATTTAATTTCACAACAGTCATTTAAGTAGGAACTATTTTGATCCCCAGTTTATAAATAAGGATGTTAAGTAACTCAGCTTATAGGTAGTGGGAAACCATTGAAGGGTTTTAAGCATGGAAGTGTGATCTAATTTAATTGGATTGTGGAAGACTTCTCTGCCAGTGGAGTAAGAGGAGAACAGGACAGGCAGATCAGTCAGAAATGTCAAGGTGGTCCAAGAATTATGAGGGTCCGGAACAGCAGTAGTAGTAGAAATGGAGGAAAGCATTCAAAAGAGGTGTTGTAATCTACAGATTTTAGTCATTGATGAGCTATGGGCATCCAGAAAAGGGAGTAACAGTTGAGAATCCCATTTCCAGTCTGTTTAAGAGGCTTGGTGGATTATGGAACCATTATCCTGCATAGGATAGAGATCAGTATATTTTCATATTTGAGTATATAGGCTTATCAGTATCTAAGATCATGTTAAAGTTTATTTACCAGTTTGCCTTACGGCTCATTTTTACAAGGTGTGTCAGCAGGGCCTTTGAGAAGTCCAGTCAGGATGGAATTTTCCCCTCATCAGTTCTGAGCTTTCGTAGTTCAAAGACTTTTACTTCTGCTGCAGGAATGAAAATTGTATCTCTGTATTTTCACATTCTTTAATACCTGAAGGTTGATTTGTATTTCCCTCCAAAATTTGATTTCTTATTTTCTCAGGAAACTTTAGCCTAAATCCTGTAGATAGACTGATTAATTTTGTTGGACTTTTTTTTTGTTTTGACAATAAAATACTAAAAAATTCTCCCACTTTCTTTTAGACTCTCATGTCTTGCTCATCTCAGGCATTCATATGTTTATTGCTTTGTCTGCTGCTTTGTCTTCCCCACTAAACTATGAGCTTAAGGCAAGTGCTTATTAGAAGTTAACAAAAAAAATTTTATACAGGTGAAGATTTTGTCACCTGTTTTATAAGTTTTCTTTAAAGCACTGTTATTTTTCACAAATGCTTATTTTTAAACTGATCATATTATTTAAAAACTCTTCTCTTTTGAAGAAAGCATTGTGTTCATATAGATAGCCCCTTTTCCCCTCAGCCAAATCTTCTCAGTCATACAATTCAACCACATTTATAAGATGAATTACTGTGACAGATACTGAGGATAATACAAAGGCAGTAACATTGTTTCTTGTCAAGTAGCTAAGCACTGTCTGTCTTTCTTCAATGAAAAGAAAAAAGAAATATTTCAAATTAGGCTATGAACTACTTGGAGTAGATGGTGCCTAGTAACAATGTATTCTGACTCTTAAAATCGGAAAAGTCTTCGCGATGCCGCTTGTATTCCAGGTCTGTGTATTTCACACATGAACACACTGGTTTCTGCTGTCATTAATCACTCAACTGGTTGTAAAGCTGGAAGATGCGATGGGTTAGTGTGGAAGACAGATCATTTGATAGGTGAACAAAGATGGGGAAAAGGCTTTTCAAATAAGCAACATGAGCAAAAGTCCAAATGAGTAAACATATGGGTTGTTTCTTTTAAGCGGTATGCAATTTACTTATGATAGGGTAACATAAAATGAGGTTGGAAAATAGGTAGGGGGCTAGATCAGGGAAAGCTTTGTATGCTATCTTAGAATTTTTATAATTCATCCTGTAGGCAGTAGAGACCCATGGAAAAGCTTTAAGCTGTCTTCTGCTTTTACGTGGTGAAAGTAGATTAGAAAAGTGATTTTGTAATTCATTTTAAGAGCCTTGGTAATCAGAAATACTCCAGTAAACTTCAAACTTCTTGTGCTATTGAAAATAACATTCAGTAGAGGTGCATCTTTAACAAAGCTACTGTCTGGAATTAGAAAACTTTTTTCAATTTATGAACTATATCAGGACTAAAAATTTATAGAATAATGTATATCCAAGTCCCTTCTATCTTATGGAATACAAATATAATAAAATTGAAATTCACACCTATCATTCCTTTTCCTCCATCCTTGAGGTATATATTTTTCTCTTGCTTTTCTAGACTTCTATAAAGTAGTCAGACCTTTCTGTAAGTTCTTTCAGTGGAAGAATCAGATATATTTTATTAGTTGTCTTTCATGAATGTTGCACATTGAATTTTTCTGTCTCATTATTTTAAATGCTCAAAGGATCTATTTGAATAATTGTAGGCTTTTTCCTTGTACTTATTTTTACCTTATCTTTTATCTTTTTATTTGTATATAAATCTTGTTTTTATATATTAGATTTGCTTAAAATAAGGCATTATTAGTGCTAATAAAGTATGGCTATTTTAGAATTTCAACTTTGTAAGAGTAACTTACAAACTCAGTAAAGCTAAAGAAAAATAATGTGGATACAGCCTAGTCATAATGTATTTCCTAACTGTGCATGTGTACTTGGATAGGAGTAAAACCTAGGGCAGACCCCTGAATCATTTATTTTAACTTCTGATAACACCATTTTATGGCACTGCATTTTATTAAGAAATTCCATACAAACTAATCGTACCTGGGATGTGTTTTATTAAGTGTTGGACTACAATAATTATTTATTATGTGTTGTGTTGTAATAGTCTGAATCTTTTGAAGAAGAATTAGTGATTCAGAAAGTTATATTATTTAAGAGCACAGAAATAATATGGCAAAGAGGGACCCCTAGTCTAGACCTTAACTCCATTTCCATTGTCATCCTATATTTTATTCAAAGGCAGAGATTCAGATCTAAGTATAAGGGAATGCTAATAGCTCTTAATGAGATAGATACAGTTTCCCCAGAGTGACTAAGATGCATTTAGATACAGTGAAATAATTATTTTTCTATTAAACCAACTTTTTTCAGTTTTGAACAGGGTTAACCATCATCTTATACATGTGCTTATCCTTAGTAATTCTTTTTATGGCTAGTTTGGTTTCCGTTTGTTATTGCATAAATATAAATTAGAGAAAGAGGTGATAATTAAGGTATTATTTGGGTTTTTTCTCTTAGTATCTATTCAAACATGTTGACCTAGTTTCCTATTGCTAAGCTTTGAACCAACCTTGGCATTATTCACTTTTTAAGCTGGACAATACTTTGTTTTAGGGAGTTGTCCTGTGCATTACAGCTTGTTTAGCAGCATCCTTGATACCAGTGGTACCAGCAGTTTCATTTATATGTTGGTGTTTGATGACTAGGAAACTTCAGGACCTTGTGATAGAGACACCTTTCATTAGTAGAGGCACTGCAATCCTGAAGTCATAGTAAACAATAGACTTGATATGTCACTACAGACAAAAAACAGATTGAATGGAATAGTAAGAAACCTTAAGAGACAGTGGTTGCACTGAAACCGAATGTCTTAGATTATAAGAAATAGGAAAGGCAGTAATCGAGACATGAATGTAAATCATTCTTATAGTGACATAGGTTATAAGTGAATGCTGTGAATTTCAGAAAGAATCTTGATATGAAGAAAAATAATTATTAATAGCAAGCATTTTTAACTTATAAATTCTTCCGTGTCCTAAAAGTTGTTTTGAGAATGTAAGTCTTTGAAAATTTTCCTTCACATGTTTATTCAGCACATACTTGAGTACCTGACATGGGCCAGACATTGAGGCTAGCTAGCATAGCAAGAAAATGACGTGGAGCTTTTAGAATTTTATGGTATTTATCAAGTAAAATGATCAAATAAAGATTTAGGTAGTTTTTATCATTTCTCTTCCCCCAGTGTTTGAGGACAGAATTCTGTCCCTTTTTAGTCACTGATGTATCTTTAACACCTGATAGACATACACATCTTTGATAACTGAATATCTAATTAGTTGGAAAAAGGCATCAAAAATTACAGATGATTAATTAGTATCATGGTAAGTATTCCAAAGGGAATAATACAGGGATTTATATAATATAAAGCATGCAGTAATGGGTCTAATCTAGTCTAAAGCTAGATTAGATTAGATACTTAAAATTGATATAGTGATTCTTTTTCTCCCACCCCAACTTTATTGATGTATAATTGACAAAATCGGGTATATTTGAAGTGTACAGAGTGAGGTTTGACATGCATAAACTTTGTGTAGATTACCACAGTCAGGTTAGTTAACATATTCATCACTGCTGTAGGTCCCTTTGTATATGAAAAAGAAAGCTTAACATCTCTCAGCACATTTCAAGCGTATAACACAGTATTGCTAGGATCATCATTCTTTACATTAGATCCCCAGAGTTTATTCATCTTAATTCTGAAGAGTTGTTCTTTTTAAGCAGCATCTCTCCATCTCTATATCAATTCAGCTTTTTTATTTTCTTCAAAATTTTTTTAAAGTAAAATCTTAGTTTTTGTCTTTTGGTCTGGCTCATTTCATTTAGCATAATGCCCTCTAGATTCATCCATGTTGTTGCAAATCAAAAGATTTCTTTCTTGCCATGCTTGAATGATATTCCAATGTCTTTATAGACATATCTTCTCTATCTCTTCATCTGTTAATGGGCACTTAGGTTTTTTCTATGTCTTGCCTGTTACTATAAATAATACTGTAATGTACATGGGGGTAAGGATCCTTTTCAAGATATTGACATCATTTGCCTTGAGTACATACCCAGAAAATGGAGTTGCCAGATCATTTTTATTTCAGTTTTTTGAGAAACACCATTTTGTTTTGCATAATGACTATACTTTATATCTTTATCATCATTATGCCAAGGGTCCTATTTTTGATAACTCATTGTTTTTTTGATTATTTCGCTTACTAAGCATTTCACTTATTATATTTAGCACTTTTTCATGTACCTGTTGGCCATTTGTATATATTCTTTGAAAAATATACCTATTGATTTCCTTTGCCTTTTAAAATTGGATCTTCTCCTTTTTTGCTATTTGTTTTATGAGCTCTTTATTATTTTAGATACTAACTCATCAGATACAGTATTTGCAAAATTTTTTAATAGGTTTCCTCTTCATTTTTTTGGTTGTTTCCTTGCTGTGCAGAAGCTTTTTATTTTAGTGTCGCTTGTGTTTATTTTCACTTTGGTTGCCTGTACTTTTCATAAATTGCTAAGACCAATGTTGAGGAACATTTTTCTCCATGTTTTCTTGTGAGTGTCTTATGGTTCCAGTGATTCTTAAAGGATTTTAAGTCTGAATATGAATTATCCCAGCATGTTTTGGGGGTGAGAATGGGGACAAGAATGTTTGGTAGCTGAAAGAGTAGCTTTGTCTGAATGCCTGTAGTGAGATAATTGTGTCATTTTTCAGGATTTGAGTATTGACAGGAGTGATGGTTATGGGTAGCATGTTGTACCAGATGACATTGACTTTTCTACTGTTAAGTACTGAATTACTGACATTTTTAGTGAAAAAAATACTAAATTATTAGCAAATAAAATAGAAAAAAGAAAAGTGTTCAAATTACTTTATACGCATATAAATTTGCTATCACATATACCCTTAAACCTAGTTAAAATGCTTAATTCATTTTGTTAAATGTTAAAATGCAATACCGTCAAAAATCAATTATAAACTTTTTAATTTAAATGTTAATTAAATTTTTTGATTCTGATACTTGAAGAAAACCTGTTTTAATAACTTAGAAAATTTGACTCCCATGTTATCTATGTATTGATGACCCCTAAGTCTGTGTTTCTACCTCCAGATGGTTTTGTTTAATTTATACCCATTTATCCAAGTAACATACAAAAGTGAGCTACTTTCATATCTACCAATGGTGTTTTAAAAAAATTACACTCCATGGATTTCCTATCACAGTAAATGTTTATTCACTCAATTTGTCAAGCCACTAACCTTTACTTCTCTTGCTCCCACCTTAAAATAATTAAATGGTGTCACCAGGTATTTCTCTTTATTTATTTTCTGTCACTCAGAACCATCTTTTTCTCTTAGGTAAACTTCTGCCTAAGTTTACGTTTAGAAATTAGAAAAGTTTTTATTTTTCTGCTGTTTCTATAAGTGTTTAACTATTTATTCTTTTTATTCTTATCCCATTTTAGTCTGTTTGCCACCTGCTGCTTGAGTAATCTTTTCTGAGTGCTAAGCTAATCCTGTCATTTGGCTCCTTAAAGCCCTTCCCATAGCTCATTCGGCTTCAGAATTTAAAAAAAAATTTATTTTAAAGGCAAGGTGCAGGCAGGAATGAAGGTGAGTAGGCAGGTAGGCAGGAAGAGAGAGGAGAGAGAAGCATCTTTATTTTATTCTTATTTAGTTGTTTACACTGGTTGCTTCCCTGAGGCCCAGGATTCAAACCAGGGGTATGTAGCTTGTTCCTTCTGAGGCAGTTGACTGAACTGCTGCTCCACCAGGGCACACTTCACAATGAAAATTAAGTACTTTGCAAAACATGCTCGGTCCTTCAGGACCTGTGTTGTGCACGTGTCTTCAGCCTTTTGTGTTGACCCTCTTTCGCATCACATTTTTTGTTTTGTCATAATTCTGCAATTTCTAGACAAAATGTTTAAATTTTAATTAAAATTTAAAAATTAGTTTCTCAACTCCTGTGTTAAAAAGCACAGATACAGAGCATTTGTATATTATTGAGCTTATTAAACTCATCTCCCTGTGTCTTTATGCATGCTGCTTCTCTTTTGTACTGAATTCTTCCTTGTTTTGCTTGGTCAACACTCATTCTTCCATTAAGACCTAGTTTGGGTGTCATCATTTTTGGAAAACTTTCCCTGACAACATATTTTCTTTCTTCTCCAGCCTCAAAGTATAAATTCTTGCCTTTTGCCTTAACATCTTTTGTATTCAAATCCAGGAGTTGGTGTTTAATAACAAGAATCTAGCAGATGAAAAGTATTGATATTTTGTATAAATTATGGTTTTACTCAGTCTATTTTTATATTGAGTAAGGTACATGGATTTATCACCATGGAAGTAAAGGCATACTAAAATGAATTTATCATCTTAGTACTGAATGAAGAAGCACTTCATTAGATAATTGTGACCTTAGAAAAAAAAAGACTGTCATTTTGTATGTCTCATTAGGTCAGAGTTACCACATTTTCTCTTTGAATGATAATTGCATACATCTAATTAAAATTTAAAACATAGAATTAAATATAGCAACTCAAGAACCTAAGATAGAAAAGCATTATATCAGAGGTATTTTCATTACAAAAAATTATGATTAAATTTGTAGCCATCAAGTTAACTTCAGTAATTCACATTATAATAAGCAGAATGGGGAATACAGAAAGCAGCGATGTGTTTATAGTATGATTATCATCAGCAAGCTTTACCTCTAATTTAATTACCCATTCATTATTCCTGTGTCTCACCATTACTTGGTATGCTTCATTTCTGTAATCCTAAATTCAGATATACCTCTCTTTGACCAGGGTGAGGAGAGATGAGATTCAACCTAAATTCAGATCTTTAGAAATGGTATTAGTAGTCTAAAGAGAAAATGAGAAAGGAAATATGATTTTGTTGTTGCTACTGTTAATAGGGAAAACTTCCAATTTTTGCACAAGTTCGGCTTTTTATTCTAGGAAATGGCTGGCCACATTCTTCTTCATGCCTCTTTGTAATAGATTTAGTGAATATGTTTTCCAAACCAATGATCTGCTTGCATTGAAAAAGAAGGGTTTTTGTTTGTTGGTTTTGGTTGGTATTTGTTAATCTATTCAACAATATGAGACTATTATGGATAACTAGATACCACATTTTAAAATACCAGTTTGTAACTTATGGAAACAGTAGGTTTTCCCATTATATTCTGATTTCAAATGCTCATATGGAAAGTATAGCCATTGGAACCTTTGACTTTCAGAGTTCATTTAAGTTTAGGTATACTTGAAGTTGGGAAGTCTTCATTGATATTGCTTATATACTTAAATTCTGAAGTATAGATTAGTATAACAGGCATTTAAAGACATATTAATGAGAAGTGGTTTAATTAGGGATGTTTTCTTAGAAGACCTTCGATTTGAAGGAATGGACCAAAACGAAGACTAGAGACCTATACTGGCAAAGGAAAGGGAATAAGCAGAATATTTGGGAATGGAGTTGAGACAGGATAAGACTACCTACTAGAATAGAGGATTTAGTGGTGTAAAGGTTTGACTGAGTAGAATAACGTATTCTTTTACTTACCTTTCATTTTTTTACAATACTCTTTCTTCTAATTTTCCTCTATTTTCTATGTATGCATATAGAATTTGATTTTACCTACCAAGGAAGAGATTAGAACCATACGTGAACTGTTCTACAATAGTTTATATCTTTAGGAACATAACACATTGTCATTACATTTATCTTCTCACTTTTTAGTCGCAAAAGCTTTTTATTTTTTAAAGGGAATTTTTCTGTGTGTACTCTGTATCTTGCTTTTTGCTTTCAAATCATTATTCTATCCATATACAAAAGACTGTTTTTGAGAATTATGGACTATTTAGTATACCAGGAACTTACAGAAAACTTCTTACCTTTCCACTCTTTCTCATGACTTTGATACCTAATTTGAAGTCTTCCATCTTTATTCTAAACTCTAACATCATAGATGTTGTGTCTTTACTGCTCTTAAGGATAATCTGTCAAGTTGTCTGACCTCACAGTTCATTTAAATCTCAATGATCTCTACTTTTCTCTGCTTCACAAACCATGTTATGTCATATTTTAAAAATATGCTTTGCCAAGGTTTATTAAGGTATGATTTACAGAGTACAGCTGTGAATTTTGACACACAGATTGTTGGATAACTCCTTAATAATCAAGATGTTGAATAGTTTTGTTATCCCCCAAAGTTCTGTTGTGTTTTTTAGTGGTCCTCTCCTTATGCTAACCTGCTTTGACCTTATAGTTTTGCTTTTTTCAGAGTATCATATAAAGAAATCACACATTATGTACTAGACCTGATTTCCTTGACTTAATATCCATTTGAGATAAAGCTATGTTGTTGTATCAGCACAGTTGACCCTTGTAAAACACAGGTTGAACTACATGAGTTTGTACTCTGATTTTCTTGGAAATTGATGACCCAAACACTATAAATTTATTTTCTCTTATGATTTTCTTTTCTCTTTGTTGTAAGATACAAACTAAAATATATACATATATGCATACATGCATATAAAATGTACAGAATATGTGTTAATTGATTTCTCTGTTATCAGTAAGCATTCTGGTCAGCAGCAGGCTATTAGTAGTTAAGTTTGGGGGAGGCAAAAGTGGTACTTGGATTTTTGATTGCACAAAGGGTCAATACCCTCAACTCCTGAATTGTTCAAGGGTTTGCTCTAGTTTGTTCTTTTTACTAAGTAATATTCTATTGTACACACTGTTTATCCATTCAGCAGTTGAAGGATGTTGGATTGTTACTAGTTTTAGGTAATTGTGAATGAAACTATGAACACTTAATGTACAAGTTTTTGTGTAAATGTAGTTTTCATTTCTCTTGGATAAATATTTAGAAGTGGAGTCATGTGGCATTGTATGTTTAACTTATTAGAAATTGACTGTTTGCTGAAGTTATTGTGCTGTATTGCATTCCGCCAGCAATTTATGAGAAATAGAGTTGCTAAAGAATGTTCTTTAACATTTCTTGTAATGCAGGTCTTCTGATAATTGTTTCAGTTTTTGTTTGAAATGTATTTATTTTACCTTCATTTTTGAGAAATATTTTTGCCGAGTATAGAATTCTAGGTTGATAGTTTCTTTCAGCTGTTCTAAAGATGTCATTCCATTGTCTCCTGGCTTGTGTAGTTTTGGATATAAAGCATGCTGTAATTCTTATCTTTATTATCATGAATGTAATTTAGGGTATTGTCAGTTATATTCTGTATTAATAGAAGGCTTAGCCAACACAGTAAAATAAAAGGGAAAGTATCACAATGATTTGAAAGTGGAATTGCAATTGTGATTTTCTAAAGTTCTTGTATAGAAACTTGTGAGGGAAACTATAGATATATTATTAAAACTGGTAGAAGAATTTAGAAGGTTTACTAGATATAAATCAACTATACCCATATGTACACCAAAAGAAAATAAGACTTTTTTAATTAACATTTTCAGTGGCCATAAAAACTATAAGGTAAGCAAAAATATTGCTAATAAACACATTATATCTTTATTAAGAAAGTCATTAAATGTTATTATGAATATTTTTAACTATTCATAGTAGTTCTTAATACACTTTATATGCTTACTAAGGAGTAGATTTTAGGCTCTTAAGAGCATCTAAACATGAATCCATAAAGAAGAAGCTGATAAATTGGGCTTGTTCAGAGTTACAAAATTGTGTATTTCAAAAACATCATCAAGAAGGTTAAAAAGATAATCCACGTAACTTTGCAGATAGATCATATCTTATAAGGGACCCATACCTCTAAAAACTTTGAAAAGACATTTTACTGAAGAACAGTAAACACATTACCCACCAGGGAAATGAGATACCACTTTATGTTCACTGGAATACCTATAATCACAAAGACAAGTGTTGGTAAGAATGTGGGGAAACAGGTAGTGGGCATATATAATGATCTGGCCACTTCGGAAAACAGTTTGATAGTTTCTTAATATGTTAAACTTAAGAGTTTCCATAAAATGCAGCAGTTTTGTTTCTATGTATTTACCCAATAGAAATGAAAGTATGTGTCTACAGACAGATCATCTTCTGGGGTGACTGGATAGGATGCACCTTTGGGTCACTCCCCACAGACACCAAAAAAAAGACCCCTCAGAAAAACAGAATCAACTGTTTTACTGAGACAAACACCAAGAAACAACCGGCACTTCAGCTGGAGACAGAATAGCTGAAGATTAATGGTGGGTGAGGACACCCAGCATGTTCTGAGCTAAGCCACTGATTTGGATTTGGGATAGAGCTTGGGAGTCTCTGGACTCACAGTGGGGCGGAGGTTAGGGATTTTGGGACCAGCTGCGGAGGCAGTGAGAGGGTGGGCCCAGTGGGGCTGAGATGTGGAGCCGTGGAGGGTCAACTTGGGAGGTGGTGAAAGGAGAGCCAGCACACCAGGAGCTGAGCTGTAGTGCATGGTGAACTTGTGCAGGGCGCAGCCATACTGCAAATCAGTCAGAGCTCAAGCCCCTCCCACAACCATTTTGTGCTAGAGCCTAGGGTCCACCTAGCGGAAATCCCACCCGCTGCATAATCCTGCCACCAGAAACCCCACCTATCTGATGCCCCATCCTCTGGAATACAGTGAGTCCCAAACCTTCACACTACCCACAGTACTCGCCACCTTGTGGGTAGAGGCGAAACTGCATCTTGATTGCCAGTCCTGGGCAAGTCAAACCTACACAGCCCCAGGGAAACCATACCCTCAGAAATATAAACAGAATGCCGAATAGAGCAAAGGCACAGAGAAATATACATGAAATGATGGATCCAGTCAAAAACCCAGGGGAAAAATCTGAATACAGCAGAGGAATTTAGGGTAACATGCTCATGGGAATCCAGAAATCAGTAGAGGCAGTAAGCAAGAATATCAGGAAGCAAAGAGAAGCATTAAAACAAGACATCAAACAGGTAAGAGACATGATGGCTGAATTAAAGAACTCAGTAGAGAGTCTTAACCATAGGATGGATAAAGCTTCCAATAGAATCACTGATCAGGAAGACAGGACAGAGGAACTCAATCAAGCAAACCAGCAAAGAGATAAAAAAAAAATTCAAAGAATCGAAGACAGCATTGGAGACCTCTGGAATAACATTAAAAGGAACAACAGACACATCATAGGGGTCCCAGAGGAAGAGCAAGAAGAGGGAACAGAAACTGTATTGAAGAAATAATAGATAAGAACTTCCCCTTTTGAAGAATGAAGCAAGCCTCCAGGTCCAGGAAGGTCAAAGAGTGCCTAATAAAAGAAACCCAAACAGAGATACTCCCAGACACATCATCATAAAAATGTCAGAAATACAAGATGACAAAAGACTATTAAAAGCAGCCAGGGAAAAATGTGTCACATGCAGAGGAACCCCCATAAGACTATCAGCAGACTTCTCAAATTAAACTCTACAGGCCAGAAGGCAATGGAATAATATATTCAAAGTGCTGAAAGAAAAGGATTTTCAACCTAGGACACTGTATCAGTAAGATTATCATTCAAAACTGAAGGAATGATAAAAACCTTTTCTGACAAGCAAAAGTTAAAGGAGTACATCACCACAAAACCAGCTTTGCAAAAAATATTATAGGTTGCTCTTATAAAGCGTAAAGAAACCACACAGAAAAACAGTGAGACAGCAAATATTAAAAGTGGGGAAGAAGAGAAGGGAACAAAAATGTGGATAGTAAGACTAAGTGAAAGACTAATATGCTTTCAAATAAAAATAGGTAGTAAGCATAGAACTGTGAATTCTGATTTCAGGGTAACCTCAAAATACTTCCCCAGGGAGAAAGCTAAGAAGGAAACAAAAGGCAAAATCAATCAAGACATAACTGCACCCATCTGACCTAAAAAGAGAAAGAGAACAAAGTCATCATCTGGAGCAGCATACAAACAAGAAATTATAAAATGACACTAAGAAGCTGTGTATCAATAATCACCCTAAACGTTAATAGACTGAACTCACTAGTCAAATGACTCAGAGTGACTGAATGGATTAAAAAGCATAACCCAACCTTCTGCAGCATTCAGAAAACCCACTTTATGCCAAAAGATAAAGACTCAAAGTCAGTGACTGGAAGACAATCCTGCAGTCAAATGGCAACCTCAAAAGAGCAAGAACAGCTATACTCATATCAGATAAAACAGACTTCCATCTAAAAAGCATAACAAAAGACAGTGATGGACACTATATAATGATTAAAGGATCAATCCAGCAGGATGACATAATGCTTATTAACACACATGCACCAAATAAAGGAGCATCAAAATATATCAAGCAAGTATTATTAGACCTGAAGAGAGACATTGATAGCAACACAATAATAGTGGGGACTTCAACACCCCACTTACAACAATGAACAGATAACCAGGCAGAAAATTAACAGGGAGACAGCCACTTTAAATGACCGTCTGGAACAGATAGGTCTAGCAGACATATACCGATCACTTCACCCACCGACCAGATTTTACTTTCCTCTCAAGTGCTCATGGAACATTCTCAAGGATAGGTCATATGCCGGGACACAAAACATCTGTCAACAAATTTACAAAGACTGAAGTCATACCTAGCATCTTCTCTGACCACAGTGGCCTAAACTGGAAAATCAACCACAAAAAGAAAGCTGAAAGACCCCCAAGCCAATTGGAAACTCCGTAATATGCTCCTGAAGGACTCTTGGGTAAAAGAGGAACTTAAAAAATACTGAGAGCACTTATAGTTGGAATGTGAATAGACAAAGCAAAGGAACTAGATGAAACAACCAACCCTGAAACATTTGCAACAGAGCTGAGGTCACCAATATACATATACATATATGTGTATATATACAACCTATACATAGTATGTAGAATAATTACTACAATAAAAATAAATTAAAAAAAAGAAAATATATGTCTGCAGAGACTTGGACACAAATGTCCATAGTAGTATTTAGTACGGTGACTAAAAATAGAAACAATCCAAAGTTGCATTAACTGGCAAATGGGTATATAAATGTGGTGAAATAGTAATACTAATATATGCTGCAACATAAGTGAATCTCACAGACATTATGCTCAGTGAAAGAAGCCAGAAGAAAAAAGAATACATGTTACATGATTTTATTTATATGTAATATCCAAAAAAGACAAATTATAAAGGTAGTAAGTATATTGTATGAGAGAAAAAAATGGAAACGTCAAGCTAGAATTAAGGGAAAATGTATCCTATTTGTGAAATTGACATTATTGCCTAGTTACATTACGCTATGAATTTTTTAAGGCTAGCAATCCGTTGAAAGTTGTAAAAGTAATCCGAAAAGAGTATTTTAAAATATGCTAAATCTCAGTATTAATTAGAAAACTACATACTAAATTTCTTTTCATGTGTTTGGCAAATATAAAATCTGTCAATACTAAGTTTTGGGGAATATTTTGGAAAACAGGAACTCTTAAAAAATTGCTAATAGGATTGTAGGATGATTTAAACATGTAATGCTGTATCTAATATGGTTGACAATGTTCTTACCTTAGGACCAAGTAATACTACTTACAGATTTCTGTTCAAAAGACAACCTAACAGTAGGATAGGGTGACACATCATGAAGATATTTAGTGTAGCATTGTTTATAATAACAAAATATAAAGTTACACAGCTCTCAATAGGAAGTGGATAAAAACTGCATGTGTTTCTAAATGAATTCTGTATTATTGTTAAACTGAATGAACTAGGAATTTTGTTCTTTGGTAAAGGTGATTCAAGTTATCTAGATCAGTTATTCTGCTGAATATAAGTTAAAATGCTTGATTTTATGAAAGTTTAAAAGAGCTGAAAGACGGTTTTGAACATTCAGATTGTTAGAGGTGAGTTAAAAAATACTTTTTCTGAGTTGATTAGGCAAGAGGATTAGGATTCCAGCCCTAGGACTTGTCCAAGGTAATATAAGAGGTCTTCCTCAAATTGAACTGGGATGTCAAAGAGCCATGCCTTCATTATAAAATCAACCAAACATAAATCATCCTTCCTCTCTGTAGTCTCAGAAGGTTGCCTGATGATCAGAGCAGGAAAAGGAATAAGTAAAGGTAGATTGAATTTATCACGAACTAGCCCGCTAACACAGTTTTATCCTAAGCCAATCAAGGAAACTCAGGCCAGAAATGATTTGAAGTGTTACTGTGCTCTGAATGCTTGTACCCTCCCAAAATTCATATGTTGGAAACCTAATGCCCCCAAAAGATGGTATTGCATGGTGGGGAATTGGGGAGATGATTAGGTCATGAAGATGAAGCCTTCATGAATGGGATTTGTTCCCTTTTAAAAGAGGCCCCAGGGACTAGTTTGCCCTTTTGGCCAGTGAGGCCAATCAGAGAAGTTGATACTTTGTAACCTGGAAAAGAGCCTTCATCATAAACTGAGCATGTTAGCAGTGATACTGAACTTCCAGCTTCTGGATCTCTGAGAAATGAGTGCTGTTGTCTGTAAGCCACCCTGTCTCTGGTATTTTGTTATAGCAGCACTAATGAGCTCAGACCGAGCACATGTTAGTTTCTGTTCCAACAAAGTAATACAAATGCAGTAGCTTAAGAAACACAATTTTATTACCTTAAAGTCCTAGAAGTCATTAGTCTGCAATGGGCCTCAGTGGACTGAAATTCAAGTTGTTGGCAGGACTCTTCCTTTTGATGGTCTAGGGAAGAATTCATTTTCTTGCTTTTTCAAGTTTTATACGCTGTCAGCATTCCTTGTCTTTTGGTAAGCATCTTTGGAGGAGGACAGAGCTGTCCATCCGAGGCCTTAGGGAATTTTTAACCCTTTGAGGGCAAAAGCCAATAAGCACTGAATTAAGTGTACAAAGAAACAAAGTTAAGATGAGCCAGAACTGTCAAACAGCAGAATAATTGTTTACAACATAAGCTGTTGGAATGATCACATACTGTTTCCAAAATGATTGTACTTATATTTTAGAAACTAACAGACATAAATAACTGCATGAAATAGGAGCTACTTAAAAGATTTAAGAACTTGAAAAATAGCATAATTACTGAAATTATCAAGTCCCAGAGGATGAGCTGCTCCTTCTGACCGTGAGGAAGTAAGAGGGTTTGGAATCTAGGAAACTGGATTTTATATTTAAAGGAAATTTGTTGTCCGCTGTTGGAACACAGGCAGCACAGAACTTTGATCCCTGACAAAAACGAAACTGATGATCCAGACTTTATAATCAACAGCTCTTTGCCTGGTGGCAATTTGCAGATTAGCACAGGTAGGGTGGATTCCAAAAGAGCCCCGTGGTTTCACTGACTTGAGGCCAGCATTCAGGGTGTGGCATCTAGCTGGAATTTGTAAGCACATAGTACCCGAAAGGAGGGAGTCACACTGAGAAAGAACTCACTCAAGAAACCGGCATGAGGTGCCCTTGAATATTTGGTTGAAACCAGTCCCTGCATATGTTGAAGGACATGCCACTAGGTCTGATAAATAACGCCTTTAGGAAAGAACATGTATCACTGAGCTGTAGTTTGAACAATTTCTAGAACTCACCACAGGGCTGGAAGTTGCTCAGATTCCCCCCATCCTGATTAAGGACAATCGTGGATACAAGAAGTATTCAGTGGAGGTCCAAGAAAGCTAAACTTAGTACTGGAAAGTCTTTTCTGCTTCTACCCTAAAAGGTTTTTTAAAAGCTTCTAAATGATCTTCAAGTAATTTAACTGAGTAAACAATGACTCTCTTTGAAGAAAAAAAAATTTCAGAACTCAATATAAAATTAACATTGACTGGTATCCAAATAAAATTACAAGACATGCAAGAAAACATGAAAATGTAGCTCAGAATCAGGAGAAATACTAGTCAGTAGATTTAAACCAAATGTAATAGATAATAGAATGAGCAAATACGAATGTTAAGAGCTGCTGTTGAGGCATGCTCTGGTGACTTAGTTTAGGTCTGTGGTCTCTGGCCCAGCACAGTCCGCGTGTGTCCCTGAGACCTGTGGGGGGTTCACAACATGGGGAGCAACCAAAATAAACGAGAAATGCTGCTTTCTCCTCTCTCTGCCTGCTTGCCAACTTGTCTTCATTCTTGCCTGCTTCCTTCCTCTTAAAAAAATTGCTGTTGAAGTTTCAGTATATTCATGAACTAAGAAGATAAGAAGAACTTAGTGAAAAAGGAAATGGAGAATGTAAACAAAAGAAAGTGGTTCATCAAATGGTGTTGGATCAAATAGATATTAATATTGAAAAAAGTAACATCAATCCTATCACACCATTCATAATAATTTAAATGGACCATAAACTTAAAATGTAAGTCTTAAACCTCTAAAACTTTTAAGAGACAACCTTTTTTAGACTTAGAACAGATAAAGGTTTAATTAGGGCACAACAACAGAAAAAGAAAGAGTAAGTTGATCTTCACTGAAATTAGCTTTTGTTTTCTTAGAAGACACCATTAAGAAAAAAAGGCAGACCTTGGACTGGGAGGAAATATTCTATATACCAGATAAAAGAATTGTATAGAGACAATACTTAAAACAAAAAAAGCTCTTAAAACTCATCAGTTGATGTCACCCAAATGAAAATTTTCCAAAAGACTTGAATAGAGATGTTTGAAGGACACTAATGAATGAACAGACAAAATGGCCCAAATCACTAATCATCAGAAAAATGCAAATTAAAAGTAAGATATAATGACACTAGATGGCCTTTTAACCACTAGAATAGTAAAAAAATAAAAATAAAAATAAATTAATGCATGGAAGATATAATAAGCAGTGTTGGAGAAGTATAACTTTCATATATGACTGATGGGAATGTAAAATGATAACTTGCAAAACAGTTTGATTTCTTAAAAAAGTTAAGCATGAACTCACTTCTTAACCCATCCATTTCACTGTTAAAAAATAACATCAGCATTTGAATGGATTAAAAATTACAGTATATCCATATAGTGGAATATACTGGGAAATAAAGTATACAGTTAAAATATGGATAAATTTATAAATTTCTTTTGCAGAGTAAAAGAGCAGGCTAAAGTAGACTCTGTAATGTAAGATTCTATTTTCTGAAATTCTCGAGAATGTAAACTAATCAGTATTGACAATATTTTGCCTGAGGTAGGGGGAAAATGGATTAGAAACAAGCACAAGTATACTTTGGGAGTGTTGAAATTGTTTGAAATCTTAATTGTAATGGTTTTATGGATATTTATTTATCTATATGTCAAAACTTTTCAAATTATGTTTTAAATTTATATAGTTAACTAACTGCCAACCCTAGACACTGCGGGAGGAAAAAAAGATAAGTGAATTTGAAAAATAGCAACAGAAACAACCCAAAATGAAGAACAAACATAATGAACTATGGTGGAGGGGTTAGTTTAGGAGAGAGTGAACAGAACCTCAGTAACCTGTGAAACAATTGCAAGTAGTCTAACAATATCTGATTGGAATCTAGAACTGAAAAAGAGGACACAGAAAAAAGTATTTGGAGAAATGCTTGCAGATTTTTCCCCTGCATTTGCTAAATACTGTAACCCATTAGATTCAGGTGATTCAGCTTATCCCAACCAGAATACACCCAAAGAAAGCCCCCAAGACCTGTGAAAGACAGTGACAAAGGGAACATTTTAAAAACGGCGAGAGAAAGACAGTATGTACAAAAGAATAAGAACAGTTTACAGGTAAGTCAGCAACTTTGCAAACCATTAGACAATGAAAGAGCATATTTAAAGTGCTGGGATCAAAAACTGTTCATTCATCCCAATTAAATTAAACCAACTAAATTTTTTAATGATTTTTCCCCAGAAAAACAATAGCTGGAAGAATTAATTGCTCAACATACTTTCAGTATAAGAAAATATTGAAGGAAGTTCTTTATGTATAAGATCTATGCAAAGGGGATAAAAGCGACACAAATGGTAAATATATGGGTAAATATCAGAGACTTTCCTGCTTTTAAAACAATTTTTATTGAAGAACATTGCATCGTATATACACACACACACAGTATACAACATTGTAAGTCAACATCTGTATATGATACATTAAGTTTACAATCAACAGCCCAATTCTCTCCCCAACTATATAACTACTTTACCCAAATTTGACCATCCCCCTCTTCTGTCCCTGCTAGTAACTACTAATTCGATTCTGTAGACTAAAAATGTTTGCTTACTGAGATAAATCTGAGGGAGAAAGATAAACATCAGATGATAAATGTGATGTATAGAGGAACCAAGTAAACAAATGAATCAAATCAAACAAGATTCTTTCATACTCCTATTTTAATTTCCTTAAAATAAGTGACTTTTTAAAGTGGTTTACTTTGGGATTTATAACAGATGCGGATGTAAAACATCATTGTAGCGCAGGGAATGGATATATATTGCTTCTAATATTGTAGTTAAGTCATATTGTATTTGAAGATAGACTGAAAAATAATATTTATGGAAAATTCTGAAAAACCTTAAAAGAGGTGTAGTTAATAAGCATGGCAATAAAATATAAAGTACTAAAAATACTTATCCCGAAAAATATTGTGGGGATAAGAGTGGGAGTAGAAACACTTAACAGATAAATAAAAAGCAAATAGCAATGGTAGATATAAACCTAACCGTATTAGTAATTACACCAAGTGTTAATGGTATGAATAATTCATTTAAAAAGCAGAGATGTTGTACACAAGAAACTCAATGAAATAAAAAGAGATAGATGGGCTAAAAGCTAAAGGATAGAAAAAGATATATACCAAAAATGCAAGTAATAATAAAGTTGATTGGGTGATATAACATCAGACAGTATACTTTCGTGAATAGGGTTTTCGAACAAGAATAGAGAGGAGCACTTTAAAAATGTTAGATCAGTTCAGAAATGAGATAGAGCAACCTAAAATGTATATGTACCTAATATCAGAGTTTTGAAATATGCAAAACAAAAAATGATAGAACTTAAGAGAAAGAAGACAATTAGAATCGAGAGAAATATAGAAAACTTAAAGAACACCATCATCTAGTTATAATTGACATTTATAATAGTCTATCCAATAGCTGCAAATACACATCCTTTTTAAGTACTTAGAATAATCATCAGCATAGTATATGCTGCCTGTAAATCAGATCATTTTAAGATGATTGTGGTTTTGTAAAATGTGTTTTATGATAACAAGGAATTGTGTCAATACAGAGTAGCAGAAAGTTTCTGGAAAATGCCCAGACATTTGTAAATTAAACAGCATATGTATAATCTATGCTTAAAATAAGGCAATAATTTTATATCTCTGTTATGTTCTTGGTTAAGTGAAAGTTTGCCAGTTTTTCAAAATTTATTGAACTTAGTCCTTAAGATAGTATATTAACTATTAAAAGTCTGTATAAAATTGACTTAAAGTCAATTTGTCAACTGATTGCACAGTAGAGGGAATTTGTGAATAGTAATATATATAGTAGAATAAATTAAATAAAAATGCAATGAGTAAAAAGAATAAATGCAGACATGCAAGAGAGCCATGAGGTATATAGGGAGAATAACTTTTGATCAGAGTTATATATAACAAGGGTGTTATCAACAATAAATACTCATTACAGGAGGGTACTATAGGCAGAAGGAAGGCAGTCTCAGATGAATAGCTTGAGATATACTAATTAATGAGAAACTGGTGAATATGTGGAGACACACCAAAGACCATCATATTTAGTGAAGTACACAGAGCAAGAACACAAATAGGAAGTTGAAGTCCTGAAAAGATGGAAAAAGATTTTTAACTGTAGAACTGTATCCTGTTTTTTTGGTTAACCTAAAAAAGAATAGAAATAGAGAGCATAATTGCCATACTGATAGAGGGACAAAATGGAATGATAAATATGCAATTCCAAAGATTGAAAAAAGGAGAGAAATAGAACTGTAGACTATATAAGACTTAAGTAAATAAGGAATTCAAACCTAAATATATTGATGACTTTTAAAGTACTGAATTCTGATAAAATGTTAGTGTTTTGTAAAAAGAAAATCCCACATTTAATAATGAAGAGAGGTTGTAAGTAAATACCAGAAAAAAGGTAAATCATGGCCACAAGTACAACAAATGCTTTGTAATTATATGATATTCGACTATATAGTCTGATATAATAATATTGCTAGAAAAAAAGATGATCCACTACATAGTTAAGAAGTTATATTCTTCAGGAAAATACAGTAATTATAAAAATATAAGCACTTTAATATGGCCTCAAAAACATATAAAGAAAAAATTCAAATTAGTGAAAAAGTAATAGACACGACCACAGTCTTATGGAATATTTACTTTTCTTAACAAGTGGTATAAAAAGCAAACATTAAAATTAAATAAGAATGACTGAAAGACTATAGCTAACACATTAACTTAAAACTTAAAGAGTAATATGCCAAGTGAAATAAGCTAGATGGAGGACAAATCCATAAGATCTGATATAGAGAGAAGCCAAACAAACGAATGAACTACATTTCTTTAAAATAAACTTAAAAAAATTTCATTTGAAGATGTTAGTATTTTAATATCACTATTGTTTTATAAGCACTGATTGGTGAATAAATACAGTTGAGTGAGAAAATGACTAAATCATACAACTAAATCAAGCTCACCAATTAAAGTCAATTGCAAAATTTTATAAAAGACGATAAATACAGTGTCACTAGTGAGATGTGTATCCATGAGGCAGAAGTGATTTATGGTGATGTGAAGATGATAGGGGAGAGTTTAGCTGGGTAAAACAAACATTTTTGAAGAGCAAATTAGTGGTTACCAGAAGAAATGTGGGCAAGAGGGGTGGGAAAATCAGGTAATAAGAGTCAATTTTAACAGTGATAGAGTTGGACGTTTAGCAGTGAACTTTCTGTATAATATATACAGATGTTGATTTATGATTTGCTCACCTGAAACAAATATAATATTGTAATGCAATGTTACTTTAATAAAACTTAAAATTTAAACATCCATCAATTTTAGAGTACATATTCATGTGAAGCCTGTGTAGAGAATTTTCGTATATTGCCTATTTGATCATAGAGGCACTTAGAAAATTTCAAGGAATTGAAATATTTGGATATTTTCTTTGACTACAGTATCATTGTTAGAAATCTATGAAAAGGTAGACTAGATACATATATATGGAAATTAAGAAATGCTTCTAAAATCATAAATGTAAAAGAATTCATGGAAATTAGGAAATAAGAATGAATAAGAATATGATGTATCAAAAGTTGTGGAATGCAACTTAAAGGCATACATACCTGGAAATTAAAAGCATTAAGTACATATGTTAGAAAGGAAGAAACTGAAATTGAATAAACTACAACATTTCAAAAAGGACAAATGGCAAAATAAACTTAAAGTAGAGGGCATGAAGAAAAAAAGCAGGAGCAGAAATTAATGGATAAGAAAACAACAATAGAAGAGATTAAGGAATCAAACAATTCTTTTTAACTGAAAAAAGAAAAACAAAACAAAAAATCAACTGTGAAACTACATGCCCCCCCCCCCCCCAAAACCTCAGGCAGCAAAGACACAGGCTAAGAAAATCATGAACTGAGGCTCAGAACCCAAGACTAGAAAATTTTTAATGCTTGAGAAAACTTTAATGAGTTTGTGAAAAGAGAAAGCTTATAAATGAAGGAAGAAAAGCAAAGTGGACATGACTGCTGATAATGTTGACACTGGACAAATAAAAGCATGTAATGAAACATTGTATGTGCATAAATAGAAAAATTATTGAAGTGGGCAAGTTCTCAGAAAACTCTAAAAAGAAATAGAACACTTAAGAAGTCCTATGACAGTTAAATACATTTGTTAATAAACACGTTAGAAAGTCTATTCCCAGTTGGCATCCCTGACATGTTGTACTAAGTATTCAAGCAAGACATCCTACATTTTCTATTTTTTCTCAGAAAGAAGAAAAATCTGCTACTAATTTTATGTGGGTAGCACACATTGATGTCAAAATTTGACAAGGACGAGGGAAACTTAACCCGCCAGTCATGGTGGTGAATATAGATGCAGAAATTTAAGACCTATTAAGGAAGGAAACCCCGCCGAAATACCTCATGGTAATGTTGCTTTTTCCCAGGAATGGAAGAATTTTGGTTTAACCTTCATGTTATTCACCATATTAAAGGATTTAAGAAAAATGACATCATATGAATAGATTTAAAATAAAATAGACAAAGTTCGTCCATTCATGGTAGGGAAAAAGTTCGTGGCAAGATAGAAGGAGCTTCCTTAATGTGATAAGTGGTGTTATTTCAAGAATATTTTAAACATTATATTTAATGATGAAACTTTGAATGCTTTAGATTGGGATAAGTCAAAAATACCCACTATCATCACTCACTTTCAACATCACACTGCAGTAACTAACCAAGGCCTAAAGACAGTAACAGGAAAGAAGAAAGCAGTAAGGATTGGAAAGGGAAAACAAAAAAAACAAAAAACAAAACTTAAAGCTACCAATCTTTAGTTTTGTGTAAGTGGAGAATCGCCAGATAAATTACTTTAATTAGTTTAACAATATTGCCAGATATAAGTCAGTATACAGTGTGTTTCTCTAAATCTACAAGAAACAAAACTTTGAACTATACTGTTTGCAACAGCACCAGTACTATGTAGTATGAATACATTTTAACAGAATTAATACATCTTAACAGGCTGTGTATAATATCTTGATTTTATTTGATGAGTTGAAAACCCAGTAGAACAAAAATGTAAGTCCTCTTTGCTTTCTTCTTTTTAGACTTAAATCTAGGAAATGTGTGTAGTTTAATTTCAGTAGACTTACGTAGCAAGAGGCTATAAATTTTGTCCAGTATACCACAGAATAACATCCTCTATAATAGCTATTTGCAATATTATTTTGGAGCACATTGATTACGGTAGTGAAGAATTCGGGCTTGTTAAATATGAATCTTTACCCAATATAAAAGACATTTATAGTAACTTGAAAGTGCTTTCAAGTGGGTGGTTTGGGTGGGTAGTTCATTCACTTTTCTGCCTGAAATTTTCACTCGTGGTAACTAGTACTAAGTCATCGACAAAAATTTTATAGAGTACTTATTTGCCCTGTGTCATCATATAGAAGATAAATGGTTTCTTCTATGAAGTGAAAAAGTGTTGCCACTTTTTGACTGTGACACACCATTTATTGTCTGTATCTTAGGGTATAGGAAGTGTTTCTGTAGAAGTATTTCTGCTGTTTTATAATTAAGGCGTATTGCAGAGAAATGTGCTTTTTCATTTTTTAGGTCTGTCATGCTGCTGTTAGTTTTTGCTTCTCAAAGTTATCCTTAAATTAGTGATTTTTCATGGTTCCCCAATTATTTTGACATCTTGATCACTTTTCTTTGACTGTCTTATTATCGATAAGTTGCTTAAAAGTGAGTATGATAGCTCAAAAAGAAATTTGTAAAATCTTTTAAGTAGTACATCCAGAAAGTTAGAGTACATGATAAATTAATAAACTGTTTCTGGATAAGATTTTTGGTAATATTTTTCCCTTTAAAACAGGGCAACCATAGCCATGAACAAATTGTCGTGTTTTTTTCTATATGTAGGTTTAGTTATTATATATCATGCTTTTTATAACTAGAACTTTGACTCTCATATGCATTCTTGTAATTGAGGTAGAAGATGCTACTTTCAAAAGTTAACATTTTTTATAACAAATATAAACCAGATTGCTTTTCTTATTATTCTTCCTTCTCTACAAAATTATTACAAGAGAACTCTGTCGATAATATTTTAACCTAGGGCTATTTCTAAATGACTAAGTTATTTACTTATTTCAGTAGCATATGAGTATGTTAGGATATTTCATTTCTCTTCAGTCATAGTTTCTGATAATGTGTGACTGGTTATTATGTTGTGTGTTGTCTACTTCAGCTTAATTCAGCTGAAGGAAAACTGTCATTGCATAGTATGTTTATAGTTTTCAGATTCATAGAGAGTTTATGATTATTGATTATTATGCAATTAAACTTTCCTAGTAGTTAATATTTATTTTTCTCTCTTTTAAAACACAGGTTTTGAGAGTATTTTAGAAGGGCTTTATGGACCACGGCTACGAAGAGACCTCAGTTTATTTGAAGGTAATGTTTTTTCATTCTGTTTAATTTTTACCTGCTGTCTCATTTAACAAATGAAAAGGTTTGCTTTGCATTGTTTTTAATTAAACATGATGTTTGTTTCACTTAATTAGAAAATATTTCAAATGAATAAATAAGATCCAAATATCATTTCTGTTATTATATTGCATTGTTACAATCTTTAAAAAAAAGTTTTTGTGCATGATCATGATAAAAAACATCTTTTTTTATCTCAGTTGTTTTCTTAGTTTACTGATTCTTAAAGAGGACTTAAAGATAGTTCATTAAATAAATATCTCCTGTTGCTCCATGTAGCCTGGAACTCGAGTGTCACTCGGAGACATCTCACAGTGTGTGCTCAGAGTTTTATATGTATGTATAATACTCTGTTATGTATTATAGTCTCCTCTTCCAGAGGTTCTAGCATAAAATCTGGTGGAAGATTGTGATCTGTGACACAATTGGGGTGACACTGTAATTTGTTTCTTGCTTGCTTGAAAACATAGAGCACTAGGAAAAAAACATTTTTGTGGACATTTGAAAAGTAACAGTTTATTTACAAAATGGGTGCTGCTAGTATAGATTCTTCTGCTTTGATTTTGATTGAGGTTTCTGAATCTTATATCTGGTCAATTTTTTTGCTCTTACTTTCCACTCTATGCTGGTACCTTCTATTTTACTGTGGCCCAAAGTATCTCTAAATGCCATTCTTTTTTCTCTGACTCTTTTGAGTCGAGAAAGTGATAGTGATCATAGGCGTAGTTAAAAGTTTTCTGCTCATTCTTTATTAATGTTGAGCATGATAAGTTGAGTTATGAATCATAGCTGAGAGTATCTATGAAAGATCATTTGTCCCAACCACCTTCTTCCGACAGATGACTTTTAGGGATAGAAAATTCCAAAGTGTGCTTGTGCATTCTTCCTGCTAAGATGTTTTTCTTATACCTCTCAATTTTCATTATTTCTCAGTTTATCATATTTTAATACTGAATTAAATGTTTTTCCCTGATGTGTTTGTGAATAATACTAGTTATAGTTTCATCTATTTTGCTGAGTTTATAGATGAACTAAGGAAAAATCTAAAGAAATAAGATTTTAACCTATGGTTGATATTTCTTTACCCATCCTTTCTTAACTTGCTATCCTTGTTCATAATCAGAGTCAGCATTATAGTTAATTTCCTCCTGATAACCCACATTGCAAGTTGTGACTCTCAGCCTCTGGCTTTCCTCCACTTTTGTTTATTCATACAGTTAGGTATGTGTTTCTGTGTTTATGTTCCTTCAGAAATTTGTTGTTTATTGTCTGAAGAACAACCTCTTCCAAAGAAATAAACGCTTATTTTTTTTTAGACTAATGTTTCTTTAGTATACAAGTGACACTGGTTCATTTTAGGAAATTCGAAAATAAAAAGTCACATAAGCCAGAAAGAAGCCACAACTAGTCCCGTGACCTACAGATAGCCTCTCGTAACATTTTATATAAATTAAGTATTAGTATGTACTTATTCTTTATTTATTAAAGTAATATATGCTAGCTATATAATATATATCTATATGTATATAGATTTTTTTGGTGTGTGTACTGTTTTTATTCACTAATATAACATTCATATTTATATAGTTCAAAACATTAAAAGACTGCAGTAGGCCTCTGTATACCATATGATGGATCCTTATTGGTTTTCCCCGGGTGTGTTTACATTTCATAGGGAGATGAGAGATCTGCAGGCTATTACATGTGGGCCAGAACTAGCTCATTAACTCTTTTAAAATGGCCTGTGAGTAAAAAATGATCCACTTTATAATAATTGACAAAAAAAAAGCAAAAAAATGTAGATAAACATGGAAAGCTCCATAAACAGACTCAATCAGGCAGAGGAACGAAAATCAGGTATTGAAGGCCAGTTAACAGAGGCAACCCTCATGGAAGAGGAGAGGAAAACAAGATCGAGGAAAAATGAAGAAACCTGGAGAGAAATGTCAGACTCTATGAAAAAAACAAGCGTAAGGAGAATAGGTGTCCCAGAAGGTGAGGAGAGGGAAAAAGGAGCAGAAAACCTATTTGAAGAAGTAATAGTAGAGACTTTAGTAAAACTAGTAAAGGTCGATGACAAAGGAAAGCTACTCAAGGCCACTAGAGAAAAGAAAAACATAACATACAAAGGCACACCGATCAGGTTATCACATTTCTCAGCAGAAACACTACAGGCTAGGAGAGAGTGGAACAATGTATTCAAAATACTGAAAGACAAAAACTGTCAGCCAACAATGCTCCACCCTGCAAAATTTTCATTTAAATATGATGGAAAAATAAAGTGACACACAAAAATGAATGAATTTCTCTGTCACCATGCTTGCCATTTAAGAAATCTTGAAAGAGATCCTACAACAGAGAAAATGAAAACAAAGACCCACCAAACCTTGAGAATGGTGATAAACAAGAAAACAAAAGAAGAAACAAAGATGAGATTAGTAGAAGAGAATACAAAAATACTAAAGGTGGAAAGAAAACAGATAACTTATACAAAGATATAATGATATGGCATCAGCTCACAGAAGTCTATCATAGGGACAGACACAAAACTCAGTTATAAAGATACATACACATACATATACATATGTATATATATATATACACATAGCCAGGAAGTAGACGGTGCTGACAAAATAGATACTGTAAACCATCCAAAGGAAAAAGCCAAACAGGAAATGAAGCAACAAGCAGAAAAAGGCAACAGAGAGCAAAGACTCACATGACAGTAATAAAGTCCTACATGTCAATCATCACCCTAAATGTGAATGGAATGAACTTATCAATCAAAGGCATAGAGTTGCTGGATGGAACAAAAGGCAGAACCTATCAGTATTATGCCTACAGGAAACACAGATCAAAATCAAACATAGGTTGAAAATCAAGAGCTATGAAAAAATACGTCAAAGCAATAGTGATGAAAAGAAATCAGGAGCTGCAATACTAATATCAGACAAAACAAATTTCCAGCTAAAAAGTGTATCACGAGGCAAAGATGGACACAGCATTTTGGTCAAGGGAATAATCCATCAGGAAGAAATAACTATCATCAACATATCTGAACTGAATTCAGGACCATCTAAAGTACAAAAAGCAAATACTGACAGTACTAAAGGCAGACACTAACAGTAACGCAATAGTAGGAGGGGATTTAAACACTCCACTTACACTAATAGGCAGGCAGAAAATCAACAAATAAATAAGGGGCCTAATTGAACCAATATATCATATGGATCTAACAGTCATACATAAAGTGTTCTTCCCAAACAAAAAGGAATATACGTGTTTTGTAAGTGTACATGGAACATTCTGAAGGATAAGACCATATTCTAGGACACAAAACAAGTCTCAGAAAATTGAGCAAGGTTGAAATCATAGAAGAAGCATCTCTGGCCACAAGGAGTGAAATTAGAAATGAACCAAAAGAGCAAAACTGGAAGAACCTCAAAGATGTGCAGATTGAACAACATACTTCTGAACAACCTTGGATCATCAATGAAATTAAAGCTTACCTGGAAATAAATGAAAATTTGGAGACAAGCTTCCAGAACATATGGAATGTAGCAAAAGTAGTTCTGAGAGGAATGTGCATAGTCATACAAGCACACATCAAAAACCAAGAGAGATCCCAAATTACATCCTTAACCTCACTCCTGAGGGAACTGCAAAGTGAAACACAAACCAATAATCAGCAGAAGGAAGGAAGTTTATAAAACTTAGATCAGAAATAAATGAAATTGAAAACAAAAAGACCATCCAAATGATAGTGAATCCAGAACTGGTTCTTTGAAAAAATAAAAGCAATACACCCCTAGTTAGACTTACTATAAAAAGAGAAAACTCTTAATAACAAAAGTCTGGAATGAAAAAGGTGAGATTACAGCTGACATCACAGATATACAAAGGATAATGCGAGACTGTTATGAAACCATATATGCTCACAAATTCATCAATCATGAAGAAATGGACAGATTTCGAGAATCCCACAACCTCCCAAAACGGAACTTGGAGGACACAGACAACTTAAACAGTCCAATTACAAGCAAAGAAACTGAAGCAATAGTAAAACATCTCCCTGAACACAAAAGCCCACATCCTGATGGCTTGACTAGCAAATCTGAAACATTCAAAGACGAGCTAATCCTCACCCTCAAACTTTTACACAAAGTTGAAGAGGTGAGGGATCTCTCAAATACATTGTATGAGGGCCTGCTTCCAAAATTAGACAAGGACAGCACCAAAAAGAAAACTGCACACTAATAATACTGATGAATCTAGATGCAAAAATCCTCATTAAAATCCTGGCAAATAGAATTCAACTGCACATCAAAAAAATTATATGCCACCACCAACTGGGTTTTATACCAAGGTTACAAGGTAGTTGAACGTATGCAAATCAATCTGTGTAGTACACTACATCAACAGACTGAAAATGAAAAACTATATGGTCAATTCGATAGATGCAGAAAAGCATTTGATAAGATTCAACATCCATTCATAATAAAAACCGTCACCAAAATAGGAATAGAAGACACATGCCTCAACATAATAAAATCAATATATGGCAAACCCACAACCAACATCACAATCAATGGTGAAAAATTGAGAACCTTTCCTCTAAGATCTGGATCATGACAACGTTGTCCACTGTCACCCCTATTATTCAACATAGTTCTGGAAGTGTTTTGGCCAGAGCAGTTAAGACAGCAAAATCATATTAAAGGAATCCAAATCGAAATTAAATAAAACAATCATTATTTATAGCTGTTAATACCTGGAAAGCCCTAAATATTCCGCAAAAAAAAAAAAAAAAAAAAACACTGCTTGAAATAATGAATGAATACAACAAAGTGCAGGATATAAAATCGACACACAAAAACCAGTAGCATTCCTATACACAAACAGTGAAGTAGAGGAAAAATAAGAGATTCCTTTCAAAGTAGCACCAAGACAGATCAGTTACCTGGAAGTAAACTTACCAAATGAGGTAAAAGGCCTCTGTAAGAAAGTTACAGGACCCAAACGAGAAATAGAAGACACAAAGAGATGGAAGAATATTTCATACTCATGGATTGGAAGAATTAATTAAAATGGCCATTCTACCCAAAGCAGTAGACAGATTTAATGTAATTCCCATCAAAATTCCACAGACAATTATTAAGGAAATTGAGCAAACTATTAAAGTTTACTTTAAGGTCTCTTGTGATTCCAAGCAAACTTTCATAGCCAACACTACCCTGAGACGGAAAAAGAAAGTGAAGTAATCACACTCCCTAACTTCAAGCTGTACTAGAAAGCGATCATCATGAGAACAGTGTGGTGGCCTAGTGGCCTAGTACACCTGGGAGCGGTACCACATACATCCCAAGGTTCCAGGTTCAAAATGCAGCATCGGTGGGAACAACCAATGTGAACAACTAAATAAAAATATCCCTTCTTCCTGTTTCTGCCTGCCTGCCTGCCTGCCTACTCACTTTCATTCTTGCCTGTACCTTTCCTTAAAAAAAGCAAAACACTGTGGCACTGGAACAAAGCAGACACAGATCAGTGGAATAAAAATGAGAGCCCATTAATAAAGTCCCACCTATATGAAGAGTTAATCTTTGGCAAAGGAGCCAACAGCATACAATGGAAGGATGTCTGTTCAGTAAATGGTATTGGGAAAACTGCACAGACATTGAAAAAAAAAAAGCTATATTATACATTAGTACTGTTCACAAAAGTTAGCTCAATAAGGATCAAAGACCCAGACATAAGACTCAGAAACCATAAAGTACTTGAAAATGTAGGGAAAATACTCTAGGGCCTCAGTCTCAAAGAGATCTATGGGGAAAGAACAACTACAGGAAAAGTTACCAAAGTAGAAGTAAATAATTGGGACTACATGAAACTAAAAATATTCTGCATAACGAAAGAAACTACAATTATAAAAGCAACCCATTGAATTCAAGAAAATATTCACACATCATATATGAGACAAGAGGCTAATCTCTAAAATATGCAAAGAACTCACACATCTCAACCAAAACCCCACTCAAAAGATCGACAGAAGAACTGAATAGACACCTATCCAAAGACACACACGTGACCTAGATATGTGAAAAAATTGTCTACATCACTCATCATCAGAGAAATGCAAATAAAAACCACAATGAGAAACTACCTCATACCAGTGAGAATGACCTATATCCAAAAGTCAAGAAATAACAAGTATTGCAGAGTGAGAGGAGAAAAAGGAATCCTCCACTGTTGGTGGGAATATAAATTAGTACAACCTCTCTGGAAAACTGGAGATTCCTCAAAAAAGTTAAAGATGGAACTGCCATTTGATCCAGCAGTTCCACTCCTTGACATATACCGAGAGAGTACAAAATCCCTACTCAGGAAAAAATGAATGCACCATATGTTCGTGGCAGCACCATTGACAATAGCCAAGACATGGAAACAACCTAAATCCCCATCAGCATCAGCAGATGACTGGGTAAAGAAGCTGTGAGATATAGACCGTGGAATTCTGTGCAGCTACTAATAAAGGAAATTGTGCTCTTTGCAGCGATCTCTGACACTGGAGAGGATCATTTTAAGCAAAGTAAGTTGGAAGGAAAAAAGAAATGCAGGATGGTCTCCCTTATATGTGTACTATAGTGAAATGAAGCAAATAGCTAGAAGACACAAGATGATGGCTGTCAATCACTTCTGAAGGATGCAAGCCACATACCCTATAAACTGGAAGAATATATTATAAAATGTTATTATATCTGAACGATAGGTTTACATTACAAATAGCTTACAAATAGTTTTTCTTTTCTTCTTTGTACTTTTAAATATAGTTAACTTGTAGTTTCAAATGAAATATTTAACACCTGTATTGATTCGAGGACAATCTAGTTCAATATTTCCCTTTTATATTTTTCATTGGACGTTGTCTTTGGGAATACCAAACATTTCTTATGGTTAAAAAAAGAATAAAAAACATTTAAAAAGAAGTGTGATTGTTTAACTGTAACTTTAGATGCAGTTAAATTCATTTTACAGATGAGGACATTGAAATTCAGAGACTTTAATTTGTCTGAGGCCTTATCAAGTATGTGGAAAGTCTGTGATTCAGTACTAAGGCTCTCTAATTTCAAAGTCTGTTATCTTTCCAAGATAGGTAGTTGAAAAGATTAGAGCCAAACTTTGACCACAAGACTATACACCCAGGGTGAAAAGGTTGATCCTTTTCATTCATTCCCTATCAGTCTTCAATATTACATTGCCTTTTATTAATAAAGCTTTTTCTGTAACGTACATAATTTGACCCTTTTTGAGAGGACTGTTTAATTCATTGCCATGTTTTGTTTAACAGATAAAATAATTTGGTGGTTGTTGTTGTGTTTGTTTTATTTATAAATTATTAAATAATTAACAATTTAATGAAAAATAAAATGGACAGAGGGATAAATGTGACCGAACATTGATTTTTCAAAATCTGCTTTTCTGTATATTGAAAAATGTATCTCACCATCATTTAGTTAGATTCAAAAAGTTGTAGAAGGAATAACTTAATATTTGTAAAAGTCATAGATTTTGAATCCATTAAATTTTAATAGCCTTTATATAATTGTTGATTATTCAGTGTCATTTATTTAACTATGTAGGCATTTATTTTAATTAGTTTTCTGAAGGACTCTCAAAAAAATAGCTATAAATAGTGGTGATAATTTCAGTATGCCTAATTTTATCTTAGAACTGGTAATTGTTTCTGTTAACACCAAGTTGTTATCCTTGAGTTTATCCCTGAAACTTCATGAAACATGAAGTACTTGAAAGAAAATGTAGGGAAAATACTCTAGGACATTTTTCAAAGGTACTTTTTCTCCAGGCTTACTAGCTATTTTTCAGAAATCCCAATGTTAGATTTCTTTTAAATCCCCTTTCATAAGACCATTAAAAAAAAAAAAAAAAAAAGTAAGATTTCCATGACTTATCAAAATTAGGTTATGTTTATTAGCAGTCGTTTTTTGTTTGTTTGCTTGTTTTGCTATAGTAATGCTGCATAGCAAACAGCTCCAAATCTCTTGCTTGCTTCATGGGTGATCTGATTCACTGAACTCCAGGAGAGGAGTGGGGAGTGATATTCCATCTTCTCATGACTCCAGGTCCCAGACTGATGGAGAAGTACTATCTAGGGCAAGTTCTTCTCATGTTGAACAATAGAAACTCAAGAATACTAGTGTGTTATCATTCGCCCACAGAGAGCCCTGTCCCCCCTGTAGGAGATACTGTATGATCTATCATTCAAGAGTATGAATGAATGATTTTTTTCTAGTCACCAGGTGAAAGGTTGAAAAAAATCATAACTATAATTCTGAATTTTTTCATTGGCTGGATTGTTTAAACTTTGTGATTTATCAAGTTGTTTACAGAAAGTTATCAATTTTCTTAAATAGACATTAAATTGAAATCACATGTCTTCTGCAAACTAACTTTATTAAATACATGGACAAAGGTACAGGATTTAGAAGATCAGTGACTCGTGTTCCTATGTTAAAATTAGCCTTTGCATGGTGTTTTGTTGTTTATTAAAAATATTTTCTTAATCTTTGTCGTTTAAACTACAAATAAGTTAGGTGATGGGATCCTTATTTTACAGATGAAGAAATTAAAGTAAAAACTTGGTGACTTGATGGGGTTATAACTAGTAAGTTTCATCCCAGATGAACATCCATTTATCTTTCCATTGCCCTATGCTGGGTCTTATGTTTCCATTTTGTACGTGTTCCAACTTCTAATAAATATTAGGAATATTTGTGCAACACTGCCAAATCAAAGGGGAGGGGGCTATCACTACTGTTCATACTCCAATTATCTTATCTTCAGTTCTGACCTATAGCTTAAGGGCTGATCTTAAATTTATTCATTTTTCATAAAAAGATAAACTTACTTTTGTGTAGTTTAGTAGACACATGTATTCAACTTCACTATGTATTCCAAACATAGGAGAGAAAATTTCTGTGGTACATCAGTGCATTTCAAACTAGTCCCAGTGTAGCTGTCTCAGATAATACTAGTTTATGCATTTGAGGTTCTGCGTATAAACTTATTGGGGTAAAGAAATTTCTGTTGCAACAAGTTTGAAAAATCACTGTATAATTATGATGGCATTGTTATTAGATCTTCATAAAATTCCTTCAATAGAAAATGATTGTTTCCCAGAAACTCTCTAATATATATTAACAATGGTTGGATTATAAAGAACATTGTTATTTAAAAATCTGTGTTTTGTGTTGAATGATATAATGTATGTGTTAACCTACTTTTTACTGGTTTAACTCTTGCAACAAAACTTTTAAACAATGTAATTTTTGGCTGTGGCTTTTTATTTTTATTCTTTGGGGAACAGCATTCTGTTTTCTCAAATCTGGATTTTTTGGTGCTTTACTCCATTTGTTTGTTTTATGTTGTCTTTCATGATGTGCAAAATGTATTCCTTTCTTCCCCATAGCTCCCTGCTCGGATTTCTTTCATAATGAAAATAAAAATAAAATTAATAAACCATGATAAATTGAATCAGAGGGCTAGATGATTACTTAAAACTCTAGAAAGTTAATTTCTAACCGCTCATTGTTCTTACAACTTTGTTCCATAATACTACAAAATTTCTCTCCTTATAGTCGTCTCTCTTTCTCTCTAGGCGTCAAAGTTTAAAGTCTGGACTTTTAGTGGTTAGGTTCTTTGTTGTGGTGGTTATTGTTGTTTTCCATGAGCCATATGTAGAGCGTGGTAATGTTATTTGTTTTAATAAAGTTTGTGTATTTAATGAATGTTTTCCTCTCTTTTAAAGACTGTGAACCAGAAGAGCTGACTGACTGGTCTATGGATGAAAAATGTTCATTTTGTAACCTACAGAGAGAAGCAGTCAGTGTAAGTTTTAGTGCTATAAAATTGTTTCTAAACTAATTGCACAATTTTAATGAAGTCTTTTTTATTGTAATTTGTTCTGAAAATTTGTGGCTTACAGTAGAAATTTAAATACTTGATTTTGGTAATGAGAAGAATATTTTAAAATCTTGTGTTTGAGGACCAACATTTAGCTTAATTAATTGCAGGTGAAAATCTCAAAGGAACTCATCTTTTTTTGCTTATTTCATCTTTATTTCTTATAGCTCCTTGACTTCGTAAGAAGTTCAGTTCTGATCTGTTTTCTTTTTAGGTAGACAAGGGTGAGCTTGGAGGCCTAGTCTGGTCTGAGATCATCCTTATGGTCTGATTTCTTGGGAACCAGTAGTTGGAGGATAATGTACTAATTTTTAGCCTTTCATTTTCTTTGCTGGAGAACATAATTATCTCTTGTGTAAATGATTAAATATCAGTGTCTACTGTAAACAAGGCATAAGCTATGTAAGCAGCATCATCTTATATGGTATGAAATTCTAATTTCTTATCTGGCAGTGAGAAAAAAATAAGAACTCAAGAACCTGTAACCATTTTTGTTAGATTAGTGGATAAAAATACCTGCTTTGTTATTAGAACTCTGAAAGCATTATATTACTTACATGCTAGTGAATTTATTCAGTAATATATTTCATCTGTGAAATCTTTTGACTATAGTTTTGCTAAGGAGTAAAGTAATTTGACCCTGTGTCAGAGTTAAATTTCTTTTTCCTGACTCCTGTCTCAAATTTTACTTTCTTTCTACAAAATTTGATATATTCAAAAGGTAGAACAAATAAACAATCATCTCTAGAGGATGTTTTTGCCTTTTTTAATGAACTCCCTCCCATGTTTAAATAAAAAATGAATATTTTTTGTTTTTTGTGTTTTTTATATATGTATAATTTTAGGATTGTATACCATCTCTTGATTCTTCACAGTCAACACCAACGGAGGAATTATCATCTCAGGGCCAGTCCAACACTGAAAAGATTGAATGCCAAGCAGAAAATTATCTAAATGCACTCTTTCGAAAGAAAGGTAATAGTGGTATACTTTGTCATTTAAAATTTGCAATAAGAATCTAAAATGTTTCAATTTTTTCCTCACAAGTTTTCTTTTGTTGTTGTTAAATATGTCATTTCTCTACTTCATTTTTGATTATGACTTTCTTTTTCCTTAATTTTTTCTTCATGTTTTTAGGACCATTAGGACCCTCAATCACTATAGATCTAGTCTCTTATTAAGCATTTCTTTAACCATTCTATGCTGAAATCTTTCTATGACTTATCGTACATTTTCCTTTCCTGCTGTAGGCAGACATGGAGAAGTTTTTATACTTCTTTCTTCATTTTGTTGCTGTTCTCAAGACTTCAAAAGTTCTTTTATGTTCAACAAGTGATATATTGTCTGAGAAAAATATCTTTAGAAATGTAACAGCTAAAAATCACTTATCATCCAGGTTGGAGTATGTTCACTGACTTGCAATTTCACTCTTTCTTTGGCAGTTAGAATATGCTTACTTGACATTAGAATGTCAGTGTTCATTTTTGCTTCCTATCTGTGTAAACTATTTAAATCAAATGAGGCCTGTTTCTCTTGTTCTCTTGCTTGTTACACATATATCAGACAGAAGTAGTTTTTATATCTTAGTTACCTAGGGAAAATATAGAAATATAGAATCTTTTTGTTGTCGTAGTTCTTAGCCATTTATGCAGTAGTAGCGTCTTAATTTTTAGCACGTAGAACTTTGGAGTAAGTCATATGTAGGGGACTAGGGGTGGGAGAGAGTGCATCCTACTTCTCAGCTTCCAGAAATTGAGAACACATTTGTTTTTTCTCAAGACATTGACCCTTTACTCCTCTTTGGAATTAGACAGCATCAGATATTTACTGTGAATTGATAACTTTGAGGTCTTTATCATAATTTGAGAAAAGTTCTCATCTTTGAAAAAGGAAGCTTTTTAGTCAGTACTAAGTTTATGGGTTCTTTTTTGTGTCGAAATAGGAAATCTTTAATATATTGAAAACTCTAAAGTTAAGAACTGTATTTTTTAATTTCAAGGGGCTAACATCATTTTCTGTTTTACTAAAATATGGTGTTAAAAAATTAAGTCTTTAAAAAAATTCTTTTTTCAAAATTTTTAGTTTGGACCAATATTAAACATGTTTTAATTTACATGCTTTAAGAATTTTATGACATTGTAATTTTTTAAAATTTATTCTGCCAGTGTATTCACACTTTTAAGAATTTTAAGACATACTAGAGGTAATGTACACATTTATACACATGCACACAGTAAGTTTCACTCACCATGGAACTTGTTATTCATTATCCTTTTCCTTATAGTAATTTGTAATGATAGTAACTAGAATTTTCAGTTTTTGATAATATGGAGGTAACCTGTGCTCCATTGCCCTGTTAAGAGTAATCAGTAAAAACTTGGTACTATTTCAGCTGATTCAAGCATCTGGGTCTCCAAGAGATCTCCTACCAATGGTTGGGTGAGTGTTCATGGATATTTAGTGACCTCTTCATTTGGGGATTTCTTGGTTTTCTTCAAGAGCACAGAATTTTTAAATGAAAGATTCTTACTAGTATTTGTGCTTTGCTTTAGGTACTATCTTTGTTAATTCATTTTTAGTTTATTGTCATTGTCCATATTTAATTAAACATTTTCTCCTCTTTTTCTTAGGTTTCTTTTTCATTTGCTTAATTTTTTTTAATATTTCTGATATGATCTGACTAGGATGAGGCAGAAGATAGTATCTTTTAGATAATTTAACTCATTTGTTTATGTATTTAGTTCTGCTAGTAAATGTACTTTGAAATAAAAGGTTAATAATGTTTTTTAAAGACAGGAAAAACAGTCTTCAGAGCAGCAAAATGTTGATGAAACATCTTTTTGGTGAAGTTTTTGTTAGTTGAATCAGAATTTCCTAAACTCGACCATTTTTTAAATTCTGAATAGAAACATTTGGGTTGCTGATACTTTAAATTTTTTGCTTAGTTTGAGGAATTAATGCTTGTTGATTGTCTTGCCAAAACAAAGAAACAATATCCTTATTGTAGTTTATTTTCTTTTCTAACTATGGTTTTGAGGATGATGATAAATGTAATTTATTATTAATGAGAACTCATAGCTCAGGATGCCAATGATAATAATGATGATTGATGTCCTTGGTTATGATTGAGCACCTAGCCTGTTTTATGACTTATTTCATTTAATCCCAAGCATTGTTAAGAAGTAGGTCCTGTTGTCGTTTTTTACAGATAGAGACAGTGAGGTGCACAGAAGTTAAGCAATTTGTCTGTTAGTTCCACACTATGAATGTTTGAATTCTCAAGAAATTTTGAAAAGCTGAAGTATGTTCTATCTGAGGAACACCTGGATTCTTTAAAGACAAAGTAGAAAACCTTGTTCTCCATTTTTCAGCATTCTGGGGTTAGAATTATTTTAATTGACTTAGGTAGGCTAGAGAGGACCTGTGACTATATTTCTAATAGGTTTCGACTTTTTAGATGAATGATGAACGTTTTAGTTATTAGTTCTCATAGTGTTTATTAATAATAATTAGTTTTGAATATTCATTTAGAATTTTTCAAAATTGTGTTTCTTCTATCCATTAACCCTAAAATTGTCTAAGAGTATTGGAGTAGAATGATAGCTTTATGATAGCAGGGACTTTGTTTTATTAATTGTAGAATCAGTCATTGTATCTAGAACAGTACTTGTTACTTCTTAGGTCGTCAGTAAATATTTCTTGAATGATTGAATGAATACTTAAAAACTATTGGATTATCAGTTTCTGTACATACTCAGTAGTATTAGTATTTCATATGTTCTATTTGAAGAAGGAAATTATGTACCATGTGCATAGTTTGATTTTTCTCTTATTTTGTACTTAGGTTTATTACTATGTATAGTTTGAATATCAATTCTTTGTTTTGAAATGTGGATAAACTTATATACATATAAAATGCCTTTTCCAAAGCTGTTCCTATGATATGTAAATGAAATTATTTTGGCTTTTAGCATCACACTCGCTAATCACCTGAAGCATAAGTTGCTGGCTTATGACTCAGGAAGATGTCTCATTCTTTGTTTTTAAATTAAAGAAGCCTGCATGACTTGACTAAATTGGACAGATATATGCATATAGTAACTGAATGAATCATACTGTTCTCTGTATAAAACACAATACAACCTTCATCAAAATACAGTACTTTTTTTTGCTTTATCTCTTATGCCCACACAAGTTTAGTATTCATGTAATTGCTGTTATGACCTGTTGTCTTGAAAGAACTTCTTGGTATTTTTGATGCATTTAGTTAAAAGTTGCTTAAATTATTTGATAACCAGGCTTTAGATAAAGGTTTTCATGCCTTTTCTAAATGGATCCTTTTCATTTCAAACTCTGAATTTAAGATTTTTGCATTTCCGGTAAAATCACCACCTGAAATATCTATTACAGGAATTAAATACCAACTATTGGGTTATTCTTCAGCACCTATGTTTATATTCTTATCTTCTTTTGTTCTTTCTGTTCTTTAGTTTCCTATCCCTTACAAGCATATGAGTACTGTTCACTGTGTCTCTTGAAATTTGTGCTCTTTCATCAAGAAAAATCCCTATGTCCTCAGGGAGTGTCCTTCCTTTATTGCTATAATTGAATCTTACATGTCTTAAAAGATGTTTTTGTAGCCTTCCCCTTGCTGGCTCTTTTTTAATTCCTCACTTCATTTAACACAGAGGTGATAAAGTTGGCAGGCATTCTCTGAGATCTTTATATCTGCTTTCCAATAATTTATTTGCCCTCCTCCCTCAAAACCCTAAGCTTTGAAGCCCATGATACTAAACTGATCCATCTACATTATCATGTTGCATACCTCTGTCAGTCTTCTCACTTTCTTTTACGCAATGCCACTTCCATCATAGTTTTTGGTGATTTCAGAATCTGTGTAGCAGATAACATTCAGTACTCTGAACTTCCTTTCAGTTATTTGATTTATTCATTTTGAATGATCTTTTCGTTCATTCCACTTTGTCCACCCTTTCCCATTATAATCTGAGACCCTTCATATGTTGATAGAAATTTAGGTTGTTTTCATTTCTTGGCTATTGTGAATTGTGTGACTGTGGGCATAGGGGTGCAGGTATTTTTCCTGATTAGAGATTTTGTATTGAGTGTATTCCTAGGGTTGCTATTACTGGGTCAAAGGGTAGATTCTTCTTTGTGGGGAAGGGGGAATTTCCATACTATTTTCCAAAGAGATTGTACTAACATTCCCACCAACAGTGTAGGAGGGTTCCTTTTTCTCCATACCCCCTCTAACACCTGTTGTTTCTAATCTTTTTTATATAGACCATTCTCACTGGTGTGAGGTAGAATCTCATTGTGGTTTTTATTTGCATTTCTCTATTGATGAGTGATGTAGAACATTTTTTCCTGTGTCCATAGGACCTCTATGTGTCTTGTTTAAATAGATGTGCTTCCCATTTTTTGAATGCATCATTTACATTTTTTTGGTTGAGATGTATGAACTCTTTATATATTTTGGAGATTAAGCTCTTATCGGATGTTCGTGACTGTAAAAGACATATCTTCTCCAATTCAGTGGGTTGCCTTTTTGTTTTAGTTGTGGTTTCTTTTGCTGAGCAGAAGTTTTTTAGTTTGATGTAGTTCCAATTACTTACTTTACTTTGGTTTCTTTTTCTGTAACTGTTCCTTCCCCAAAGATCTCTTTGAGGTTGAAGTTGTGGACCATTTCCTCACATTTTCTTCTAAGTATTTTAAGGTTTCATCAAATTCTTTGATCTATTTTGTGTTAACTTTTGTGTATGATGCTAATGAGTTATCTATTTCCATTATTTTTGCAAATATCTGTCCAGTTTTCCCAGAGCCATTTGTTGAATAAACTTTCTTTTCCATTGTATTTTCTTGATCTCAATTTTATTCCACTGATCATTGTGTTTGTTTTTGTTCCAGTAGCATACTGTTTTGATGATGACTGCTTTGTAGTATAATTTAAAATTTGAAATTCTGATTCCTCCACTGGTCTTTCCACCCACCACCCCCACGGCCGAGTATCGTATTGGCTATTTGAGGTCTTTTGTGCTTCAAAGTTTAGTATTGTTTGCTCAGTTTCCTGAAAAATGTCTCTGGAGTTTTGATGGAAGTTGCATTAAATCTGTATATTGCTTTGGATAGGATGGCCATTTAAAAGTTAATTCCTCCAACCCATGAGCATGAAATAGTCTTCCATCTCATTGTGTCTTCTTCTGTTTCTTTTGTTAACGCCTTGTAGTTTTCATTTAGAGACCTTTCACCTTTGTTAGGTTTAGTCCCAGCTAATTGATCTTTTTTATTTCTATCGAGAATGGGGTTTCTTCTTAATTTTCCACCTCTATTTCATCATATTAGAAATACTAGTAATTATTGTATGTTTATTTCATATCCTGCCCTTTTGCTGTTTTCATTTGTTGTTTCTGGCCTTTTTTTGATGGAGTCTGTAGGAATTTAAAGGTATAAATGTCATATGCAAATGATGATAGATTTATTTCTTCTTTTCCGATTTGTATTCCTTTAATATGTTTTTCTTGCCTTATTGCTTTGGCCAAGACTTCAGAAATATGTTGAATGCTAGTGGTAAAAGTAGGCAACCTCATCTTGTTCCAGACTTTAGGGAAGGGAAAGGCTTCCGGTTTTTCACCTTTGATTATGATGTTTGCCATGGGTTTGTCACATATTGATTTTTATCTTCTATTCCCATTTTAGCAAGGGTTTTTTGTCATGAATCATGCTGAATCTTGTCACATGCCTTTTTTGCATTTGTTGATATGACCATATTATTTTTGATGTTCTCTTTGTTGATGTGGTGCATTTCAGGTGCATTTTGCATTTTTATTCATTAGTTAATATCAGTCTGTAGTTTTCTTTTTTGGTGCTGTGTTTGTCTAGTTTGAGGATCAGGGTAATAATATTGGTCTCATAGAATATATTTAGGACTTTTCCCTCTTCAGTTTTGCAAATAGCTTAAGGAAGATGGGGATTAACTTTTCTTTGAACATTTGGTAGAATTCAGTTAGTGAAACCATCTGGACCAGGTGAATTTTGATAGTAAGAAAAGAGATGGAGGCACACCCTGGTGGAGTAGCATTTAGGTCAGTCACCTCTGAAGGAGCAAGCCGTGTACCCCTGGGATAGAGTCACAGGCCAAGGGGCAAACTACCAGTGTAAATAAGTAAATAAAAATAAATAAAAGATGCATCTTTCTCTTCTCTCTTCCTACCTGTACCTTTCATTTAAAGAAGAGGCCAAAACATGAAGACATTAGTTACTGTTGCTCTTTGGTGGTAACTTAAGCTATAATGAACTGGTGAAGTAGAAAGCAGGTGAAGTAAATGTCTGAGATTCATCCATGTCTGAATTAATGGAACTTGCTCTGATCCATCAGCTGAAACCATAGAAAAAGCACTGAGATTTTTTTTTTTAAAGTTAAAACTGGATCAAGTAATCCCTTCATTTTTCAGCTCTTGATCAGCCAAGACTTTGCTTGCAGTATCATTTTTTAATGTGGAGTCTTCTAATTTGATCAAACTCATTTGTAACTATAAACAAACCTCTTTTCTGTATGATCTAGTATTTCATTTAAAGATTTGGTAACAAGTAATTGTGGCTTCCTTATCTTTGCCTGACCATTGATAAGCATCAAGTTGCAAAATTATCTCAGTCATTATTCACTGTGAGATGTTTGCAGTTTTTAGTATTTCCACTGTCAAATTTATTAAATTCAGCCTTTCAAGCAAGACTAAAACATGTTAGGTTCTTTTATACTTCAGCGTTGTAATACACTTTCCCAAACCTGATGACTTAAGATATCTATCTTTCTATCTATCTATTTTAAAGATGAAGGAAGCAGGCAGGAATTAAGCAAATAAGCAGGCAGGCAGGAAGAAAGGAAGAAGAAACATTGTATTTAATTCTTACAGTTGTTCCCCATGGCCCTTGGTCTCCAGCTTGAGTCCTTGGACTTTAAGTGTGGGCTATGCCAGTACCACAGACTTAATGCCTGAGCCAATAGGGCACACTTCAGGGTGTCTTTTTATCAAAACTCTTATAAATCCTGCATCTAGAAGCGTCATGTACACTAGCATCCTATAGTTAGACATTTATCACCAGTATAGTGTAAAGTGTAAAAAAAAAAAAATTTTCTATCATTTAAGCATCTGTCTTTATTCAGTTTGGTCATAATACATCACATAGCAACCATGAGACGGGAGATAAATGAATTCTTTGTCCTTTCAGTATCTCTTAGCTCTGTGTTTAGAAAGATTCTTTTCCTATGTATAGTAGTGTATGAGGCTGTAGACCTTAAATGATGTATACTGTGGTTAAGGTTTATTTAAGAGATTTTTAAGAATAGTTTTGACTCTAGAAAATTATTTTGTACCTTCCTTTGTCAATTTTAAATACCCTTTAATATCTCACAGAGTATTGATTTTAATAGATTCTGCACCCCTTGGCAAAAAGTAAAGTTTTTCGTTTTCAGTTTCTTACAAAGTTCTTACTTATTTTTTTGTTTTTTAATAGAGTTTGATTTAAAGTCCTAAGTCAAAAACCTCTGGCATTCTTTGACATGTTATATGCATTGCCATACTATATACCGTGAAATGATCCATTTTGGATATAAAATGATGGAAAAATAGAATTTTTTTAAAAGTGCACATTCATCCACATTAAATATGTGTGTCTGTGGAATGACATGGCTCTGTTGCCTCACGAGTTTTAGGTACATACAGCGATTTAGTCTTAGGAGTGGTGCCCAGTGGCGAATAGAGCAGGAGGGTACACAGAAGGCGACGCAGAGACACGGTTTCCTGGTCAGATTTGTCTTTTCACTTGTTTTATATTCAGGGGTCTTACATTTTTTTTCTGTATGAAGTAATATTTCTAAGATGTTTAAAAAAAAAAAAAAAGTAGACGAACCAATGTTTGCCCTTTCATTCAATTTCCCTGCCACCAGTTTTGTGTTTGTGTTAGATGCTGTGAAAATATTTTTTTATCTTGAAAAATCTGCACATCTTCGAGATCTGCTTTCTCCATTTTTTGTCTTTATGTTTCTCCAATTTTGTCTTTATATCTTCAAGTCCTTAAATATATTTTTTTAATTAAACTGACATTTATTGGTTTGCGTGCTTGAAAAACACTGGTTCTCTCTGTCATTAGGTGCCTCAAAACAGCATAATGTTGTAGGACTTGGAGTGAAGACCGCTCTGACAGTTCTTTCGACTTTTTCTTTTCTTTAAAATTAGACTTTTAAAGCATAAATATAGAAAATTTCATTGCCATCTGCTAGTGCATCTAAGACTATAATCCAGAATTATTAAAACTATATTTTGGCATCGTAAGACTTTAAACCTGATTGTAGTCTGCCTGCATGTTTAAGACAGCCCAACATACTGAGTTAACTATACTTACAATCTCAAGATTAGAGCTTTTTAAAAATAATAATAAATTTTATGGTCAAGGCTGTTAGCCAAGGATTAAAATGTTCCTGTGTCTGTACTGAAATAAAGAGAGAAAGGATATGATGCTGACCACCTACTTTCCTAAATAATTTTCTCCATATTTATTGTCTTATGGATGATAAGCTCTAGTATAAAAAGTAAACGAGTTGTAAGTCTGTCACTGAATCAATCTATCATCTCAACTTTTTTAAAAAAGGTTAAACTATCTTGTCATAATTTTAAGCCTTATATCTTCAGAAATTGCATTTTGTCAAAATGCTCTAATGTGAACTTTCCTGTCTCATTTAATATTATGTAGTTATAATTCTTTTTTAAAGAATTACCTGTTTTCTCTGTACTTTGTATTGTGTGACTGATTACTTCTTTATGAATTTTTCTTTCTAAAATATAAGGAGTCAAAATTCTAGCAGCAAATTTGATTAAACACTTTACTTGTGAAATATGCTAAATTAGTGTCAATAGATTACCATCTCCCATTTTTTTCTTACATATAATTATGAGCTGTCAGTTACAATTCACTGCTTTGCTGTTGGCTATTTGTACATTATGTCTTCAACCTGCTCAGACCTTTATGAAGTTCATTATCAATTATAGCTCATTGACTTTTAATACTATATGCCAGTCACCTACCTTTTTCCATGTGTATTTATATTTTTATGTGTATTTCCCCCCTTACATTGTTTTGAGTGAAATCTAAAACTCAGAAAAGGCAAAGGGTAAGTTTTACGATTGAACAGATACTGATTAAAATTGTCCCCTACCATATATTATGTGATTCTGACAAAGTACTTTTTTTGTGTGACTCAGTTTTCACATCTCTAGAATTGATGCTTATAATTCTATTGTCTGTCTCACCCACTAAAAAATAGTTAAATCATTTTAATAAGATAGAATATGTTAATTTAAGTTTTAGTGTTTTAGTCATTAATAGGTATACTGTGTTTTCATTGTAGCTTCTGATGAAGAAAGAATATGGGCTATGGTGTCAAACCTTGATGTGTCGTTGCTTGCTGCCCCTCTCCCCATTAAATAGATGTGTTGTTGGACTAGTTGCTTAACTTGGTGATATATCATTGTGAAGATTACTTTAAAGGAAATATCTTAGTGCCATATTTATAATAGTCATCCCAAGAATAACCTCATAGAATAGATTGCACTGTTTTGTTGTTTTATTTGTATGAGAAATCTCAACAGTGGCATAAGTGACGATCTATTCACAGGATGATGTAGGTTTTTTATTAGACCTGGGTTCTGGTCCTCCTGACTCTGCTGTTTATTCAGCCTTGTGTGACCTTGAGCGTATTTTTCTACTTCCTTCAAAGTAGTGCACTTCTATAAGGTGGCAATAATTCTAACTTTCTCAACAGGATAAGAAGAGATCAAGTACCTCCAAATCACCAGATTATATACATTGATTATTTGTGATTTTATGTGTATCATTTGTACTTCAAAATGTCACCAAGGGAAGGGGGAGAGTTTAGATAATGCATTCAGGCCCCAGTTACCTAAAAAAAAGAGATGCTGTTGTTTTATCACTATCATCAGTTACTTGGAATCACAGGAAATCAACAGAAAGATAATTTGGGGTTTAGGTCCCAAGTTAAATTTTGTAATTGTTAAGAAGATTGTCTTTAGGATTTTGTGAATTAATAGCATCAAGATATAAGGTATCTTACAATCTCAAAAATGAGTAGTAAGGCATCAGAACTATGATCAGTGAATGTAGTACTCTGGATGCTTTGGTCAGTAGAATTCTCTGGTAAACAGAATAAGAATTATAATGTTCTTTGTGCTTGGTTTCTTTTCTACAAATAAAGCATCACTTACTGCTATGTCCTAGTTGATAAAATGGAAGATGGTTTGCTAAAATGTGTTGCTATAGCCTCTGTGACATTCAAAAAGTGAAGAAAAATGTTAAATGACAGTTGACAAAATTTGTTTTATAGGGATATATACCATCCAGTCTTAAATAATACATAAAGTTTTTGAAATAAATTTTGAACAATTTGCAAAAGTTTCCCAATCCTGCTTAACCATTTTTTAATTCCTTCCATATTCTGAATGCTCAAAACCATTTAAAAATGTTAATAACAGTGAAAATCTTATGTGAATATATTTAATGAAAAGTCACGTTTTCTAAAGCAAAATATAATTTTAGAGTGAACTATTCATTGTTTTAGATAACTGTTTATTTCATTAGGTACGAAAAATAGAGAACACGATTTATAGTAATTAGAAATGTTAAAATGCTTGTGTATGTATTTAAGAAAATATACTTTTTATTTAAGGCACATAAAATAGCCTGCTTGAGGAATGTTTTCTATTTAAACAAGCTGAGTCAGACGGCCAATATTTTTGAGGAGCAAGCGGAACCATGATACTAGCCAAATACATTAGTGGGATAACATACTTCTAATTATCTAACTGCATTTGAATTTCAGAGTCCTCTGGGTGTGGTATGATCTAATGGCTCTCAACTTATTTTATGTATACAACATTCTTTGAACTTAAAATACTGTAGAGTTCTACAAACTCTTCTGAGAGCCTACATTAAATGCTAGCTATTTCATGGGAGTCTTTTATCCATCTTTGTTGTTCTTAAAAAAACATCATTTTACTTAATAATTTTGGTAATGACTACTGATGTTGAGGGTGTGTATAAAAGACACACTGTGGTGGAGTAATGGTTAGTGCCTTTCTAGACTAGAGTATATTTCTGCAGCTCTAGCATTGTTTGTTTGTTTGAGATATTGGAGTTCCAGAGTTGTAGGCCTCACATATGTCCAGAAAATACAGAAATAAAACTGGATAATATTGACAGATCTGTGGTTCTTTTTGTTGTGTGTGTTTCTTCGATTTAGTCAAACCTCATTAAACCTGGAAATTTTTTAGACTGTTAATAAGAGTGCTTGTTAATTGTTGTTGAGTGTTTTGTTAGCGCAAAAAATATTTAGTGTCAGAGTAATCCTATGAAACAATGCTCTCCAGAGTTGTGTGCACTTATAATCAGGCATTAAATAACATGTTGCGTTGAAGTACAGAGATCTTACTAACATGCATCTATATTTATATCCATCCATTTATCTAGCTATTTACCTGCTTAATAAAATAAGACTGCTTCAGTAAAAGGAACCAAGGCTCCTTGGAAAAATAACTGCTTCCAAGGCTGAGGCTGAGAAGAAACAAATGAGCTTAAAACACAGTGCCAGAAAGTAAGGAAGTGCTCAAAGAAAAAAGACAGAAACATGGTGATAAAACAGAGGCACCAACCTAAAAAAGCTCTTAATGGCCAAAGTTGGAGCAATTTGGGCAATGAAGTACCTTGCTATATAACGAACTATGTAGACAAAGTCAGTATCCATACTTTGCTATGGGAAGGGAAAAAGAAAAGGAGGGAGCTAGTGGAGAAACAGATGAATTCCAGATAAATAAATGAATAGTATTATACTGATGTTAATTTCTGGCTTTTGATCATTCTAGTCTGGTTAGATAAAATATCAACATTAGAAAAAAACTGGGAGGAGAATATACAGGAACTCTGTACTACTTTTGTACAAAGTACTTTTTCTATAGTCTAAAAGTAATTCAAAATTAATTTTTAAGTAGTATAAATTTAAAAATAAGCTTTTACTAATCTTTGATGAATGGATTCATAATAGCACCCTTACTCAGATTACTCAGACTTTATATCAGATCACCTTGGTCTTAGAAAATAGATTCAGAAAAGAATGAGAGTTTATTTTCTTAAATACGCAGGGGTTGCTAATGGAAACTTCAGTCTTTCGTTTTGCATTCTTAATCCAGTGATGTATTACAGCTTATATACTATATGTCACAGTTTATATTGATGTGAGTCTTCTACCATGTAATTTTATCTGAATTAAGACTGAAAAATAGATAAATAACTTTAGTAGATCCTATCACTAATGATTCTTCAAGTATTTGCTGTCCTTCGAGATGTGTGGCTCATAGTAAGAGTTCAACTATGATTTATAAATAATATACATATTTTACATGCATTCTAAATTTTCTTAGAGGTGAGTGTTGAACAAAATTTAAAGAACTCAACATATATTTTAGAGACTAAAATGTTTATCTAAGCGATTTTTTTCATGTCTAGAAAGCAATGCGTTTAAATCCTATAACATCCCATATTAGTTCATTATCAGATTCAACTAATTTAAAACATAATCTTCACAACCTTATTGGGCTTCACTTGTATGGAGCTTACTTTTTTTTTAATAAGCACTTTGTTTTTCATTTTACCCAGGCATGCCCTAGCTTCTTAGGTAATCTGAAAACTTGTCTGGGGATGCTGGTATCTCCTAGTGCCAACATGATTACTGAGGTTATATTCGACACGTGAGTATGTGCTGCAAACGCACGTAACTTGTCTGAACTCTGTGTTGAAGGTGGCTGTGACTGGAGTAAGACTTCATCTCAGCATCTACTTCATTGGATCAGAAATGGCTAGTATTTAATAGCAAGTGCCATACCTGCTGAGGAGACAGAAGTAAAAGACAACTTACCGTGGGAAATGATGTAGCATTCCAAATGATTTCTATCAGATTTGCACTGCAGCCTAGACAGTTGTTTAAAGAGTGCATTGAGCATTGAGATTATCTGGAGTAATTTGCCTGAAGGCATCCCTATGAAAGGAAAATGTTTTCCAACCCTCCTGTTCAGTATTAGAATTAACTGTTTCTTTATCTCGAGGGTAGCAGTTAGGTCAGCTAAAAGACTCCTGCCCTTATTATTCCTCTGTCCTGACCCTGGCTGACTTGGCCGCATTGGTAGTGCGTGCAAAGTGGAAGCTGGGTGAAGCCAGATAGGAGCGGGCTATCTGGGTACACGGCTGTTAGGCTGTTATTGTACTGGCAGTCTGTGCGTGGCAGGTGATTCCTAATGGAGATTGATTTTTGCTTAATTTAATACCGTTATACTTTATTTTCTGAAAATAATCAGAAACATCCGAATCTTTTCTACCTTCATTTAACATGCTATTCTCTGATGTTGTTCAGCTTCACAGTGGTAAGAAATGAGGCAGCGGGTTTAGTATTTTATCATTGTAATTTAAAATAGAATGTGCTGTTTTGTTGCTGTAATTTCCATATTGTTTTATCAAATTTCTATACCTCTTTAATTTTACCACCCAGCTCAGAGGTTCTTAACCTGGAATTCTCCCCCAGAAAGTTAAAGTTCATGGATAATATTTCATGGATCCATAAACTTGAATGGGGAAAAAATAATCTTTATTTTTACTAATCCCTAGCTGAAATTTAACATTTAAGACAGCAAATAATAGTAGTATTAGTAATACCTGGTCCAGCAATTAAAAACCATAGATGTTTTCATATCCTGTCTTAAATGTTTTATGCTCTTATTACTTCAAAATTATCATATTATGATAGATTAATTAGATTTACAATTAGACCTTATATTTTAGTGCATGAAAAAAGAAGCACACGTTTTACTGTATTAGTTCAATTTTTTGACAGTTGCATTTCAACAGAACTGATTTTTTTTTGTAATCTTAAATACTTATGCGTTGAAAACATAATTCTGAAGAGCCCATTAGTCGTCACCAGATTGCCAAAGGAGTCCTTTCTGTTTCATCTCCCTGCTGTCCCAGGGTGGCGCGCTCTGTGGGCTGTGTCCTTAGAGTGTGTGTAGAGGTTCATGTGCCGCCCACCGCCGATTTCAGCTCCACTCTCGGCGTAGATGAGCCGTAGTCTCCAAGTCACAATGCGGTTTTCTAGAAATACGGCAAGCGAAATTTTAAGTTCAGTAAGTCTAAACTTGTTTTCCTTTTTAAAGCCTGTACCTTTTCCTCCTATGTTCCCCATTCATTAGTGGAATTGACACCTTCCCACTCATTGACAGTTAAAAGCGCAAGATTCATTTTTGATTTTTTTTGTTTTCTTACTCCTTTAAAAGGGGTTATTAATAAATTATTGGGAATTATTAAATAAGACTACTATAAAGATTCTTATATTGTTTTCATCTGTTTCATTTCTCTTGGGAAAATCCGTAGGGGTAGAATTGCTGGGTCATAGTATCAGTGTATGTTTAAAATACACTGGAAACTGCCATATTCTCCAAATTTTTATTATTTCACAGACTTCATTAGAAATATGTGAGCATTTTAGTTGCTCCAGATCCCAGTCAGCAACTACTGTTATGAGTCTTTATTATCAGCTATTTTAGTTTAGTGGGCGTGAGAAGATACCTCATTTTGTTTTAAATTACCTTTGTGTGATAACTAATGTTGAATACTTTTTCAAGTTCTTAAAGTAGCTTGTACATCTTTTTTGTTAAAGGGTATGTTCATATGTTTTGCCCATTCTTAGTTGGATTGTTTGCTTTCTGTTGATTTGTATGTATTCTTTATTATTCTTGATGTAAGTTCTTTATCACATCATTAGTGACGTTAAGGTTTGTGAATAGTGCTTTAAATTTGTTGAAGTGTTTTTATTTGCCTCCTGTTTCATTCAGCTTTGTGAGGTTCACTTTGTTTTGACATACAAAGAAATGAAGTAAAGAAAATAAGTACAGATGAACCTGAGCTAAGACTAAGAAAACAAAGGTATAAAAAGATCTCTGAGAAGTTGAAAGGGGTTTGACACCTTTGCTCCTTAGAGGTGGTTTTTACGAATTATATATTTAAAATATTTTGTATAGCAAATTAAGCTTTAGATACATTTGCAAGATGAAAGAAAATAATATTTGTAAGATAATTACTGGATCTATAAAAAGTATGGGTACACCCCGCGCCTTAGGTAGTGGAGCTGACTGGGATGCAGATCATGTACAGCCCAGGGACCCAAGTCTGTGACCTCGGGGGTGGGCACACTAAACAAATAAATAAATATGCTTCCTCCTCCTTTCCTTCTTCCAATCTCTTTAAAAAAAAAAAAAAAGAATCATTGAAAAGAATAATCAATTTATAATATCCAGGTCGTCCATTAGATGGGTAGAAATTTAAAGTTGTAAGCTTACAGTTTTTTCTCAGTCCTGCCACATATTAATATATAACCTCATTTGGAGAGGACAATAAAATTTGAAATATGTGGCAAATGTATAAATATGAGGCCCAGGTCAAATGACTCTCCTGCTTGTTTCTGTGTGACATGTAAAACTCGATCTGATTTTGTTCCACTTAATTACTCCTTAATTCTTTTTATTTGAGACATAGCTAAGTAGGCTTATCGAAGAATAAATGGATAGTTAATATAATAATATAGGAATTTCCTTTGTATACAGTTTTAGCAATACCTCTTAGTTGTGGGAACAGGAGTATTTCTAGTTTGGGGCTAGTATGGATACTGCATCCATAAACATATTTTGTGAGCATGTACTTTTATTACTCTAGTTACTGAGTTGTACGTTATATGTTTAAATTTTTAAGAAACTCCCACTTTTCTAAAGTGGTTATACCATTTCACATTTCTGTCACCAAATATGAAAGTTCTAGCTGCCCAGTACATCCTTTAATACCTGGTTCGGCCAGTCTGTTTCATTTTAGCCCTTCTAGTTAGCTGTGTAGTAGTGCATCCGAGTAGGTTTTATCGACATTTCCCTGGTGACGTAGTGTTGAACATCTTTTTACATTTCTTGAGTCATATCACTTAACTGGCAGTGTGTGTTTTCAAGTATTCTGCCCATTTTGAAACTCATAAGTATTTTTATTATTGGGTTGTAGCCATTTTTAAAAAAAGTATGTGACAGAAATATTTAATTATTTTGATACAAATAAAGGAACGAAGAAAACAAACAAAACAAAGATTAACCACTGAACATTGACAATAGAACTGAGATTTCTAGAGAGGAAAGGAGATGGACTGGGAGCAAAGGGTAGTGGAGGTCCAGGGGACAATGATGGAGGACTAGTGGAAATTTGGTGATGAATGTGGTTCATTATCATATATTTCATAAACAATGAACCTGCTTATCTAAACTTATTTTATGAATCAGTTACCTCTTTTTATTTTGATAAATTGGACGTCATCAAAATTAATGTCTTCCCACCCACTAAATATTATTTAGAAACTAGGTAAATTTTTCTTTATATTTGGTTCAAACTATCTCTTATTGATATGTCTTTGAATTTAAACTAAATGGGAAATTAAATTATCAGGGATTGGGAATCACTGTTTATTGTCCAAGGTATTTTTCCTAAGGTGTAAGTGACCATAGTTTACTCTTTCAAATTAAGATTTGATAGATTTATTTCTGGACATGTCAGAGATCCATCAGGGGTCACTGTCATGTGATAGACTTTCAGGGAACTCAAGACTGGTTTTGAATTGCTGTGTACCTGTAATTTCATTTTGTTTCTGTTATTCCTCAGCTGTTTTAACTGTTAAACTGTCTTTAAAAAAAAAAAAAAAGAATTGTTGATAAGTTTAAATTTCCAAGTAGTATTTTTTCATGGAAACAAATGTTAGAATTGAAGAGTAATTATGTAATTAATAATGATAATTAAATGTTAATGTACTTGTTTGTGTTACTGTTTTAGCCTCATGATGCTGTTGTTGATCATTTTTCTGAGAAATGAATTCTTAATTTGGAAAAATAGTACATTTTACTCTTTTCTTCATATGACTTTTATTCCCTCCTTTCTGATACCCCTTCTGCCCCCACCAAAGTGGTGGTATAGAGTATATTGTCTTCGTTAATGGATGAAGTCTCTATAACCCAGACACCTGTGTAGGATCACTTTTAAGCAGTGTAAATTAAGATGATGGAGGAAGAGTTGTTTTATTTTTTTTTAGTAAGTTAGGGCAACTTCATTTGTTCTCTGTACAGCTTTGCATTGAGTAGTTGAATTTGAATGCCAAAAGGCAATAGTTACTTGGTGGATAATTAACTTGGTTTTTAGTTCCTGATGTTTAGAAAGACTTTTTTCTTTCTGTTCCAGCTTGAGGAGAAAATGAATTTTAAAATGCCTGATGCCTCATTTGTTAAATGCTTTTAGTCTATGGAGACAGACAATTTACTAATGAGATACTTGATCCCTGGTAGTCAAGAAGTGTCAAATGGATGTTATATAGTTGTCAAAATGTGAGTTGGAATTTGGTTTTTACATAGCTTAATATAGCAGCTTTTTTATTTACCCATAATGTAGGATTATTCTTGTTCCATAATTTTTCAGATCTGTATTCCTAGATTTTCATTATTTACCTACTTATGAATTGATAGAATTTGCATATAAATTTAGTTGTCTATAACTCATCTTTTCTAAAACATCAGTCATATTCATTAATGAATAACAATCTCAAAAAATGTATCAACATCATCAAAGCTAAGCATTTTGAATAGCAAAATGCCTCTTGTGATTGATTCCATACTCTAGAGGATCTCTGGTGCCATCTACTGAGTAGTTTTTTAAAGGAAGAAAAGTGTGAAATCAAGTGAATTTTGTACTTCATCTGATTTTTTTTAATTAATAGGGTTATTAAAAGAGCAGTTTCATTTTTACAGAGAATTGAACAGAAAGTACACAGTTCTCATGTACTCCTCCTTTCCCCCACTCTCAAGTTCCCCTATATTAGCATCTTTCTTTGGTGTGGTACATGTTAAAATTGAAGAATTAGTATTGATCTATCATTACTAACTACAGCCCATAGCTTACTTTAGGGTCCCTCTTGTATTTTGTACAGTTGTGCATGTTTTGCCAAACGTACTTTCATCTATGCACCACTACAGTGTCGCACAAAATAGTTTCATTGTCCCAAATTCCCACTCTCTACCTACCTAGTCATCCCTTCACCCTGTGCTCCCAGCCTGTTTGAATAACTTTACCTTTTCCAAGATGTCACATTTAAGAGTCATACAGTATATATCTCATTTACTTTATTATTTGATTTTTTGTTCTTTTATTAATGTGTCATGTTTACAATATTGTATAAATTTCAGGTATATCATACAGCACCTACCACCAATATTCTGATGCCAATCTCCACTATCATTTTTACTGTTTCAGCCTCTGGTCCCCTCACCCTTTCCCACTCTGCTTCTCACTCTGCACGACTGTAACAACAGTCTTGAATAAGAATGCTGAGACTATTGCTAGTTCATTCATTTTGTTTATATTCCACATATGATTGAAAACATCCGTTTTTGTTTTTGTTTTTCCTATTATGAAAAACACCTCAAGTTCCATTCAGATCACGAAAGGCTGTATTTCATCTGCTTTTAATAGAGGAGTAAAATTCCACTGAGTATGAATACCATATTTTCTTTCTCCAGTCATCCATCAACAGACACTTTGGTTGATTCTGTGACTTGGCTGTTATAAATTGTGCTGCTGTGAACATATGTGTGCAGATATTTTTTCTGATCAGTATTTTTTTTATTCTTTGGATACAAGTGATGGAATTGCTGGATCAGATGGCAGCTTCATTTTTACTCTTTTGAGGAATCTTCATATTATTTTCCATCAAGTTACTACTAATTTACTTTCCCATGAAGAGAGTACGAGTTCCTTTTTCCCCACACCCTCACCAACACTTCTAGTCTTTTTGATATATTATCAGTTCTCACAGGTATGAGGTGATAATTGTGACTTTGATTTGCATTTCCTAAAAGATGCAAAACATTTCATCTTCCCGTAATTCATCTGTATAGCTTCTCTGGAAAACTGTCAATCCAAATCTTCTACCCATTTATTTTTTGATTGGCTTGCTTGCTTTTTTGTTGTTGGAGTGTGTGAGCTATATTTTAGAGGTTAACCTTTTATGCCACATATGATGTGCAAATATCAGTAAGTTGTATACACTATGTAACCCTTTTTGAGTTAATTATTCATTGTTTATTAATTTTAGGAAATTTTTGTCAATTCTTTCACATTTTCTTCATCGAAAATTCTGTTATCTGTGAACCACGACAATTTTATTTCTTCCCAGTTTATATACCTTTGTTTCCTTTTCTTACTACATTGCTCAGTACTTCATTGCAGTGTTGAATAAGGGTGGTGAGAGGGCACTTCCTTGTCTTATTTCTTGTCTTGGAGGGAATATATATATATATATGTGTGTGTATATATAGATATATATATAGTTGTTATCATAAAGTCTATTTTAGGCTTTTTATAGATGTTCTTTATCAAGTTAAGGATGTTCTCTTCTATTCCTGGTTTGCTGAGATTTTATATTTTTTTAAGCAATTACAGCAAGTTTGCAGGATACAGGGTTAATATAAAATAGCCAACTGTCTTTCCCTATGCCACCAATGAACAACTGGATTTTGAAATTTAAAATACAATACCATTCATATTAGTACCTTTTAAACAGGAATCCTTAGGTTTAAACCTAACGGTACATGTATAAGATCAAAATGAGGTAAAATATAAGACTGATGAAAATTTTTGTGATTTGTTACATTGATATGCAATTATTTGTTTCTTTGATATGAAGTAGAAATTTACAATTATGTAAAATTTGGTTTATTTCTAGAAATATGAAAGTTTAGAAAAATCAAAATAATGGAACAATAAAAATGCTAGGTTAAAAACAAAACTTTAGAGAATACGCTTATCTGAACATATCATTAATCTGTTATTATCTTTGCATTCTGACACTTAGAGTTAATGTTTTAAAGCTGTCTAATTTTGTAACAGAAATGGCAGAAATGACTATTTACCTATGCTTTTTATTCGTATTTTATATATACTGAAAGTTAAACCTGCCCCAAAAGAACATTTATCTAAAGAAAATATTTTCCCCTGGTAATTTTTAGTCTTTGACTGGTTAAAGGGCTTAGGAATCTGAAGTTTTACTATTATATAAATCTAGAATTTGATTTAGAATCATCTTGGGTTAGAACCAAACCACGTGTCCTTGGACAGGCAGATGAATGGATAAGCAAAATGTCAATGCATACAATGGAATTTTTTTTTTGAAGTAAGAAAATTTTCACTTTTTATTTTACTATTTGTTTGCTTACATCACTAGGTCCTTTTTAGAATATTGAATTCACAGCGAATCCATGTGCATTTCACGCTACATCCACTGTTGAGTTCCTGTGTCCTTTAAACCACCTTGTTCACTTTCCCTTCCCTTGATCCCTCTGCTCACCACCCACCCCGTTGCTTGCCAGCAAAGTAGTCATAGTCTTGCATCCTGTGAATTCTGTTGAGATTTTTCTGTTTCATTTCTTTGTATTCTGCACGTGAGTGATACCACCCTGCACTTCTCTTTTTCTTTCTGGCTTATTTTGCTTAGCATAATCACTTCTAGTTCCATACAGGTTGTTGGAAAAAGGCAAGGTTTCATCCTTTCATTTATTTTTTACAGCTGCATAGAATTCCATTTAGTATATATACTAGAGCTTTTTTTTTTATCTAGTCATCTGGTGGTGGGCATTTAGATTGTTTACATATCTTGGCTACTGTTAATTGTAATGAACATAGCAGTGCTTGTTTTTTCTCTTTAGAGCTTTTATGTTCTTTGTGTTCTTCCCACATGCCTACGTGTGGGATTATTGGATGGAATGGTAGATAATCATTTTTGCTGTTATTGTTGAGGAATCTTTATAGTGTTTCCAAAGAAGTCGTGCTAATTTATATTCTCACTAACAGTATAAAAGGATTGTTGTTTCTAGTCTTTTTGATATAGGCCATTGTCACTGGTGTGATGTGATGTTATCTCAGGTGGCTTTTATTGGCATTTCTCTGACGAGTGATGTAGAGCATTTTTTTCATGTGTTGTCTCGGACATCTGTGTGTCCTCTCTACGAAGGGTGCACTTCAGCTTTTCTGCTCATTTTTGTGGATGGCTTTTTTGCTTTTTTGTTATTGAGGTATATGACCTCTTTATATAATTTTGGAGATTAAGCTTTTATATTGTATATGTTGTACAATTATCTTCTCTCTTTCAGTTGGTTGATTTTTGTTTTAGTGATGGTTTTTTCCACTGGATAGAAATGCTTTAGTTTGATTTAGTTTCAATTATTTAATTTTTCTCTAGATTTCGTTGTCATTTTCCCAAAGGCATTTCTGAGGTTGATGTCTTGAAGCATTTTTCCTATATTTTTCTCTCTATATTTTATGGTTTCAGGTCTTACATCAAAGTTTTTGATTCATTTTGAGTTAAGTTTGCGTGTGGTGCTAATGAGAAGTCTACTTCCATATATTTTGTAGGCAGCTATCTAAATTTTCCCAACACCATTTGTTAAATAGACTTTTCTTCCTTCATTGTATGTTCTTGGCTCTTTTGTCATAGATTAGATGCCCATATGGGTAGTTTTTATTCCCAGGCTTTCAATTTTATTCCATTGGTCTGTGTTTCTATTTCTGTTCTGTATTATTCTGATGACAATAACTTTATAGTATAGTTGAAGTCAGGGAGTATGATTACGGCATATTTTTCCCCCTGAGGAGAGCTTTGACTATTCGAGGTTTTTTGTGGGCCCATACAAGCTTAAGTTCTGTTTGTTAGTATTGAAAAATGTCCCTAGAATTTTGATAGGAATTGCATTAAATTTGATATTGCTTTGATAATTGGCCTGAGTTAATTCTTCTCACCCATGAGCATGGAATATTCTATCTCTTCGTGTCTTCTATTTCTTTCATCAGTGTCTTGTAGTTTTCTGTGTATAGGTCTTTCACCTCCTTTGTTAAAAATTTATTCCCAGGAATTTTAGATCTTATTTTGGTGCAATAGTGAGTACAATTTCTTTCTTGATTTTTCTTTCCTCTGATTTATTGTTTGCGTATTGAAATGCTACTGACTTGTGTGTGTTGATTTTATAACTTGCCATTTTGCCATATTCATTTATCATTTCTCATAGTTTTTTGTTGGAGTCTTTGGTGTTTCAAAGTATAGTATCATAGCATCTGCAAATAATAATAGTTTTATTTTCCTCGTTTCCAATTTGGATTTCTTTAATGTCATTTTTTGCCTTTTTGCTCTGACCAGAACTTCAAAAGTATGTTAAATAATAGTAAGGGTGAGACTAGGCATCCTTGTCTTGATGCAGATCTTAGGGGGAAAGCTTTCATTTTTTTGTTTTTGCATATGATGTTAGCTATAGGTTTGTCTTAAGCAACTTTTTATTGTGTTATGTTTCTTCTATTCCAATATACCATGAAATACTACTCAACATTAAGGAAGAAAGATTTTCCACACTCTCTAACATAGAGGAACCTTAAGAACATTATGCTACGAGAAATAAGTCAGTCAAAAAACAAAACCTAGTACTATATGATTGCACACAGATGAGACATTGACAACAACACTAAAATAGGAGGAAACCATTATTATTAGTGAGAGCACCCCACTCGTGATACAGGATAGATCATCCAGACAAAGAATCATTAAATGACAAATTAAATGAGATGAACTTAATAGCTATCTACAGAACATTTCACCTAAAAGTAGTATACTGAATGTTCTTTGCAAGTACTTATGGATTATTCTCAAGGATATGTTGGGAGACAAAACTAGTCTCAATAAATTTACAAAAAATTAAATCATAACAGACATCTTTTCAAATCACAGTGGCATAAAACTAAGAATCAATCACAAGATGGAAAGAGGGGAAAACTTTTTGCAAATGTGTGGGAAAGAACGAACATGCTACTGAACAGTTATTAGTTCATGGGGAAATCAAAGATGAGATTAAAAAAAAAAAAACTGGAATCAAATGAAAATGAAGACATGACTTATCAGAACCTGTGGGATGCAGCGATATCAGTAGTAAGAGGGAAATGTATAGCAATACAGACTGCCTCAGGAAATGAGGATCACAATAAAAATCCTAATCCTACATCTAAAGGAACTAGAAAAAGAAGAAAAAAACTCACCAAAGATCAGTATAATGAAGGAAATAATAAGACTAAGAACAGAAATAAATGAAATGGAGATAAAGAAGACTGTTGAAAGAATCAAACCTAGAGCTGTTCTTTGACAGAATAAGCCAAATAGTCCACTAGTCAGACTCACAAAGAAGAGAGAAAGAAGAAAAATGACATCACAGATGAAAGAAGGGAAGTTTCAAGAGACACTAGGATAGAAAGGATCATAGAGTATTATGAATTACCTACATGGCAACAAATTGGATAAACTAGAAGAAATGGACAAATTCTTAAAAGTATGTAGTAATCCAAGGTTAAATCCAGAAGAAATAGAAAATATGAATAGACCGATCACAGATACAGAAATTGAAAAAGTAATCACAGCCTCTCAAAACACAAAAGCCTGGGTTATGGAGCACCTGGTAGAGTAACAATTAGGTCAGTCACTTCCAAAGAATGCGGGCGACATATCCCTACTTTGAGTCCTGGGTCCAGGGGAAAGCAAGCAGTGTGAACTACTAAATGGAAATAAAATAAAGATGCTTCTTCCTCCTCTCTTCCTGCCTGCCTGCTTGCCTGCCTACTTGTCTTCATTCCTGCTTGCACACTTTTCCTTTAAAAAAAGAAAAAAGCCTGGCTAGATGACTTCCCAGGTCAACCCACTAAATTTCCAAAGAACTAATACCACTGTTTCTAAAAATTGTAGAAGGCAAATGTCCAAATACTTTTTATAGTTGCCAACATTACCCAGATTCTGAAATTGATAACGTCATCACCAAAAATGAAAATTATAGACCACGATGTCTGATGAACATTGATGCAAAAATCCTCAACAAAGTACCAGCAAACTGAATTCAGAAACTCATTAAAAAAGATGATATACCACAATCAAATGGGATTCACTCCAGGGATGCAAGCTTGGGTCAGCATTTGCAAATCAATTATTGTGATACAACACACCAACCAAAGGAACAAGAAAAACCATATGATCATTCAATAAATACAGAAAATGCATTTAATAAGCTTCTACACCATTTTATGTTAAAAACCACCTCCAAATGGGTATAAAATGAAAGGACCTCAACACAATGAAAGCTACATATTACAAACCCACAAGCCAACATAATACTCCTTGGGAAAAAAATGAAAACTTTTCCTCTAAGGACCTAGGTAGGATTTCTGCTTTCTCCTTATCATTCAATATATTGGTAGAAGTTCTAATGTAATTTTATAAGAAAGGACATAAAAGATATTCAAGCTAAAAGGAAGAAGTGAAAAAAAAATTATCTTTTTTGGTTAATATCTCTTCCAGGTACCTAGCAGAACAGAGGTATGGCTTCTTGAGCTCCATATCCAAAATTAAATCTCAGAATAATCCCAAATATCACTTTTAAAAAAATGAGGTTATTCCCCTTAAAATGATCATAAAACACACAAGCATACAAGACTCTGTGCACAGTACTTGGAAGAAATAATAGAGAACAGGACCAAGCCTTCAAAAACTGTATTTTGTAATTTAAATATAAAAATATAAAACTTTGAATATAAATGAAAAAAAAAAGATAAGAATAAAATATTGTAGTATGGGCAATCTATAATCAGGAAGATCTGAAGAAAACACAAAAAGTATAGTTAAGAGATGAAAAATGTGAAAGACACTAAAAACCATGGACAATATAGTGAAATAAGTTTCATGTGTCTAATCAGATTTTCAGATAGATATAAATAGAATTTAAGAAAATCAGTATTCAAAGAGACCCTGCCTGAAAATTTCCCAGAATTTATGAAGATTTGAATCATTATATTCAGAGATCCTATTTCATGGAATCCTAGCGTTACGTGAAAGGATGAATGAAAATAAATTCATATCAGAGACCAAAGAGAAAGGGAAAATTATAGGGTAAAGAAAAACTAATGACTTAAAATTATTTAGCACTGAATGATATTTAAAATACACTTGAAACATATATGACAAGCTGATTTGGTAGAAATGTATAACTTCTTATGTTAGAATGAAAAAGGTTAGAAATTTGAGTGAGCCCAGCATTTAACTGTGAAGAAGTTTAAAAAACAGAAGTTAATCCTAAATAAGTAGAAGAAAGGCAAACAAAGAAGACATGGGCAAAAACCAGCGAAATAGAATTCATAGATAGATAATGTTAAAAGGTCAATATAATAGAAACCTGAAATTTTACATTCTGAGTTTCCAAGATTTTCTTCATTGTTAACGCTTTTAATCTTAGAGAGACTACCCACATTATTGACTTTGATTTTTTTCTCTTCATAGGAATTTTCTAGAAAATAACTTCATTGTATAAAATTAAATAATTAGGCTAATGCTTTTTAAGGGCTATGTTATATGCACTCGTAAGTGCACTGTATACCTAAGTTCATCTGATTCTTGAAATAACTCCTTTACACACAATTGGTAGAATCACTTTACAAATAAAAACATTTTGGCTTATAAAGTAGTTTGACCAAAGTTATCCAATCTGTAATCAGAGCAAGATTTTGATTCCTGGTATATCTGACTATAAAAATATACTTCCAAACATTCTTCTAAACTATCTTCTAGCAATACTATTAGCTATGAGATAAAAATGTTTGATTTTCACTCCCTTATTTTTTTCCTGGTAAGAATTACTTCCATTCCTCAAGTGTATAAGGCATTCTCTGAGCTTATACCATTTTGTAGCTTCCTGTCCACAGAGAGATTCTGTCTCTGTGCTGTCTAGCGGATTTAGATACATTAGGCTCTTCAAAAACTATCCCTTGGACATTAACAATAGAACTGAGGTTACCAGAGGAGAGGGGCAAGGAGTTAGACAGTGAAGGGTGGAGGGGGCTGACTGATGGACAGGGGCGGAGGACTATTAGAAATGTGTTGGTGAGCAGGGTGTGTTGCCATATGTTTGATGAATAGTGGACCCGCACATCTAAACTTATTTTGATAATTGAAGTTGCCTCAATAAATAATAAAATAAAAAATAATTAGGTTTTCATATGATTTTTTAGGTTTTCTAGGTTTTTTAGGTTTAAGGTTTTTTTTAGGTTTTCCAAGAGTGTAATATATATAAAAACCTGAGTTTTCTAAGACTCAGGAAGGTCAAAATATATTTTTATATAATTCTAAGATATTACTTGCCACTTTTGCTACAGTGACATTTGTATTGGTTGGCTAACCACACATAGATAAAAAGGATTAGTTAAGAATGTCCTTTATGAAGGAATATTTTTTAAATTTGTGAACATTTATTTAATCCCACATTGGGCATTTAAAAAATACTCTATAATTAAATGTGAAATACTCCAGATATTTCTGTTGTATACCAAATTATCGGTTAGTGGCCTGGAAGACAAAAGACTTTATTAAAAGCCCTAACTCATAATGTAGATATAGCTGTTGCTAGTAACTATGTACCAAATTACATAGCAAACACCTTGCTAAAGCAAAAACTATAGAGAATTCAGGGAAAAGACAAACACACAGGAATATTAGCATGTGTCACATCTCAGTTCAGATGGGTGAAGTAGATCTAAAATAAGTAAGGGATAAAAGAAAAAGCCATGGTAAGGGATAGTTTGTGGATGCATGTGAAAGCCTATTCCCAGATATATAAAGTATGCTTTGTTCTCAAATAAGAGTAGTCACCAAAAATAAATTGTATGCTATGTGAAAATGAAATCTCAATAAATTCCATACCATAGAAACAGTAGTTTTGTTTATAGTTTTGTATATAGATATACAAAAAAATGTATCATGATACAGTAAAGATAGTAATGAATAACAACAAATTAAGTCTTATCTACCTACAGTGTAAGCATTTTTTTAAATAGCATTAGGGTTAAAGAAACCAAAACAAAACTGTAGAATTTCTGAAAATAAATATAATGGGAAAAGCTACATATAAGAATCTAGGCTGGTATGCCCTCTGAAGTAGTGGTTAAGTCAGCCACCTCCAAAGGAGTGCAGTTCACTTATGTACAAAGGACATGAGTTTGTGTCCCAGGTCCAGGGGGGACAATAATAAAGTAAAATGCTGCTTCTCCTTTTCTTCCTGCCTGCCTGCCTGCCTACTTGCCTTCATTCCTGGTGGCACGGGCACACACTTGCAAGAATCTAGGGATGTAATTAAAGCAGTGATTATAAAAAGACTCAAAGCCTTTAGCATTTTTATCAGTAAAAATTAATGAGATTTAAATTCTTACTAAGAAAAATCTAGGAGAAAAAGTAAATAAAATGGAGAAAATAAAGATAACAACAAAAATAATGTTATAGATGCTAGAAAAACTAGGACTAAAATATAAGTTTAAGAAATACTAGTGCTATGAAAAAGTTTAAAAAGAATGACGAACTGCTAGTTAACCAGGCGGAGAGTGGGGCAGAGTAGCACAGAGGAAGAAGCTCGGACAGTCATGACATGGGAAATACCCACCGAACACGTATTTTCTAATGATAACTTTATTCTTTCTGTTGTTTACATTGCTGCATGCATTTTAGGATATTGAAATTGCACCTCAGTGTGTGTGTGATCCACGGCCAGCACCCTTTGTCACCACCTGTACCCACCTTCCTTTCCTCATCCCACAGCCAAAATCTTGTGTCCTGTAAATTTTGCTTTGTGTCTTTTCATTTGCTTTGTTTATATTCATATGAGTGAAACCATCTTGTACTTTTCATTCTTTTTTTTTATTTGACATGATGCTCCCCAATTCCATCAGTTTGTTGCAAAGACCATGATTTCAACTTTAACAACTGCATAAGAATTCCATTGAGTGTGTATGTGTATCTCATAGCTTTTTTATCTTGTCATCTGTTGACAGACATTTAGGTTAGAAACAGAAATTTAATAGTTATAAGATTGTATTTTGTGCAACTCAGATGAAATGTATTACTAAATATAAAATCCAGTTTACCAAAATTGCCTCGAGATAAAAATCTTAAAAAGATCATTTAAAAAATAGAGAAACAAAAAATACCAAGCCCAGGAAGTTTAAGAGTTATATGTTACCAAACCTTCTAAGATCAGATAATCAAAGAGCTCCATAAATTTTTCCAGAAGAAAATAAGTTCCCAAATTAAGTTTTAAATGACTGATCTTGATCTAGGTTAAAAAAAATCTCAACTGATCTTGATCTAGGTTAAAAAAAAAAAGAAATCTCATGGACAATTCATGCACAATTTAGAACATTCTCACTTAGATTAATACAAAATATAGAACAAAATTCTACAGTACTTTAAGAAAATAACACATCATGGTCTGGTGAGATTTATTCCAGTAAATGCAAGAATGGTTTATTGTTAGTAAATCCATTAATATAATTCACTTATTAATCTAAGAAGGGATGAAAAATGGAGCTCATCTCCACTGATGCTGAAAAGATCTTCAACAAAATTCAACATGTGTTCCTGATAAAAAGTACTCAAAGCAGGAATTGATTCATATTTTTAACATAACTAGTTTTAAATACAACATGTCACTGAATGTGGAAATACTGGCAGCATTCCCACTAAAATCAGAACAAGGCAGGCTTATCCTCTGTCTTTACTATGTAACATTGTGTTGGAGCTTTGGGCTTGTAAAATTAAACAAGGAAAACTTTTAGATTCATTAGAATTGGAAAAGAAGAATACAACTAGTTCTTTTTGCAAGTGGTAATAGAAAGCCACGTATTGATAAGGAAAATTTAAAAGAATTCAGTATAGTATTAATATATAAGATGAACAGTGAACTTTATGAACACATAGTTAGATAATTATATTGCCATTTATAATAATTTTTCTAAAAAATGAATTACTCTGAATAAACATCAAAACAACTTCGATTTTCTCTCTGTATAAATTGAATGTAATCTCTTTAGAAAGTCTCTCCACCTCCTATGAGCATATGGAAATACAAATAGACGAGATTAGGTTTTTTAAAAAGATGGCACAACCTTTGAGATCCAAGTGGCTAAAGCCGATAAAGTGCAGACCATGTAAAGCCCAAGTAACTGCGTTTGAGACCTGAGGCCAGTTATTCAAACCTGTCTAATTAATGCATTAAAACTGTGGTATAGTCACCTGAATGGATGAGCAAGCTCATTGATGAGTAGACCCACATCCCCAGGGAAATTTATATACAATGCACGTAGCATTTCACATCATCAGGAAAATTGATGGTTGCTTAATAAATGATTTTAGGATAATGGGAAAACCAGTTGGGAAAATGAAATTAGATTCATACCTCATATGTACCCTAGAATAACTTTCAAATTGGGTAAGAGATTTAAATATTAAATAATGTAGCAACATATATATATACTAGGAAGGAATTATTGGTGAATTCTGTTGTAACCTGGATGGAGGGCAAAGGTTTTCTATATCTATGACATAAGATGCAGATGCAACAAAATAGAATATTGATTACATTAAAAATAAATATATATATATACACACGCGCACGCACACACACACGCTTAGCGAGAAAGCCCTATAGGCAAAGTTGAGAGGAAAAAGACAACCTGAGAGAAAATGCTTATAACATGTATTATCAAGAGTTAATGTCCTTATTAAGAATTTTTAATTATGGGGGGAAAGACAAATACACATTAGAAAAATGAATAAAAAGCATGAGCAGAGTATTAAAGTGAGAAAAATTGGATGGCCTAATGACTACTTCTTTATTATATCACTGCAAATTAAAACAAGATTGAGTTACCATTTTCCTTCTATTCAGATTCAAGATTATTATTCAAAACTTCAGAAGTCTGACAGCACTCCATCAGGGACTGTGAGGAAGCGGTCGCTTTCAGTCGCTTTCATCCACTGCTGTTGGAAGCAGCAAGTGATACACGTTTACACAAAGGCATAGACAGGATCTTCATGTTACTATGTTGACCTTCCATTAATCCCACTTGTAGAGTTTACAGGAGGCTGTGTGTTTAACAAAAATAAAACACGCACAGAAAAACTTCATTCCAGCATCTATAATAGCAAATTACTAAAAATGACTTACATGCTCATCCTTGGAAGATAGGTGGACGAGTCTGTGGTGGAAATATACACTGAGTTTAACATGGAGGTAGAGAACAGAAAAAAGAACATCTCTTTAAATGGATAAAAATGATGCCTTGGACATATATTTTTAAGAGAAAACATAATAGTAAACACTTAAGAAGGAATATATGAATCGATTTCCTTATTTTTCTATAAAAATAAACTAGATATTAAAGAACTTATTTTGGAAATGATGAAAAAATAAGTGAAATTTCTATAATTTGCACAGTTTCGTCTTTCAAAGTATGTTAATTATATATTTAAAAAAATTAAATCTACAAGGGAAGGGAAGGGAACCCAGCTACTGGCTGAAGAAAGAAAAAGGAAATGATCCTTGTGTGTATCATATTGCTGATACAGAACACAGGAAAATATTGATTCAGGTTGCTTACATAGTATACAGTACTCTCAGAAGGATATATTTCAAGTATAAACGTCTAAAAATTCTACTATAGTGGTTTACTTCTTAAATGGTATTGAAGGAATATTGCATCATAAAATTATATAAGTTTAAGATGTATACCATATTAAATCTGAATTTTCAATAGTGACATTAGTATAGTAGTTCTGATAGAGTATTTACTGTTGAGGAAATAAAATACGGAGAAGGAAGCAAACCCTCTGACTAAAATTAGCTAAATAACTAAAATTACCAGTATGAACTCATGATGTAAATAGAATATACGTGTGTGCGTGTGTTTGCACACACACACACAAATATTGCTCTTCTAGAAGCAATGAATCCACAGTAGCCAATTGGAGAATGGGATTAACATAAGCCATACTAATTCTAAAATTTAGCTAGACAAAAGTTACAAGTTGCTTGATTAAATAGATCTTAAGACCTAGGAATAATTCTTAGGGATCTCGATTTACCCTCCTGGCTGTAGGTTACTGTAAGTTATTTTTCCTTCCTATTTTTCTTTTTTCAGTAAATTGAGATCTAATTCACATACTATAACATTCATTTTTTTAAAAGTATTTGGTGCACCCTGGTGGCCTGGCAGATAAGGCCACTGCACATACATCCCAAGGACCTTGTCTGGAGACCTGGGGCCGAAGGGAACAACCAGGATGAACAACTAGGTAAATGTTTCTTCCTCCTTGGCTGCCTGCCTACCTACCTACCTGCCTGCTGGACCTTTCCTTAGAATTTTTTTTAATTCAGTAGTTTTTATTATTCTTATTCACAAAGTTTTACAACCAGTACCATTATCAAATTCCAGAACATTTTCATCACCCAAAGAAAGAAACCCGTGAGCAGTTTAGTACTCACTTCATCCTTTTTGTAACCGTCCCATAAGCTCTGTCATTAACTAATGTACTTTAGTTTCTGTAGGTTTGCCTGTTTTAAACAGTTCCCTCTAGGCACCGTGTTAGCTATACCTCTCTTTCTTACTGTGTTTGGTCTTTCCATTCAGCTTTTAGACTATTCTAATATTCCTGTGCCCTTATCTTTTATCTATTTTAATCTTTATATTTGTGAATTTCTAAATTCACAAATTTTCTTTTTTATTGATTTCTAGTTATATTTCTTTGCTACTGTATAGCAGTTTGTATGGTCTTAATATTTTAAGATTGAGAGTAGTTTTTGGAGTAACATGATTTATCTTATCTTTTCCATGTGCACTTGGCGAAAGTATATATTCTGCTGTTTGTGAAGGGAAGTGTTCTATATATGTCTGTTTTATCTAGTTGATATTGTTCAGATCTTCTGCTTGTTGATATTTGTTGTCCATTATTCCATTATTTCAGTATTGAAAGTCTCTGGATAGTCTTTTTCCTTTAATTCTGTTAGTTTTTTCTTTGCATATTTTTGTGCTCCAGTGTTAGGTACATATATGTTGATAGTTATTGTGTATTCTTAAAATATTGGTCATTATAAAATGACCTCTATTTCCAGCAATATTTTGGGTCTTCAAATAGATTTCTCTGATATTATTATAACTACCCAGATTTCCTTTAGTTGCCATGTGCATATTATGTCTTTTTCCACCTTTTCGTCTTCTAACATATTTGTGCCTCTGAGTTAAAAGTACCTCTTTTGACAGCATATAGTTGTATTTTTTTTCATCCATTTTGCTTACCTCTGTCTTTCCATTTCCATTTATTCTAATACTGATATGGTGGGATTTATGTCTGTATGTTGCTATTTTCAATATTTTTTCTTTTTGTTTTTTTCTGTTTCCATATCACCTTATCTTGTTTTAAATATTCTTCTAGTATGCCATTTTAATTATTTTGTTATTAAAATTTTATTGTACTTTCTTAGTGGTCGACCTGGGGATTACAAATAACATCTCTTTACGTAACAATCTAAGTTAATATCTACTTTATTTCAGAAATATACAAAAATTTTAATCCTGCAGTTGATCTTATCTTTTTTAATTTCAACTCCTGTCTTGTTCTTTATATTCCAACTTTACATATTGTTTCTCTACAGAAATAGTCAGAATTATTGCTTTATGCATTTACCTTCTGGATTAGATAGGAAGAAAAAAGTTATAAACAAAAAGACATTTTTACTGTACTTTACCAATGAAATTAATGTGTTGATGTTTACTGTTTTTTGTTTTGTTTCGTTTTGTGTATTTTAGTTACTGTCCAGTGTCCTTTCATAAGGTCACATTTGCTAGTGAAATACTTCTTTTTTTGTTTATCTGAGAATATTTCAATTTTTCCTTGTTTTTATAGGATAATTTTGCTAAATATGGACATCTTAGTTGACAGGTTTGTTTGTTCCTTGAATATGTCATCCCATTGCCTTCTGGTCTTAATGGTTTCTGATGTGATATTGGTTGTTAATCTCATTGGGGATCTCTTGTATCTAATGAATTGATTTTTGTCTTTGTTTACTGACCATTTTATTAGGATGCATCTAAACATGGCTTTTTCTGAGCTTCTCCTACTGGGAGTTGTTGATTTTGGATGGTTGGTGAATGTTTTTCATCAAATTTGGAACATTGTCAAACACTTTCTTTAATATTTTTTGTGTCTTTTTCTCTACTCCTTCTAGTACCACTATTTGTGAAGGTTGGTACATTTGCTTGTGTCCCACAGGTCTCTGAGACCTCTCTTCATTTCTCTTTCCTTATTTCTTCCCTTCATTCCCCTCACGTGGACTCCCTCTCTCCTTCCCTCCTTCCTTCCCTCCTTCCATCCCTTCCCTCAGACTAGCTAATCTCAGTGGATTTATCTTCAAATTCACTAATTCTTTTTCCGACCAGCTTATTTCTGCTATAGTATCCATATAGTGAATTTTGCATTTTAGTTAGTATGCTTTTAAACTCCAGAATTTATATATGGTTCTTTCATAAAATTTCTATTTATTAGTACTTATATTTGGTAACATTTTGTCTAGTGAGTCCAATGTCTATGCTACCTTAGAGATATTTTTCTACTCTTATCTTCTTAATCATAAACCTTACTTTGTTATTTGTTTCTTTGCATTTCTTAAAATATTTTTTTCAAAAAACATTTTTGTGCTATGCTTTACTCTTAGCAACTTTCCAATATGCAGTGTATTACTGAGTATAGTTGCCATCCTGTACATTATATCCCCCAAGACTTCATTATAGCTAGACATTTGTCCCTTTGAACCCCTTCTCCCATTTCACTTTCTCTTCCCTGTCCCAGCCTCTGGCAGCTGCCAGTCTGTTTGCTTTTTCTATGAACTTGTTATAGTTTTTGTTTGTTTTTCTACATGTTTTTCTACATGAGAGAGATTGGGAATTTCTCTTTAACTTATTTTCCTTATAATAACCTCAGAGTCCATCTGTGTTCTCACAAATGGCAGTAATTCATTATTCTTTAAGACTTAACAGTATTCTGTTGTGTGTGCATGTTATGTATGCATCTGTGCCATGTTTTCTCCATCCATTCGACCTGTGAATAATCCTAAGGTTGTTTTCAGCATCTTGACTGCTGTAGGTAAAGCTGCTGTAAACAATCGGGGTGGGGGGGGCCTATAAATCTTTTCATGTTAATATTTTCATTTTCTCCAGATAAATACCCACAGCTAGAATTCTGGATCTTCTGGTAGTTGTTTTTTTTAATTTGTTGAGGCCCTCAGCCCTGTAAAAGTGGCGGCCCCAGTTTCCATTCCCACCAGTAGTTCACCAGGGCTCCTCCCAGCCTTTCTAACAAGTGTCATTTCCCTGATTAGTGATATTGAGCACCTTTTTGTAAACGTGTTGGTCATCTTTATGTCTTCTTGGGAAAAATGTGTATTTTCATTTTTTCTGCCCATTTTTAATTGGATTGTTTGTAATGTTCCAAAAACTGGATATTTAAAATAATGCAGTTCGACACCTGTAGAAATTAGGTCAGCTGGCACCTTGGGGTTTGCTGTTGATGCTATGTGTTGTTTGTTGACAGGTTTTTCTTAACTAACTTTAAATTCAGTATTCTTTGTGTTGTACGACACTCGCATCTCTGCTTATTTAGCTCAACTAGTCAGCTAGTCAGTCAACTAATGTCTGAGCAGAAGTTTCTTTAAATACCTCGAACCGCAGGATTGTCCGCCTTTGTCTAGGCGCTGTGTGTATGGGAGCTGGCCACCTAAGACTGGGGAGGCAGTTTTTATTAAAGCTTTAAATATGTTATTATTTCTTTTGTTTACATTGCTGTATGCTTTTTAGGAAATTGAATTTGCACCTCAGTCTGTACATTTCACAGCACCTCCATTACCAAAGTTCTAGTGCCTTTCACCACCTTGTTAACTCCTTCCTTCCCTTGTCCCTCCCTCACCCCCCATTCGTCCTCTGAGGTTTGTTGTGATTTGTGTTTCCGTTTGTTTCTTTATACTCTGCATGCGAATGAAACCATCTTGTGCTGCTTCTTTTTCTTCCTGGTCTTTCACTTAGCATGGTCCCCTCCAGTTCCATCCAGGTTGTTGCAAAGGGCAGGAATTCATCTTTTTTAATTCTGTTGAGCATGTGTACCACAGCGTCTTTCTCCAGTCGTCATGCATGCACATTTAGGTGGTTGCCATGTCTCAGCTGTTGTGAATTACTGTCCTGCTAATGAACATAGGGGTGATACTATTTTTTTTTCTGATTAGAGCTTTTGTGTTTTCTGGGTTTATGTCTACAAGTGGAATTTCTCTATCAAATGGCAGGTCTGTCTTTTTTGAGGAATCTCCATACTGTTTTCCAAAGAATTTGCACTGATTTATATTGTTAATAGAGCAGTTTAACATGCTGTTCTTACCAAGACTTAGCCAATATTCTTGAATAGAGGCTGAGACACTTCCTGAAAAAAAAATAAAAATAAAAAAATTGACACAGGATCCACATTATTAAAGGGGTCAGTAATTGTGAGAGCCTTCTGAAACATATTGCCGCTTTCTGAAACATACTTTCCCCGATTTGATATTTGCATAATCATTTCTCAATTTAGCCTCATTTACTTATCTGTATAGACTGAAAAATTTCAAAACAATCAAAATCTGTTTTTTGTTTAACAGTCCTTCCTTTAACATCTATACCTCTTGTCACATTTTACTATAATTAGCAAGCGGAAACTAGAAGGTACCTTAAGACTTCACTTAGGAATTTTCCTAGGTATAGCACCCAGTTTATTAAGCACATTTTCTACTTTTCAGTTATTGCAGACAACAGTGCTATTAAACTTTCTGCCTCTACACAATGAGTATATTTCCTCTTACTTTCCAGTAACATTACCTCACTTTTCTATTGGTCCTCATCCTGAAGCCATATCAGTGACCACATAACATGTACTGATAGCTTCTTTGAGGTGCTTTAGGCTTACATTAACACTGTTCCCAAAGTCCCAAAGCTGCCAGCTTCTAAAGCAACACCTGCATTTTAGGTTTTTATTACAGCAGCATTTCACTAACATGCACCAAAATCTTTATTACTTATCAATTACTGTTTATCAGATAGCTTCCAAAGTTTAGCAGTTTTAAGCAGCAAACTATCTCACATTGTCTCTGAGCTAGGAATCTGAGTATAACTGCATGTTTCTGGCTCTGTGCCTCAGCTGGTTAGGGTTGCAGTCATCTGGGACTTAATTAATATGTAGGATCTTCTTTCACCATCACTTGCTTGTTTGCAGGGGGCTTAAATTCCTTTCCCTGTGAGCTTCTCCATAAAGCTGCTCTAAGCATGGCTTCCTTCAGAATGAGTGATGACAGTGAGATGGAAGGACCATGGGAGGGGGCGGGGGGGAAGAGTGGGGATGATCCTGATGCTCAAGAGTATGCAAGACAGAAACCATGTTCTGGTGTAGCCTCACCCAGAAGTGATGCACACCCCTGCAGCATGCCGTCGGGCTGCGCGCCACCTGCTGGAACGCGGGCGGCCTGTGGACCAGTACGAGACAAGGAGCTGGCAAGCATGGAGGGCCATCTAGAAACTGACCACTACAAAGAGCATCTTAAACTTTGGAGTTAGTTAAATTTGAAAAATAAAGAGAGCGTAAAAAATAAGTTATTTTTTTCTTCTTGAGGACAGTGGGTACCACCAGCATGTGGCAGCATTCTCTTTTAACCAAATATGTATTCTTTCTCTTATCTTTATTAACATTTTAGTTGTCTAATCCCTGGCTGACATCTTTAGTTAACTCACTGATTCGTCTGTGGTTATAACAACTTGTTTACCTGTAATATGGTAGTCTAATCAGCAACCTAAAAGTATTTTCATTCTTCATCTCTTATTTTAGCTTATTTATTGCTTTGCCAAGTCCTTTGGTCTCACTCATAGTCATATAGCAATATAAAGGGATAAATGCTAAATAAGTAATAAACTGTAGTAGCCCTATCCTTTTTTTAATTATGGATATTTATTAAATATTTATTCATGATGCTATATTCATTTTTGAATATTGATATTGTATCTCAATCTGTATTTCACACCACACCCTCCACCAGAGATCCAGTGTCCTTTACCCCCACCTGTCCCCTCTCTCCTTCCCTGGCCCCTCCCAACTCCCTGACAGTTACCATCTTGTGTCCTGAGAGGTTTTTACTGGGGTTTATTTTTTTCAATTCATTATTTTCTGGGCCCTATCTCTTCTGCTTTACACTTAGCACTAAACTCAATCTTAAAGTATAGTCCTAATCACATAATATAGGAGTCTGATTATATTTCTGATCTTTTTTGATTCATTATTTTGTTTTGATAAGGTGACAGTCAGTAAATTACAGGACAATTAACTAAAATTCCTATAAGTAAATCCAGAATCTCCTTTTAATACATATGCAAAGTTAGATTAGATTTGGAAAAAGTGAAGAATGTTCTCAGAAGTCTCTAAAGATTACTGGAAGTTATAGTCAGAAAATAATGTATAGCGGGAATTCTTAGATGCAACATGGGGATTTCTTAGTTTGATAAATCGTTTTAGTTAGGTTGCACGTACTAACACTACTGTCTATTGTGAGCCGAAGTATGAAATTATGTCCTTTGTTTCTTTGTTATTTTCAGTATAACCTAAGAATAGAGATATCTTTTATTAAACTGCCAAAGTGCCAAGCGTAGGAGATCTGTATTTTATCACACTCTCATGTAACCTTAAAATATTCTATGAGCAAGCCCTATTGCTGTTACCAAGCTTCTATTATTATTTCCATTTTTATGAACATGGGGGGGGATATGTAAATAGGATTAAGTTAATGAAGACAGCTAAGATTGCAGCCTGTATCTGAGTCTTTTACTTCAGTACTCCAAACTAAATAGTACTTCTCTTTTTTACTGGGTGCTAATAAAAATAAGAAACATGAAAGCTAAAAGGTTACTTTTTTTTATAGGCTCATAGTCCCTTCTGCAAAATGTTTTTAGGGTTCAAAATTCTTCAATTTGAAAGAGGTGTGCAGGTCTGAAACAGCACTCTGTGGTCAAATATATTGATATTTCTGCAGGACTTTAAGTAGATTTCCCTAAGAGGAGGTTACAGTTTACTGCTAGTCGTGATGGTGGTCACTTCTCACTTTCAAATATTGTGTTTCCAAACCTTCTTGCACTTTAGAGTAATGGGCCTGTAGTGATAGATAGCTAGTGGGAAGACTTGCCTTCATGTAGCTAAAAGGACGAGTGTTCCCATACGCAGTCTAACTTTACTTCAGTCTTAAGTAGTCCTGGATCAGAGCAGTTCTATTTACATAATACATACATGCTTGAGTAAGAGGTGAGGCATTCAAGAAGCAAAGAATTATTATCTGTAAAAGTAAGTCCGCTTCCAAATGACCTTCCATTCCACCTCTGAAGGAGCAGAGTGAAGGACTGGTATGGGGCTGGAAGTGTGTGGAAAAGCCACCACCTCCCAGTACCAAGACTCTTTATTACTGTTATATACTGTGCTTATAAGTCGTCTGCCCTTGTTCTACACCTCTTATTATATACATTTCAGTTGTTTTTACCTGTTGTACAGGTTTCACAATGCGTTGTGTTTACTGCTGACCTTCACTGTGGCTGCAGCGAATCCGCATGTTTTAGAGTGATTGGGACCCTCAAAAATAGTGCCATTTTTATAGGAGATGCATGCTGAAATATTTAGGAGTAAAATGTCATAATTGTATCATTTTCAGTGGTTGTACAAAGTAAAAAGAAAGCAAATATAGCAGAATACTAACGAGTCTTGAATTTTGGTAGAGGCTGACTGGTTCTGCTGTTCCTGATTTTTTTCTTTATGACTGAACTTCTCAATATAAAATGTTGAAAAAAATCCTTGATGACATTCATGCTGTGTATGAAATGCACATTTGATGTAATTGAAGAATTTAATGTTACTAAACACTTAGAAGAGTTTAGATGTTTCTTAAATAGTCTACTTTATATTCAGTTAAAAATTGGTTACCTATGTGTACAATTAATGTTGACACACTGAGTATTTAAATATCTAGTTGAGTACATTTGAATTAAAACTTGAAAATAAACAGTTCTAATTCTTTAATTCTGTATCTGTATTTTAGTCCGCAACCAAAAATATTTATTCTTAAGAAATGATTAAATATGTCAAGCTTTGGGTTGATACAGTATTAATTAAATCTACAAAGTCTCTCTTGGTTAGTGACAGAAGCTATTGGCAATTACAGACTGATGCTAAAAGACCTGTGAAATCATTAGTTTGTTATTAAAAATAAGATAAGTTTAAATATTAGTATTTTATGTTTCTCTTTTTTAATGCTTGTTATATTTATTTCTTCCCTAGATCTTCCTCAGAACTGTGATCCTAACATTCCCCTAGTTGCTCAGGAATTAATGAAAAAGATGATCCGTCAGTTTGCAATTGAGTATATTTCAAAAAGTGGTAAAATTCAAGAGAATAGAAATGGTTCAATTGGACCAAGTCTAATATGTAAAAGTATCCAAATGAATCAAGCAGAAAACTCCCTTCAGGAAGAGCAGGAAGGCCCCTTAGACCTCACTGTGAATCGAATGCAAGAACAAAATACTCAGCAAGGTAAGAATTTTTTACGTATAAAATATGTGACTTTAAGTTAACCTTGTATTCATAAAGTTATTTTAGAAGAAATTTTGCTTGTAATTAGCTTATGTAATATAGACTAGAAAAGTGCTAAATTATACTTTCATAATGCATTTGACTTTATTTATAAAAGAGGAAATTTTATTGAGTTGCTTGTCAATCTCTTTTCACTGTAAAGTGGTGAAAGAACCCTAACAAGCCAGTTAAAAACTAAGTATACAAGTGATGTTGATGATTAAGTTTTTTTTTAATGTTGTAGCTGAAAATAAGAACTTACTGCTTAGTATTTTGCACTTCAGTGAAAAACAAGAGAAGCAGCTTCTTTATCTTCAATTGTTTATGATATAACTAGGGAACAAGACATATTGATACTGTGATGAATGTAGCGAGAGACGTTTTTCAAAAGAAGCCAGAATGATGACGGCTGTGTTGGACTCTTACCTAGCAGTTCATTGACGAAAGAGCTGTAACTTCACCGAGGAAAGGAAGGAAGGTCTTCTGTGTACTTGTGGGGAATGCCAAAACGAAAAGAGAACAACTGCCTTTTGTTAACAGGAACTATAGGTCGCACGTCATTCCTGAAGCTAAACCATTAGCATTAAGTTTAATCTCTTCAGCAGTGGGAGTAAAGGCATAGAGTACACTCGTCAGTGTTTAAAGAAGATAGTTGTCTCAGTGTGGAAGTCAGATTAAAATGAGTGCAGCTGAACTAATACACATAATTTTCTTTTTGCTTTCTAAATTTAGGTTGTATGAGTTTATGTAGAAAAATCTGAGGTATATTAAGATATTATTTAGTCATAAAACAGAAATGTCAAAGATGACTGCACAATGAGAATTAGAGAAAAAACTGTATACATAGATTTTTAGGAAGCATGGAATTTTTAGAATTTTTTGTTTAGTTTTGCTTTTCCATGGTTCACACCCACTTAAATCTCTGTTCCTCTGAGGGAACTTCAATTTTCTAAAGAGATAAAACGGATACTGATACCTAACAGACTTGTGATTGAAATCCCAACTCTGCTATTTAAGTTTCTTGAACAAGTTAATTTACCTATCAATTTTAGTGTCCTCATTTGTTATTTAGCCATGATGTTAACAAAGTCATTGGAGTAATGTGAAAGTTAAGTATAAAATAACCAATTAATAACAACTCTCCTTATTCTCCACCTACTGTTTCTTGCCACCACGGGAAAAGAAGCCTGTGAAGCAACAAGACAGCGATCTGTAAACACTTGTCTGGTTGTTACTCTGAAGTAGGGTAGAGGTTTCTGGGAGTACCCCAGTGAGTAGAATTAAAATCACTAGCTGCAAGTTAGACAGAAACAGATTTCAGCTCCATATAAGAAGGACTATTTCTGAGGATCAGAAAGTTTTAAATTACAAAGGAGGGAAAATTCTTTTCTGGTAGCCTTATCATTAAAGAAGTGCTTGGAATAGATGACATTTAAAAAGTAAATTCCTAGTTCTTGAATGCTGCGATTCTATGAAATTAAGTAGTATGGCAGATCCAAGTATTTCTAGAAACAAGACTGTAAATTATTTAAATTCTTGTAATATTCTAAACCAAGTACATAATTATGTGAACATCCTCAAGTTAAAAAGAGTAATAACATGATGAATGCATATTTGAAATAATCTTCTTAATGACTTTAATTTGGGGTGATGACTTCTTGTCATGTGTGATCTCAGTGTTCTTCAGTAGAAAAATCATTTAATGTGGCTTATAATGTAAAGAAAAAAGGGAGAAAATAGCCATAGATGAGGCTAAAGTAACACATAAGAGCCAGATAGTTGAGAAAGTCACATAGAACATATTAAGAATTTTGACTTTACTTAAGGCGTGAGAAAGCTATTAGATTGCTTTAAGCGTAGAGTAACAAAATCAGATTTTCTTTTATAAAATCACTTCACTTTGAACCTGTAGATCGACAGGCTCTAACTTTGCATACTTGTATACTAATTTTCTTTTTTAAATGTAGCTGCATGCCGTCTGATACATTTGTGGGTGTGTGTGTGCACCTGTACTAATAATGCCTTACACGTACTAACCTTTATGCAAATTAGAAATGTTAAGGTTGATTTAAAGATATAAACAATTCTAAATAGTTTGCTAATCTTGATGACTTTACTGCCAGTATCTTATTATACAATATATTCGTTAGGTGTATTTCATTAGAAATGATAAAAGTTATAAATCCAAATTTTATAAAATTTCCCTTAAGAATAAAATAAATTGGCCTGGTCTCACTGTTCTTACCTATAATCTATAATCAATAAAGATCTCCTGCTGGTGTAACACTTAGTTAGTTCTTTTTGCTTTGTCACCTGCCAGTGCTTACATTTTTATATAATTATATGTAATTTCTTTACAGTACTCATTTAAACCACTTGATAATACTAAGTTACTTTATTTAGATTAGCTAATGTAATCTGGTAATAAATCTGGTACTCTATCCATAATGTAGATTATGTATGGATATTCTGACTTATGTAGCTAAAATTCTCAATCCTGAATGATTTTACAGTAATGGTGTATAACATTAAAGCAACAGATAATTCCTGTCTTTCATATACCATTTTAAATAATGGGGGAAAACAAAGAATTTGGTGAAATCTTGATATCAAAAATAGCAAAAAAAAGAAAGTTAAAAACAAGTCTCACAAACTTCAGTGGAATAAGCTTTAACACACTGAACATAATGAAGTGTAAAATCATAATACATGATGACTACGAGGCACAGATGATTCCACACTTTCAAATTTATGACTTTTCACATATCCAAAAAAAGTCCTATTTTAGTAGATAGCAGAAATATTCCATAGAAGCTGACATATTTATGATAAAACTGCTTATATCAAAAGAATATTTCCAGTACCAAAAACTTCATAGCCTGATGACTATGGCCAAGACAAAAATGGACAGTATTACCAATTTTCAACATTTAACGAGAAAAAAATAGAATTATGAAAGTAAATCATAATAAGCAATAAAGTATACAAAAAGAATGAGCAAAATCGTTATGGCTTACAATCAGTATGATTGTGTATGTGCAAAATTATGAAAGAATATCTAGGTAAAATTTTAGGACTGATGAACGAGTTAAGAATAGGTGCTGCTCACAAGATCCCAAAGTATGTCTGCACTCATAGCTTGTCAGCACCGCTGCTCCGTAGTGGTGGCTGCCTGCCTTGTTGACTACTCACCTGCTCTTTCCTCTGTGTACGGTCTGCAGACTGTTGCCTTCACTCATTCTCTCTCTTCTCTTACTCTTTCTGTCTTGTTCATGGTGTTCTGCAGATTCTCTCGGATCTGTTTGGGTGTAGATTTCTTTTTTTAGTTCTGCTCCAGGGTTACGTGGTTCCTAAGACTGAGAACAGATGTCTTTCATCGATTGTGATTTTTCAGTCAGTGCTTTTTTAAGTGTGTTTTAACTCTCACTTTATCACCTCTCAGAATCCATTGAGACACATTTTGGCTATTCTTATCCTACCCTCCACATATCTTTTCTTCTCTTTCATATTCTACTTTCTATTTCTTTGTGTTGCATCTTCATTGGTATATTTAGAACTGCTTCCAAATTTGCTGATTCTCTCTTTAGCTAGTCTAGTTACTGTGTAACCAGGGTCTTGAGTTTCTTGTTTTATTTTTCATTTCCAAAAGTTGTTACTTTTTTGAAATAAGCCTGTCTTTATGCCCCTAATTTTACAAACAGATCACTTAGTAAGCTATTAAGAGTGATTAGAAGGCTTATTTTAGGTAAGATGGATGGATGGAGAAAGGAAGACCTCCCTGAATAAGTGAGATTGAGCAGATACTTGCAGAATGAGGAGAAAGTCTTTCATATGAAGATCTGAGGGCAGGGTATATTCCAAGCAGAAGAAATATCAAAATAAATACAAATATAAGAAATCAAAGAAGACAGGAACAAATCAGATCGTGGGAGGAAACATGAAGATAGCTTAGTCACTAGCAATCTATCCAAAGAAACTATTCCAAGCTCTTTCTATAAAATTAGGTTATTATAATCGTTGCAATATATATAAGAATTATCATGTAAACAAAATCATCACTGGACTAACCTAATTAGCTGTATGAAGCATAAAAAGGAAGGAAAAAAATCATTTTTCTTTGTGGTCATTACATTTTTCCCAAATATTTGTTAGTGTTTGATATAAAATTGGCCACTTCATCTCCACTTGGTTTCCAAGAGAATGTTTTGTTTTCATTGTCATTTCTTCCCTCCAAAGAGATACCTTTCTGTGTCTCAAAAGAGCATCAATGTACAGAAGTGAAGTTGATGTGCTGGGGTGAATGAAGTAAAGCTGACATTACTTATGCATTTGAAGTCAACAGTTAGGGTTTTCTCGTTAATTTCTTTCCCGACTTGCATGACTTCACTGAGATCCTGTCTCTGCCTGCCTCTAGACTTACTCCTTTCCCATTTCCTGACTTACTTTGTGTAAATCACATTATTCCTCTGTCTGTTTCAGACACATACCAAGCTCATTCCACTTCAGAACCTTCAGTCTTGTCCATCACTTTACTGGGCTTACTCTGCCTTCACATCATTATATTTCTATGCCTTGCCCTGTTCATTTATATCTCAGGTGAACATCACCTTACCAATAAGAGAATGATAAATTTTAGCATGTTGGAATCAACTCCTGTGTGATAAGGAAGAAATCATTATTAGAAAACCCAAAGACAATTATGAAAGTGTACTTGCAATTTTTATATTACTAAATACAAGACTTAATATTTTGAAACCCTTAAAGCATTAGATTATTGAGATGTAAACCAACCTGATTTTTAAATGACAAAATTATACTGTCAATTCATAGAAAAAGATGTTGTAAAGCCTGTACCAAAGGAAAATATACTCAGCTATATTCATATATATACACACTTACTAGACTGATAAGAATTCAAGCTTAACAGCATAATCTTTGGGTGAGGCTGGGAGGAAACAAGCACTCTTGTGCATTACTGGGGCAGTACCAACTGCTATCATTCTTAAGAAGAACAGATAGTAGCTGTTAAAGCTACATCTGTGTTCCACACCCCACCCCACCTCCAGTTTTTTGTTTTGTTTGTTTGAAAGGAGTGGGGCACCTAAAGTCAAACCTGATTCTTGAAAATAAAGCAAATACTTTTGAGTCTCTTGTAGTGAGCTCTTTCTCCATTAGAGTTAAGTGAGTACTAGCTACTTGTGTCAGCCATACTGTGTAAGCCTAATTTTTATTTTTGTTTTTGATTTGTTTAATTTTTATTTAACATTGGTTTAAAACATCATGTAGGTTTCAGGTATACAGCATTGTTGTTCAGTATCCACATGTATTATATTATGATCAAAACATCCACCACCAGACAGTTGATCTCCTTTACCTATTTTATTCACTCCCCTAGCGTGTTTCCCCTCTGGTAAATGCCGTTTTGTTTTTATAATCTAAGAGTTTGTTTTGTGTTGTTCATTTATTTCTTCACCTTTCACACATGAGTGAAATCTTTTGGTATCTTTCTCTGACTTATTTCATTAGCATAATACCTGCTAAAGCCATCCATTCTGTCATAAATCATAAAATTTCATCATTTTTATAACTGACTATAGTATCCCATTATGTGTGCATATATGTGTGTATACATTTATATGCATATATATATGTATCCAATTTTAAAAAATATATAGCGCAGAGAACCTGATGAAAAAATTGGCAGGTGGTCTGAATACACACTTTTCCAAAGAAGACACACTTACGTTCACGAGCACATGAAAAGATGTTTATCATCTCTTGTTATTAACCAAAGCCACAATTAGATATTACCTCACACCTGTGAGAGAATGACTTACACCAAAAAGAGAAGAAACAAGAAGTGCTGACAAGGGTGTGCAGGAAAGAGAGTCTTTGTGTGCTGTTGGTGCCAATGTGAACTGAGATGACCATTCGGAAAACTGTATGGAGATTTTTTTTCAAAGGATTAAGGATACCAGCTGCTCTATTCCCGAGTATTTACTCAATATGTAAAACATAATTCAAAGAAATATAAGCACCCTTATATTCATCATGCTGTTTCTAGCTACGATATGGTAACAACCTAATAAATGCCTGTCAGTGGACACATAGACCGTGTGAGTCTGCAGTCTTACTCGAAGGACTCAGCCTGCAATTGTATGAGTGATGTATATTCAGGGTTATTCACTGAGGCTTTATAGTAGCATTGGATTGGAAATAACCCAAATAGTTAACTAAATTATTTTATATTCGCATAGGGAAGACAGAACATTTGAAAAAGGGAATGAGGAAGATCTCTTTAGAGTTACATTTTTTTTTTTTATTGTTAGGCGTAAAGATATGGAACAGTATACGTTATATGGGGGGTGCACACATACGTGTGTGTGTGAGCAAAACAGGAAAGATTAGAAACTGTCATCCTGATTACTTACGAAGGGATGGAAGTAGAAGAGACAAAGGGGTTAAAATGTAGTGGTTATGAATGAATCTTGTTGTATGTTTTTAGATAAATGTTCTACAAATTCCAAGTAATAAACCTTTTTTTTTTTTAAATAAAGCAATCCATAACCTTTAAAAAGAAGGTAATAAATGAATCTGGCAGCATCTAGTTAATAACATACTGACAATAAGAATTACATCAGGTCGCTTTCCCCAGTATTTTGAGTATAGTCTTAGTGGCATATATTCTAAGGGCAAGTACTTCAAAATACTTCTTTCCATGGTTTTAGTAATGGCACTGCTGTTTGTTATTGTGAATCTGTAGGTTAAATCATATAAGTAATATTGTTAACATGATTAAGTAACCAAGTTTCATGGTAAGAGAAGACACAAACCAATAAAATCAAGTAAAAACGCTGTAATTAACGTGTGAACTAGAGACGTCTGTTTTCACTCAGGATTTTTTATCTTTTCAATATGGGCATTTCCTAGTCCAACCACTGACATACCTACCCCAAAAGCGATGACAGCTCAGTGGGTTGATGCTAAACCTGGAGTGCAGTCTCTAAATGTTGTCTTTCTTTAAGAAAGGTGCAGCAGGAATGAAAGCTGCAGGCAAAGAGGAAGAGAGAGAAGGAAGAAGCATTTGTTAGTTGTTCATCTTGGTTGTCACTCGTCTTCCCCACGGCCCCCCAAGCCCAGTCTAGAACCTGGGTCCTTGGGGTATAAGTGGACTGCGCCCAGTGGCCTCATCCACGAAACCAGTGGGTGTGCCTAAACAGTGTCTGACAGGAGTCTAGGTCCAGATCAGTTAGCCTGGAACACGGTGTGCCAGCAAGCAAGGGCTCCAAAGATAAGCTTGTCAACATACAAGAGCTAACTCGAAAGGTTTCCCCATCAGCCAAATGTGAAAACATTTCAGCATCAAAAAGCAGAATGATTACAACCAAAAGATACTGTAATAAAATCATTTTTTATGATAATTAAGACAAAAAATGGCCCTCGGAGTTATTAGTCTATGTTGGAGATAGTGGGCAAAGTCCTTCCTGTGAAAGTGAGCAATGAAGGGAGTGAATTAAGCATGTATCCTGCATTTCTTTAAAACTGCATTTCAGGGCAACCAAATAGCTTTTACAGAAGATTCCTAAAGAAGTCCAGCTAAAAAATAAGGAAGACATACATATTTTAAATGTTACTATTTTGTAACTCCTAAATTAAGATCACTGAATCAAACAATAACATCTACTAGGTGCAAATTTGTTCAGGGTAACTTTACTGGGGAGAGTCAGACTGTCACCTCAGAGTAGACTGATCACTTGATTACTGAAAGTAGACTGTGTGTCTTAATGACACATTCTACCACCTGTGATGTATTCTTGCCAAAAATGATGAACATGAATCTTTCATGTAGTACTTCAAGAAGCCCTCAGAGTCCCTCAAACTCTTTTCAGGAAATACACCAGATCAAACGTAATATGTCATTTGCCCTTTTCACTCTCATTGTCTCACAAATTGTATAATAGTCAGCCAGAAACCATATATTATGTGATACATAAACACATTAACTGTGTTAGCATATATGAGAATCCATCCGTCTCCTATGAAGCTAATAGGTATTAAGCAGTTTGCAAAATTGTAAAAGAGAAAATGATTTTAAAATATTTCATGAATATTAACATTTAGCACTGGCAATTAAAATATTTTGAAACTTATCTGCTCAATTTGTAATATATTTAATGTAAATGGACGTAATTCACCTAAACTAAAGCTCTTTGAGGTCTGTAGTTATTTATAAGAGTGAAAAAGAGATATGATATCCACAGGTTTGAGAACCATTTGTTTTGGAATTAAGTCTGAGCTTGTCAGAACTACAGGGACATATGAGAACATAGTAAATGACACCACAGGAAAGAAACAGAATAAATCAATATCGAGGTGTTAAGTGATGAGGGAAGTAGCCGCCCTGAATGCAAAGCTGTGACTGTCACAGCGACACAGGAGCACACCCGCAGTAAAGACATTCGCATTCTCTAGAGGACATTTTAGTACAAACCAGATATTAGAGAATAGCAAGGGATTTTTGTGGTTATGTCTGAGTGTATCCATATTTTAAAGATACCCAAGAATATAGAAATGATGTGACATCTAGAAATAGCTTTAAAATACTTAAGTAGAGATAAATTGACAATTCTGGCAAAAATTGAGGGCAATTGTTGAAACTGTGGAGTGGATATAAGGAAGAATCATTCTGTATTTTTGTATGTTTGAAATTTTTCTTAATAAAATTTCTTTTTTTCAAAAAAAGGAGAAATCACTGGTATTGCCTGATCATTTATTCCAACATAATTTTTCCCAGCTACCGTTTTATTACTCTCTCCTGTTACTGTTTTATTTTTAGTATAAGTCTTATCACCTCGTGAAATTATTACTTCGTTGCTTTATTTATCTTTTCTTTGTCTACCCCAAGAGGACAAGAAAAATGTGCCTAGAAAAATCACTGACCTAGCATAGCCATTCAACAAGTATTAACTGAAGAAATGAACTAACAAAGCTGTTAGAAACTAGAAAATAAACAAGAAATGAAGAAGGTCAAATTTATCCGTTATTCATTTACCCAGAGGTAACTGTCCCTGTTAAATTTTCAATCTTCCTCAATCATTTTCTGAAAAAGCATAAACACACACACACTTCTCCCAGAGCTCACCCCACAAATCAATACATTATATAATCCTCTGTTGACTTTTAAATATTTTAAATGTCCCTTTGTTACAGAATGTTTTCTATGGAAGCATTTTAATAGTTTAATTGATTTGCATAGCTGAATAGTATTCTATTTTATGGAAGGATCACATAATGTTTACAACTGTGTCTTAAGTTTATATTTAAGTAAACAACATACTTAAACTTAGATTTTTGCTGTCAAAGAACATGCCTAGATCTGTTAGAAATGAGGTGGAGGGAGCAATCAGTGAACAGAAGGTGATATGATGGGGGCTTCTGAGTTAATGGGAATTTTGGAATGTTTAATTTGTGAAAATTCATTAAACTACCCTTATATATGTTTTTGTTATGAATGTCACATTTCAATAAAGTTTTTTAAAAACCTATATTAATAACTTGTGGATAAGCATGAAATATATGGTCAGCAAATGTAAAGTCTTCCATTATGACATTGTAGCAAGGAGTACACAGCCCACATCTTAAATAAAATGTTTACTTAAAACTTAAACTTGCAGAATAAAGTAGTGTAACACTTGGCATAAAAGAGCAGAACTTTTTGTTTAAATGGTTTTCAGAGTATTAGCTTGAAGCCTTTTGAAAATGCTTTAGATATGTACTTGCAGAAATAGCAAAAGAAAGAAAAGATTTACAGTGAAATTCTAAATGGCATTTGGTGGGAGTGCTGAAGCCTTGTTTAATTTTGCTACTAGATTTTCTTCATTAAATTTATTATTAATGATTTTCTATCATAAATTCACTGTAAAAAGTTTATTCTGATTTATATCATCTCATTAATAAACAGCAGATGAATGAACTCTGATATTTTGAATATGCACACATTAGATGAAGCATTGAGGAGGCAATAACCTCTGTTTAAAAGATATTTGACTTCTCAAGGGAGGCAAATGAGGAAGAGAAACCATTGTTAAATCTTAATTTGTTATTCTAATCTTGTATTATTTCCCCTAAGATTGTGCAGCTTTAACTCAATGGTAACATTAGTAGCAATAAAAACATTTTTTTTTAATTTGGATAAACCCAAGGAATTTCGTTTTTTACACTTAGGTATCATTTTGCTAATAAGTTTATGGTTTTCTTCATTAATATATTCCCATTATAGTATAGATGGAGAAAACAGGAAAGTATGGCTAGAGAGATAGATTATGTTATATGTGATATAATATGTTTTTTGTATTTCCCATATAGACATATATTTATTATAAAGTAAAACTACTCAAATCTTTGTCAGAGATCATTTTTGCCATTTGATATAGTTCTAGCTTTTATTCTATATTGATTTGGGAGGATTTTTTTTTTACATAACTAGTTATGTATCTCCATTCACATTTTATATTTTTCCTTTTAAAAACATAGCAGCATCCCAGTTTCCCATGTTTTATCCTTTTCCTTGATGGATATGTTCAACCTAGTACACAGACAAGTGACAGGATCGCAGCTTGTGTAAGCACTTTTTGAATATTGAGTTTAAAAATACATATTTGTGTTTATCAGTAACATGACATTTTTTATGTTGCATATTATTTCAAGGTAGAGGCCAAAAGAGTGAACATTTTTAAGATTTTTTTATGACGCATTGCTAGATTGTTTCCAAAAGGGTTACGTTCCAAGACTAATAACGTCGACTGTGCCAAATTGCTTATACACTTGATGATATTGTTATTTGTATTTTTAAAACATGCACATGAGACTTGTAGTTGAGCACAGACTGGAGCCTAGATGCCCGAGTTTGAGTATCACCCCCACTGTTGACAGCGCTGTGGCCTGTGCTTCCAGTTTTATTGTTCAGATTTATAAATCAATAAACCTGTTTATATATTGGTGTGGGAGCTCTAAATGAGCTCAGAATTGTAATGCTCTTAGTGCAGTGCTTGCATACTTCACATACACTGTAGACAGATAGTGCAGTTTATTTATTTTAGATATTTAGATTTATAAATTTGTTACTAAAAATCAGTAGAATATAAATGATGAATAATTGAAATCATAGACGTCTCCTAGAGAGTACAGTAAGAAAAACTAGAAAGAGCCGCAGACTGACTAGAACATACCTTGGGGCTGAGAGGAAGACAAGAAGACTCATTTAAGGAGGTAAGTGAAAGTGATCAGAGGCATAAGGTAGAAAGAGCACTAGAGTACTTACTAAAACTCGTACCATAGGTTTGCATCACAGCAGCATTAAGTGTTTAAAGAACAGTAATTTTGATAACAGTGATTAGTGTTTTTATTAAGTTTAATTTGGAATGTTTCCCCTTGTCCAGGCTACATAAAATCTATTTGGTATTTTCTCATTAAAATTCACCTGCCTTCCCGTACTGAATCTTAGTGATATTTATATATTTAATACTGAATGGTAGATAATGTGATTTCAAAGATCTTTGAACTCATATTTATATTCAAGTATGGACTGAGCCTAATAATTTGCCTTATGTAGGTGCTGAAGACCAATAATATTGTAGAGTTACATGTTTTCAGTGTGCTTAATATTTATAGTTAATTGAATATCGATTATCAATCTTGACAGCATTTCTGTTGAAATTTATGGTTATTAGAACCTGACGTAAAATTGATGATTAAAAAGCATTCTTAGCTTCATTAGCTTAGTGTTTTCCTTGGTCTATGTATAGCAAACTCTCTCGCCCATACAGATGTCAGCCTTTGAATGTGCTGTCGTTTCCTGACCAGCTCAACAGTTTACTGATTCCTGACTACTTTGTCAGTCAGTCAGTGTCTCCTCTATACAGTGATGTTTGCTAGTGGTTGGTGTGATACATTGAGCAAGTCAGTCATGAGGCGTCAGTGAATCTTTATTGAGGTGCTGTTCCTTTCAGGTCTTGCTTAGGAAGTAAGACTTGGGAGAAAATCAGTCAAGTAATTAATAAAACATAAATCTCAACTAGATCCTGAACATAGTTGCTAACATCTCAATACTATTGAACTTCAGGTGTTGAAGCAGGCAAATTATAATATGGCATAAGTACAGTACAGAAGAGACCAACACTCTCAAAGGCTAGGAAATATTTAGAGAAATCTTTGAGAGGACCATCCCAAAGGATGTGTAGAAAAGTTAGACCAAGAAACCACAGACGACACTTTGGAGAATGGACAAAGGCTAGATAAGTGATAAGAAATATGGTGATCGTGGAGGAGTGAAAAATTCTCTCTTGGAGGTTGCATTTGTCTACTTTGAATAGATCTTTTATCAGGAAATTGCATGGAAATACAGAACTGAGAGCAGTTTGTATACAAAAATTCAGATCTTGATTTTAACAGAAGTTAAAGCTAGCGCAGAAGCTAATCAACCAATGAAATGATGGTACTCGAGGTACTGCCCTGTGTGGACATTGTGTCAGTTTTCAAGCATCAGCCCATTTTGAAAGTGATCTCCGGTGTCACCCCATATACGACAGCTGTCTGCCTTGTTGGAAGATTACATTGGCCTCTTTAATTCTCTTCATTTTACATGTGTATTTGATCAGAAGTAATTAAATGGTGATGTGAAATGCAGTCTATAATCAGTAATGGGAACAATTCATCTATATTTTTAGGGGGATTTTCAGATATATCGAAAAAGAGCAAAATACTCTATTCCTCTCACTTGTATTGAACAGGAACACAAGAAGACCTTTAGCGTGGTTTTTATTTCAGCATTGTTTGTAATAGTGAAAAACTACAACAGCCTTGGGTCCCTACCAGTAGACGAATAGTAGATAAATTCCACTGTCCCTTTCTCTGTCTCCTACTTATTTTATATTATTCTAGAGCAATTAACATAATAAGTGCTTAATGTGGAAGTATATGTATATACCCAAAAGATTAATTAATGATACATTATCTCCATTTTGAAAGGAGTATTGGTGAGAGCTGTGTTCTCCTTTCAACTACAAATAAACTGTCACTTTTTCTTAGTATTTTGCTTTTCTAATTCGAACAAGGGTAACTCTGCTTTTGAAAGCTCCTACTTTGGCTTTTATGATGGAAAAAGGAATCATGACTATCAGCAAAATGTTTAGTATAGGTGATAGTACCACTAACAAAAATGTGAACGTTTTATAACTAAAATTTATTTAAAAACCCTTGGCATACATATAGACTTTGTTCTATATGCTACAAACTGCATAAACTTAAACAAAATCAAAGGTAGTGAATTCAGAATAGGTTAGGTAGTAATTGTTTGAAATGGTCTTATGAGGTCATGAAATAGTAAAAACTTTAATTGCTGGCAAAGAAGTGAGCAAAGGAGAATTCTTTCATTTTTGTTTGTGAAATAAAAGTCAGTCAGGATCGCTGACCCTGAGGACTTCTTCTCATGAGAGGAAAGATCCTGTAAGTGAGTAGTTGATGCGAGTTAAGTGTCACGCTGCTGTGGACACGAGAGATAGCAGGCAGCTTCTACAGGGGATGAATTTGGAAGCTGGAAAAGGTGGAGATGGCGTTCTAGGTAGAGGACAGCCCCGTCTGAGAGCTCTGGCCCTACAGCATGTTGGCGGGACTGCTCGTGATTAGATGAGCAGGGGCATGAGGGTTGAGAGGAGTTGAGGACCAAGCAGAAAACTGAGCTGGATGGGTAACTTGGGCTAAGACATTCACGTAACAGTTGTTTGAGGGAGGGACTCTGTGCCATATGCTTTGCTACCTGTGCAGTCTGCCCCTTTACCGTTTTTAATGTAGGCACTGAAACTGCTAGCCATGCTGAATGTCTTCCAGTTCTCCGAAATTCTATTCAGCAAACGCTAACTGAGCACTTACTGGCTGCCAGCTGTAATACAGGCGGTGGGGGTACGTCGCTAATAAGATAGACAGTCTCTCCCTTCACATCCCTTAAGGTCTGGTGGCTGACACTGGTAAGTATAATAAGCAGCTAGAATACAGCCGCTAAATCAGATGGGTAAGTGTTGCAGGAGTAGGAACCTAGAATGAGAGCAGCCAAACAAGTCCCAGTTGTGCCCGGAGTGAATAAGGGGTAGGATTTGGTGAGGATTAGCTGAGTGTGGGGATGGGAGGAGAGGAATTAGATTCCTCGAGGCAGAGGAAGCTAACTGAAAGTGCGAAAGCACAGAGGTGAAAATAGCTTTGAACACTTTCCCCACAGCAGATTGATGACTTCAGAAACATGAAGTAAAATTGTTAGTCTCACACTCAGAATCCTCCAGTGATTTCCTGTCTGTCTGAAAATCAGACTTCTTCCCACGACCTCCAACCACCCTGTTCTGGTACTCCGCATACATTCCAGGCATGAGTCCATAACACCACCTTGGCTCCTTCTAGAAGCTTTACCTCAGATACTCTGCCTGGTTAGTACTCTCCCTTTGTTCAGGACTCTCTTGAATCAAAGAAGGTTGTGCTGATAACGCTCGATAAAATAGCAGGCGCCTCAGCCGAACCCTCGTTGCTCTCTGCTTTACTCTGCTTCATGTTTCCTAAGTAGCGCTTGTCACCCCAAAATATGTCTGGTGATGGTAGTTATGAATTACCTCCCTGCTTCTAAGCACCCTGAGAATAGGTACCCTGTGAGGATGATATATACCAGGTCATGTGTGGGGCGTTCTTATTTTTTTCACCCAATTGAAGCCCAATTGAATTTTTTAGTATATATTTAAAACATGTATTTTCATGTAATTATTTCTTCCTTGTAGCTTAATTTAAAAAATTTTTAACTTAGTAAAAATGTCTTCGTAGTATTACTTAAAGTTCAGTTTACTTTTATTGTTTTTGATCCTGGAGTTTGTCAGATTAATAATGTATCTGAATTACTGAAGTTTGGTTAATGTCAATTTTTACTCTGTAATAGTAGAAAACAACTTTTTAAATAGTAAACAGGTAGTTTTCTAAAAGGTTACTTTTTCTTAAAATGTTTTATTATTCTAAGTATGGCTTCATCCAGTCACAGATCTGGCATATTACACAGGCAGTGATTCAGCTGTCACCCATTTCATTTATTTAAGTAGTTAATTTATATCTGAGTTCTAAAAATACATTGGGTCCACACAGAGTCACAGTTTACCGAAATCACGTACTGGACATACTGCTAGTCCTAGTGAATTTGTGTCCTGTTTTCTGCGCTCTCTGTTTTGTGCAACTTACACCATCGCTGCTTCCCCCTCGTATCATCCGGGCTGCCTTAAGTGGGAGACAGTCATGATGGCCAGTCAGATGGCTATTAATTGCAAGAAAGTGGGAAAGGGGACCAAAGGTTGATTTTAAACAGATTTTCTATCGTAGCTTGTTTGTTTCTTCCTATCACCTGGTGGTGCCAACTTCTTCTCTGTTCTTTTTTTCCTATGTAGTGCCTTCCCAGTCATGTCTTGTTGCTAAATAAAACCACGTGTTGAGTTGGTAATGGCCACGTGTCAAATACCAGTGTTGATTTTTAGGTCACAGATTAGTGTATCCGTAAAATATGAAATGTTAAAATGTAAGGATTATCTACCTATCACATATATAAAGTTTTTTCTCTTACAAAAATTATAGGGGATGGAGTGTTAGATCTCTCTACAAAGAAAACCAGCATAAAATCTGAAGAGTCATCTATATGTGATCCTTCTTCTGAAAATTCAGTGGCTGGGTAAGCAATATCTAGGAAATATAACTTAATATTAATATAAAATTATCTCTGCAGAGAACTCAATACTATTCCGACTAGATTGACATATATAGTTTTCCTCCAGAGTTTTGTCACTCATAAGTGTGTGTCTCTCATACCTTTCATTTGTCCTTTCTCTTTCTTTTTTATTCTTCTGTTAAAGAAAAGTTATCAGAACAATCACCAAACTTTAGTTCATGTTATCAAAATGAACTACGAACTTAATCATTGAACACAAATTAAGAAGCAGGTTGAGCAAAGAATTTTACATTCAATATTCAAGAGGCAGTTCTAAGGAAATAATTTAATTTCGTGATTTAACTTTTTCAAACAATCGACAGATTTTAAAAATACTGGACTTAATAATTCTTAAAACTAGTTTATAGTGTCTATATTTTTTTCATTGTGCCGTAGGTGTGTGGTGGCCAACTATTTAATATACCTAGGAATCACCACAAAAAAATCCTTTCATGCTTTGGATGCTGTCATTCAATTAATAAATGATTAGTAGTGAAATACTGTTCTGTTGGAGTTTTGGAATTTTTTTCGTAACTTTTGCATCTTCCCATTAACAGACTACACAGGAAGGGGGTTTTTTTGTCACCTTTAAATCTCGGGTGTAGAGTAAAGTCTGTTTCGAGTGAGGCTCTAGTAGACTTGGAATCAGAAGGTGGAGTAAGCTTTCTGTGTGAGAAAACAAAATTACAGAGATCCACTGGAAGTAGAAAAACAGTCATAATATCCCAAATGATTCAAATGTAACTCTCTACTTGTTTCAAGTTTTAAGTTTTTGTCTAGAGAAAAATTAGTTTTGTGGAAATATAGGATGTTTGTGTTTGGAAGTGTTCTTCTGCTACAAATTTCCTTTAAAGGGGTTGACTCTTTTATTACTTGTTTAGCGGTAACGTCACGTTTCTACTAACAAAAACTCCTTTAGGATTTGTGTATTTTGATAACGGAGCTCTAATTGTACAAGTAAAAATTAAAAGTGTTGCTCTGCAAGCATCTGTCAGAGGACTAGCAACATCCTGAGAATATTTTTACCAATACTGAGTTAGGGTCTTATGTTCTTGGAAGGTCTGCCCGTTGAGACCACCGTATGAGTGACACTTGTCCTACCAGGACTGTACGTTTGCTTTGATAAGGAGTCACTACTACAGCTCACAGACTTAAAAGAGTCATAAGCAGTGATGTTACCTAAGCAAGGAGTGTAATAAAGGAGTGGACCCTCCCCTTCCATAGCTGTGTGAGAGTCTCTCATGCATCAGTTTACCATCGTTTCATTCCATCCATCCAGGAGACTGCACAGAAACAGAGAGGACTATGTGGAAAGAAGTGCTGAGTTTGCAGATGGTTTGCTCTCAAAAGCTTTGAAAGACATTCAGTCTGGAGCACTGGACATAAATAAAGCAGGCATACTTTATGGCATACCTCAAAAAACTTTACTTCTCCACTTAGAAGCCTTACCAGCAGGGAAGCCTGCGTCTCTTAAAAACAAAACTCGAGATTTCACTGATAGTTACTCATATAAAGACAGTAAAGAAACTTGTGCAGTGCTGCAAAAGGTGGCCTTGTGGGCAAGGGCTCAAGCAGAACGCACAGAAAAAAGTAAACTCAGTCTACTTGAAACCTCACAATTAAAATTCCCAACAGCTTCCAGTTACCTCCATCAGTTAACGCTACAGAAAATGGTTACTCAGTTTAAGGAGAAAAGTGACAGCCTACAGTACGAAACTCCACAGCCTACCGTACAGTTAAAAATTCCTCAGCTCCGAGTCAGTTCTGTTGCAAAACCACAACCTGATGGTCCTGGTCTGCTGGATGTTATGTATCAAGTTTCCAAAACCTCTCCAGTCCTAGAAGGATCAGCTCTCCAAAAACTGAAAAGTATACTCCCTAAACAGAACAAAATAGAATGTTCTGGGCCCATAACGCACTCAAACGTTGACTCTTATTTTCTACATGGGGACCTCTCTCCTTTGTGTCTTAATTCAAAAAATGGAACCGTTGATGGAACCTCTGAAAATACTGAAGATGGACTGGATCGAAAAGATAATAAACAGCCCAGGAAAAAACGTGGCCGCTATCGGCAGTATGATCATGAAATAATGGAAGAGGCCATCGCGATGGTAATGAGCGGAAAAATGAGTGTTTCCAAAGCACAAGGAATATATGGGGTACCTCACAGCACTTTAGAGTACAAGGTAAAAGAAAGATCTGGAACACTGAAGACTCCTCCGAAGAAGAAACTCCGATTACCAGACACTGGGTTATATAATATGACAGATTCAGGGACTGGCAGCTGCAAAACCAGCAGCAAGCCTGTGTAATTACTTGTTAGGAAAACGTGTGTGTGAGTGTGCGTGCGTGTGTTTGCGTGCGTGTGTATGTGCACAGGTGTGTGTTTGTGTGTCTGCATACACATGTGTGGGAATTACAGATGCTCACTCTGACAGGAGACATGAAATTTTACAGTTCAAAAACCACTTACATGCCTTTTGAAAAAAAAGTTTTATTCAGGGTTTTCACTGTGGACAGAATTATATCGTTGCTTACTTAATTCTGATAGTTTGTATTTAATCCTTGTATAAATAGGTGAAAAAATTCAGGTTTTCTTTAGTAGTCAATAGCATAAAGCGTTGTGGGAAAACAAGTACTTGTCAAGTGAAACATTTTTATTGGTGAAAGACCACTCCAGCCATTCAGTTGAACCATCTCATAATGGAAATGTGACATTAATAATTTGTGAACATTTTTATATAGCATACTTACAGTTATTTGTAAGTATATCAAGCACCCAATCAAAGTTTAAATAGATATCTCCATGCTAAAAAAAAAATTTAATATATACAGTATTAGTACACTACAGTGCATTCGGTGAAATATGCAGTGCACTCAAGTGCATTGACCAGGAATAGAAGAGAAAACCTTAAACGATATGTATAATGAAATTTAATATTTATCATTTTCATAGTTGATTTAGCAGGAAGTTGGGGTTTATAAGGGACAGACTTTAAAAAACAAAAACTGACACCTAGTTAACCCCAACAGCTATAGAATTCTTTAATATAAGATGGAATACTAAGAACAAAAAGTAATTTCAATTTAATTATTAAAATAATTTAATTTTGTTTTTCATTTGAAAAATAAGCTAATGTGTAAGGTTAGAAAAGAAAGTGGGAATGCGACTTCGAGCATGTTTGCCATGTGCACAGAAAAAGCTTGAGAATGATGATTTTGGTTTAAATGTGCTGGTTAGTTGATGTTACGACTACTTTACATTTGAAGGATTGTAACCCTCCTACTATTGAAAAACCTCAGTGTAACTTTAATATATTTGCTGCTGTGACATTTCAGAACATTTTCAGTTTATCAAAATGAATGACCGATTTCATTTTGGTGGGCGATACATTTTCATTTTGCTAAGAACCAAATTTGCAGTTTTTTCAGGGTCTTGAATAGATTTACAGATATTTAACACTGAAGCTGTTTTGAACTTTCAGTAATGTAAACTCTACTGATTGGGTAATTAGAAGCTGGGCAGTGCATTTTCACTTTTACTAGACTCACAAGCGAGACCAGTGATTTTTATATGACAGTTTTCAAATGTGGTTCAGAGTATCCATGTTGGATTTATGGAGTATGCAGTTTAGTGGTCAATGTTAAAGCATGTGCCTCCATGTAAAGAATGGGGATTTGCTTCCTGTGTTCAAGATTCTCCGAGTGCCCCTTTTCTCTGTGGAAATTCAGGTTCTGATCATTTTTCTAAGCCAGTTTTCCTCCGTCCAAAAGGAATACTTAAAGCTGAATTTTGAAAAACGCACCTTGCCAAATACTTGTGTTTTTACACTTGTGTTTGTGTGTATCTAAGAATCACATACACATGTAATACTAAAGATGCTTTTAGCTATTACATTTCAAAACTGCTTAGATATGTTTAAAGAAACTGAAGAGTGGGAAACTGTACAACCAGGTAGTATTCGGTCTCCTACATCTATACTGAATCCTCTTCATCTGTTAACATTATTAGGATATGAATCCTCTTACTCTCCCCCCCACCCCACCCCACCCCCCCAAAAGTATACATAATAGATTACAAAACAGCAGATGTCAGGGTCATCTTTCTTTTTAAAGAATTAAGCCATATTTGGTGAGGGCCAGAACTTGGATTATTTAATATATTTTCCCTCCCCACCCCCATTGAAAAACAAAGTTAAAGATAAATGTTTCAACACAATTTTATTGACCTCTTTATACAGAATTTTACTTGGAAAAATTTGGGGGCTTGAATGCATTACATGATATTTATATTATATTGAGCTTTTTTATTCCTCACACTATATTTACATTAATAAATTGATTGAGAAGTTTATAGTAAAGGAATACTTACAGAACACTTTTATATCATTTAAAAGATGACCTGACCAAAAACTTTACAGGATTCATAAAATCAGGGATCATTTTGCTATTGACTTCACAATGATCAGTAGTTTTATAGGTAATATTATAGTTGATTTGCAGCATTTTAGTACTTGTATTATTTATTTTTGGGTCAGAAATAGTAAATTAAAATATTTTTTGATAGTTTATAGGTAATGATCAACCCATAACTTTTAAAAAGAAACAAAATGTTTCTAATTATTGAGTTAACTCTTGATTATACAAACTTGGAAAGGCAGGGAAATTTATGGGTTCCCCTTCTCCCCAGTGATTCTATTAAGAAGTTCTTTATGTTAACCTTTCAAAGTACTTTATACATTTTAGTTACCAGTTACTACTTATTGACAATTTTCTGAAAAATCCAGTTTCAGCAGACTTTTAATGAAGGTGAAAGCAACCCCTATGTGCTTTCTACTTATTTGAATGTTCAAGTATTTTATATTTAAAAAAAAAAAAAAAAGAAGGAAAAGAAAAAAACAGTGCCTCTGTTTTTAGAAAACTACTGCTCAGTAAAGTTGTTTAAAACCATTTCTGGTAGCTAATGACAATTTTATATTAAATTGTATACTAACTTTAGTGAGACTGATTTTTTTTTTTAGTTGTTTACAGTACAAATACTTGTATTTGTTTTTTAATTGCAGTATTTCAATTGTCGCAGTAATTTAGTACTACTCTGTGGCTGCCTTGATTTTGACAGATTTTGTTAATATAAACTGATTGTTAGGCAATTAGTTATATTTATGCATAAATCAATTGCACTATAATTCATGAATTATTTATTACAATATTTTCTAATGAATTCATGTATCTGTCTTGTGTTGTAAATGTACTGTAATTTTGTTTCTACTTTGTGTTGTTATATATCTAAATCTGATTGTATGAATTTTAATTGTTCAGTTAACGTGTTTCTAGGTTGTAATTTGTAGTAAAGCACTTCAATGCTTTTGCACTTAAATTTACAACACTGTTGATGTGTGATTGATTTACTCATTCAGTAAAAGAAAAAAAAAGAAAAGAAAAGAAAAAAAATGACTATACTGACTTATTTGACTCACTCTAGGAAGCAGTTTCATTAATATTAGGAATTTACTTTCTCCAAGTAACTATTTCAGCAACAAAACTTGTAATGGGCAAAATGAATAGTAACATATAAAAAAAAAGATAAAAGGTTTTGCTTTATAAATCAAACAGGAAAAGGTTAGAAAAAATTAAGCATTAAAAACGAGAGCTATGAAAGACAGATACAATGTTAGAACCTTTATAATAATCATTTGAAAAATTCTAGATTGGAGACCTATGTGTATTCACTTTAGTAATATTAGGGTGTTTGTTTGTTGTTTGAGATTCTGATGTGCAGGAACTAGGGAAGAGGTGATATATGACGCCAAATAGGCATACTTTACATCCTATACAGTTTTATAATTTGAGAACTTGGTTATCTAATACCTGTTATAGCTAATATATATATGTGTATATATGTATATATATATATATATGAACATCTAATTAGTAACTTTGGTAAGCTGTTTTTCATATGACATTACAGGAAGATTACTGGCCAGTGTGGCACTTTTTAATCCATTTTTTTAAAGTTACATACCGAATAAGAAATTTTTTAAATGTAGACTCCCTGGAATGCGTGGAGGGAGACATTGATATCTTTTAGTGGTTTTCAGAATAGTTAGCACTGGTCACTAGTTTTAATTATTTCTGCTTTATATTTGACTTTACTAACAGGATAAAAAAAAGCCTTGAGTATTTCAGGAGCGTTAGGACAACATCGCATATTTGTCTTTAAAACAGTGTCATGTATTTTTCTGACGAATATGTAAAATCTCTTTCATTTTTTAGTCACAGATTTGTTTAATATGCCCAAACATAACTTAAAATGCTGAAGTGCATGTCTTAGAACTTTCGGGGGTTTCCCTTTGCTTATGTAAAAACTATAATTTTTAATTTGCCAGAAGAGTATAAAATAACTTAGAACTTCATATTGATAATTAACATTTCCTCCTGCTTTTTCTTTACATATATTTTTTAAATTATCTAATAGTGATAAGTTGGAAGTCAGTTCCATGATTTTACACTTCCAACCATGATAAAATTTCTGAAAAATTGTTTTCAGAAAGGAAAGGATAACTGGGTTTATGTCATGTCTTTATCTGTCTAAAGTGACAGTGACCTTAGTTTTTTTATAATTTCAGAGCTCTTCTCACTTTGATAGCTGTATTATGTCAGATGACATGCTAGTTTTAACAAAACTTTGACTCTGGTTATCTTTTCTCTCTGAAAAAGTTTTCATCTAATGTTCAAAATTTGCTTTTGTGTTTTGCCACTCAAATAACAAAATTTTTATAAAATATAAAATACTCATCTGCGAAACAAATCTAAGCTAGTTTTAGGGAGCAAAATAAAATAATTTCATTTTTTCTTTTAAAAGACAGATCCTATGGTTTTTAATAGACATAAATAGAATAACTCTTGAGACAAAATACATTCTTCTGTAGCAGTTCCTAATCAGCATACCCTAATTCCAGCCCTAAATAAAAAACAAACCAGGAACTATTAACAAAGATCAGATCTCACATGTGGAAAGCTGTTTTCATGTTCAGAGTTTGGTGATATGTTTAATTTAAATAGATACTTTTCTGAAACAGAATTCTTTTAATATATTCTTCTTGCTGCTAGTATTGGCTTAAAATAATTTTTTTGTAGACTTCTACATTGGTTGCTAAGTAATCCTGGGTCTCAGTTAAAGTTAGATGTATATTAGTTTCTCCAGTGGGACCTTTTCCAGCAATTGAAATTAAATAACTAGGTAAGTAATGCCTTTAGTTTTTATGTAATTATTGTAGTATTTAAAATCAACTATAAATAGATTTCATTTATAAATAGCTTTAAATTTTTCATTTTTATTAGGCTAAAATGCTTAGACATGCTATTACTTATATCAAATCTAAATCCTTAATTTTCTTTATGAATATGCAAAGCTTTCTTTATTAACAACTTTATTTTTACTACCTTGAAAAAAAATTTAAATCAAGATTTTTTTTCCCTACAACCTATTTTCCTTATTTGCACTAATATGGACTAATAATTATCAAAATAACTTATAAAATGTCGACTTAAAAAATGTTAACTCCTTCTGAAGCGCTTTCCATGAGAAATTCTAAACATGTCCAGAGCACTAAATATTAGTAATCTGTAAATATAAAATCTATAATCACCAGCTTTTATATGGCAAAACTAGGACTTTGCTTTGACTCTTCTGCCTTGTCACAGGAAATTAGTCCTCATGAGTGCTTCATTATATTTGTGCTACGCAGTAACCAGATGTCATTATTCCAGGTCTGTAGGACTGAGGACGCCAGCAGCACCAAACATCCTTTGTTCAAACTCTGTTAAGTGATAACTCCTTATAAAACTGGTACTTTTGCTGTAATTTATTTTTTTGTTTGATTTTTATTTTTAGTTCAACTGTTGATGCAAAATCAGAGGAAGCTACTAAAATGGAAAAAGGAAAATCAGCATTAAGCAGAGTTTTGGAATCTTTGTGCATACATCACCAGCAGCAAGTCTTGGCTCTGTTGAAATGTCTAGTCCGGGAGCAGAACGCTGCTTCACTCCGCTGTTGTCATGCATCACATACCGTGTCTTCACTGTCCCCGAAGCTCCTAACGGAAGGTGGTTTTCACGGGCCATTCTGCGCTTGTGAAGATAGGCTGGCAGAAAGAGGGTATTTCCAGAATGAGGGACAAAGCCCTGATTTTGTGTCTCTGCCAGTTTGTATTAAAGATGTGCATTGTGTATCTTGCCAAAATGTAACTGGTGAGCACATTAAGACAGTAGTGAATAGAGGAATTGCAAACAGTTACAATTCTCACAGGTGCTCTTCTGACCTGTTACCAAATACTCATTGTCCAAAATCAGCCTTTCCTACTGTTCTTTCTCCAAGGGAAGTGCATGATGTTTCAGTCAGTCCTAAAGATGTGTGTAGATCTCGGAGTCCCTCGCCCCCACCGTTGTCACCTGTACAGACTGAAGGATTTGAAAAATGGAAAGATGTCATCTCAGAGCTTTCAGCCTTAGAAAATAACAGACTTGAAACAAACATTAATCAGCCTCCATCTCTCACACCAGCAGAAATAAGCAATGACAAGAGTGATCACGAAGGTAAAATACCTAAACCTAACAAATCCAGTAACTCTTTCTTTTTGCTCTCGGAAGACAGCTGTGATTATACGACAAATCATGAAAAAGGTGAACCTACTATAATTTTTCAAGATTTAATGGATCGCATTAATGAAAAATTAAAATCAATAGAAGCTACAGATACGACAAACCTTATAAACTTATCTAGCAGTGATTGTAATACAGATAATGATTTAAAACTGAGCGATTTAATAACTTCTCTTTTGCATAATGCAAAGGCCAGTGATTACAGTTTTATGGAATTATTGAGTCAACATGACAGAAAGGTAGAAAATAAAATTATTCAGACAAGATTTCGAAAGCGTCAAGAAGCCTTATTTGCAATGCACCACTCTCCCGATTCAGCCATGTTTAGAAGGCAGTCTCTGCAGATAAAAAGAGAACTTGCTAGTCTTGATGAATGCTTTATAAGAAAAAAGTACACTGAAAAACATTCAAGGAAATCGATGCGCAATGATGAGATATTTTCGGTAGACAAAGAATTCTGTAATTTCCATGAGCCTTCTTTACAAACATCTGAAAACCTTCAAGATGATAATCATGCAGAAGCATCCTTTTCACCAGATTCTGTATCACACTCATTGCAACTACCTCTTCATAGTTTAGAAACTAACTTAGCTTTTGATACATTTTCAGAAAGCTTTAAAACAACTTCCTCGGAGAAAAGCAGCATAAGAAAATTGCAGGAGAACACTGTAACAGGGAAACACTTTCTGCAAAATCATAGGGCGAATCCAAAGTTAGACAATGCTCGAATTCCTTTGAAAAACGATGTCCCCAGGCTTCTGAGCAGAACTAAACGAAATATTGTGCCTCCAGGGTGGTATTCTATATACGTAACAAATAATTATGTTTTTAAAAAATCCTCTAGGACCAAAAGAGTTTCTGATTCTGCAAAGAAAAAAGATCCCGTACATATTACTCAGTCTGAAAGCTCGCCGAATATAGATCTAAATAAAATCGCACTGAGTTCTAATTTGCAGGTTGTTGTGGAGCGCTTGGAAGATACAATAAATATGGCCAAAAAATCTTGGAATAATCTGCCGTTATCAGAAGGCTATAAAGCATCCAAGAAATTGGTAGAAATTGATGGTATAGATCAAAATGCTGGTAGAATTATGAATCTTCCTGGGAGTCGAATGACTTGCGAAGAGCAGAGTTTGTCAGAATCTGTGGCTGCATCTAATGATATCAGAAACAATCATATGCCTACAATAGAACTGAATGACAGAAGACCTGACAATCTGAAGAAGTCATCTAAAGATACCGCTAGCTTGGTTTCCACTGTGAAAAATGTACCAACAAAATACGAAGTGAATCAGAGTTCTCTTTCTAACTATTCTAGTTTTATCAAACTCATGTTTTTATCTGAGGTTCAAAGCAGTGAAGGGGTCAAATATACTTTAACTTCAGTAGGTACTTCTGAAGCCAATATCGCTCTTCCTTCTGAAAAATGCCCAGCGCATCACGTACTTGAAAACAGAGCAGAAACAAATGAGACTGACCCCGACTCTAACTTTCAGAGTTGTACTTCTAGTCTGAATGATCGTCACACTCTTCAAAGACAGCTGGACACATTTAATCATGCACCACACACCACCGAATCTTCTGCAGTGTTTACAGATGACCAGAATAGTGAAGAACATGAAGAACCTAAGGAAAACCCAAGCGGTGCTCTGGATTCATCTTTTAAAAGAAAGCCAGGTAGACCTAAGAAGATAGGTCCTCAGGTTGTGAAGCAGATCAAGCGACCAATTGGAAGACCACCGAAACCGAAGTCTGGTCAAACCGACGTCACTCTTTGCCAAAATGAGTCTTTTAGTGCTGGAAAGAATAACCTGGAATCTCTCGCGTCAGAAGTAAAAGAGGGTATTTATAAAAAGAGTATTACTGTAACTATTATTTATGGAAGATCAAGAAGAACTAAAAGGCATGTTTCTGAAGGAGGTGTAACCAGAAGCAATGTTCTATCTTTAAACAGTAATGTTGCTGATTTCCCAGCAGAATATACTAGGCTCAGAAATGTTAGAGAATATGAAATGGACTTGGGTGAACGAGTAAGTGCTGTTTCAAGCTTAACTACTCAAAGTAAGACCTTGGGGTCTGGCTTTGACTACGTGAGACCCATCAGGAACAATCCTCTGATACCTCAGCCTTCCAGGAACGTGCTTCGGCCAAGTCAGAAGCCTTTGGCAATAGTTAGGAAGCCTGGTAGACCTGCAAAAGTGAAAATCTCTGGCATATCTGTGACTATTAATAGGATCTCACCTCAGGAAAGAGAAGTAAGTATTAGCAGCTGCTTGCCTCCTTTGGAGCCAGAGAGCATATTAGAAAAAAGTCTGCCTGATCACCAAGGCAATAGCATGAATACAGGGCCCATGGAAGCTGAAAGATTTAAGAATGGATCAAAAAGTATAGTTGCTTCTGTACCTTTGAGACATTCTATTAGGGATAGAAGACCATCTCTGCATTTCTTACATTCATTTACATCTCCGAGCTCACGTATCTATAGAAATGCTTTGCTCCATACGTCATACAAACTCCATTTGCAGAAAGGTCGGAGGGAAAAACATAGGCAGTCAAAGATTAAAATGGCTTCCCGAGGTAGCCCTGGAGCTAGAAGTTCAAGGAACTCAGAAAAGTGTTTGGAAGACAAATTCATACCCATTTCTGAAGTATCTTTGGACCCTGTAATTTCTTCAAACCCTTTGCTTAGGTGGTGGGCTGCTTCTACTTCCAACGATTCCTTGTTAGAGGAATTAAACAATAGATTTGAGCAGATAACAAACACTTGGGTGCAAGTGAATGGAGACGAAGCTGAACATTGTGTTCATAAAAAAAGAAAGCACACTGAAAATGATCATTTCAAAATAGCAAACCCTTTGGAAACCTGTCTTTTAGAACTTCAAGTTTCACCTGTAAAAATGCTTTTTCAGAAAAAGTGTGATTTGAACGAACTCCGTGCCTGGTTTATGCAAACAACAGAAACACAGTCTCTTTCGCTAGTTAGAAAAGCAAATGCTAGAAGCCCTTTGGAAGTGATAAATCCCCAAGGGATTAAATTAGGACCCACATATTCCGATTTTAATACTAGCCCCTTCAGAAAGCACTTTAAAAAGTTTGCACTATCCTCTCCTTCGAAGTCAGCAGGGAAGTTGCATATACTGCATAAAGCGGGTAGCTCTCCACTCTTCAATGTGAAAAGGAATTTCCCGCTAGCGAGGTTAAAAAGGACTGACTTTACGAGGTTGCACCAGGCAAGGTGGAGAAGAGTGAGAGAGCTGCACAAGCGAGGAGCGGTTGATTGGACCTCTCAGAGGAGGGACTTAGGGCTTTTCTGCCAGAACCAAATTCTAAATATGACTGAGGGGGCAACAAATTCCCAGAACCCATTCCAAGGAAAAGACACAGGAGCTGATCAGGTTATTTTGCCACCTGAGGTCAGGGATGACTTTCTGCCACAGAGAGTGGCAGTGTCTGCCTTCAGGACACACGTTAGTTTAGACAGTAAGTGCCGGTCAGGAGCTGAGACTGGAACGGGTGGCAGCCGAGGTGATTTTGAAAAGGGAGCAAGACTAGGAAACGTGTGTCCAAGCAGTTGGAGGTCAAAAACCTTCAGAGACTGTAGGATATTTTTGAGGAAGATCAACTGTCTTGAACACAGAAATACGTTTAAACTACAGGCTAGCGTCCACTCTCCTGAATCTGTTGACAGTGGAAGTAGGCATCAGACTGATAGAGAAGAATCAAAGCGCTTGTCCTTAAGATCCCAGTCTGCTAGGCAGACTTCTAAGAAGCAATCTAAAGAAATAGAAAACGCTAATGCACATAGTCCTTCAACTGATACGTGTGCTGGCCAACCTGACAAGAGCAAATTAAGTAAATGTGCTAGCTGTGAGAATTCTGATAGCCCCGGAGTGCTTAGCAAATTGAACAAAAGAAAAAGACCACCATGGACGACCACAGAAATGTCAGCAAAAAGACATAAACGACTCTCTTGCAACAGTGGACAAATGGCAAACTATTATTCAAAATCCCAACTAGGTAAGTTTCTCTCTGCTTAATGTTAAAGTTTCATTGTAGGTGCCTTGAGTGCAGTATAAGATCATGGGTAAAAGGAGCAACCAATTTAGTTTTATTTCCAAATTATTTGGACAAACTAATTTCTTGGCACCTAGTATGAAACTCATGAAATTAGGTGCTGCTTAATGTCCAGCGTACCACCCCGCTTCTTAACGTGACCACGATTACCAGCAAAGTAAACGATAGGAAAGACCTATGGCTAAGCTGGTCTCCTTCATATAATATTAGTCTGCTTTAGACAGATCTAATTTAAAATATAGAAAGCAGTTTCCACAGATAAATATGCCCAAGTAGCTGTCTAAAAATTAACTATACTACAGACTACTATCAGTTTATTGTGTTGCTAAATTAATAACTTTGAAACCATGTGGCTGGCTAGTTACTAACTTGCTGGAGACTCGGGTCCTGGAATATCAGCCCACATTTCCCATGAAGTCCTTACATCTGTTGGTCCTGCTGAGGAACCGCTTTCAGACTCTGCTTATTTAAAGAGTGTCAAGAAACAAGATACTTTTTCCAATAAATTAGCAAATTTGTTGAGTAGATTTTTTTTTTTTTTCCTTTTAGACATTGGGCTAGATTCCACAGATAAAAAGATGAGGATTTCTTTGGACAGATCACTCAAAGCTTAGCAAGAAAGAAAGTCACAGGCAATTTTAAGTATGCTAAATTCAGGATGCAAATCAGAATTACTTTAGCCAGTAATTTCAGGCTTTCTTCCGTTATCCTGACTTGACATCGGGCCTTTAGGGGACCATTAACCGTAGAACGTCGCAGAAATAAGACAAAACCTCTCGTTCCCAACATAACCAGTTCCAACTCTACTTACTGAAAGTCACCCCACAGTTCAGCATATGCGGAGTTGTTTTCACTTTTCTGACAGAGTGTCCGGATGCATTTGGAAATTTAAGGAGACTTTATGATATGGTTGTGTGGTTATGTTTTATATTTTAGGGGAGTTTTGGGGCAGAATGTTAGGAGAGATTGGTGGCGTTATTATTATTACTTTTTTTTTTTTTTAAGAATTTAAAGCTAAAGTAAATATCAGGTCTTATTAACTGTTAAATATTAAAATATTAAAAGTCATTAAACTTGAGTTTTAACAGGTTAGGTGATTATTATGGCCCCCAAATTCAAAATCAGTTAACTGAGTAACTTTAAAATGCTTATCTAACATGTAGTGATTAAAAATTTTAATTATCTAACATGTAGTGATTAAAATGATAAAGGTGACCAAAGCAGAATCTCCATTATGGAAGATGAATCTAAAAATAATGTTCTGTGTTTCTTGCTCTCAGGATAACTAAAAATAACATTGTAACAAAGAGTACAAGAGGAAAAGAGGAGAAAAGCCCTGGTAGTAATTTTTTTAGAAGCCTTATAATTCAGCTAGAAGTATTCCTGTTTTTAGTACTGTCATGAATGGAGAATAAAGCATATTTCTTTTTAATTCTCTACACCATCCTCATTTCGTGCTGTTAGAGTTTATCCAAGTAGTTTGCATTAATTCAGTTACAACAGAACGGTATTTTGTCCTTCCAGCTTCTTAACCATTGTGTTTTCTGAAGGTATAAATATAAAATTTACTTTTAATGTGGTTCTTTATCTCACTGAATATGAGATCACCCCAGAAAAATAAGATGGAAGATGCCTAAATACTTTCCAAATTCATCTAAGAACCCTTTTGGTTTCGTTTAAAATTCAGGAGTGAATTAAAGTTGTTTTTCACCTTTTCTCATTTTAAAATTACTAGTACTATTTCCCATTCTGCTTAGTGTTATTTGTCTTTTACTGATAACTTTCCTTCTTTATTTTGTAACATTGTTTTTTTTTTAAACTCTCAACAAGGACATTATTTTTATGGAGTTGTATTTATAACAACATTTGTTATATTTATCTGATTTTTAAATGTTTCTTAAGATGTTATTTTTTCTCATTATTCTTGGTATTCCATACTTTTTGCTTTTTTTGGAAATGACACTAAAATTCATTGTTAGGTTTATATGTGTTTTCCTTGTTCGTGGATTAATTATTTAATGGAGACTTTTAACAATAGGACTTTCCTACAGAAAAATTAGGGGAATGTTAAATAAATGATGGAATATTTCAATTGATGCAAAGTCTTACTTCTACCATGAATGTCTTGGTTTTGTACATTTCAAGATTATTCAGATATAGTTTCATGCATAGGAGTTTAAAGTTTTGACTTCATACATTTGTACTGCTGTGTTTCAACAGTGTACATGGAAAGGAAAGAGTAAATGTAATTCCATCCTGTTCTTAGTTCAACAAATACTTCATTCCGGCAGTATTTCATAGGCACCAGCGAAGATTTAAACCGTTTGCTTTCCATCTAAATTTACTTTTCATCTAAGTAGCTTTAGATGAATATACGACCATCAGGTATTATCTAAAACATAGAGTGCATTTCATGTCTGAAGTGGACATTTTACGTTAAAGGGATTAGATGGTTAAGATCATGGCTGGTACGTGAATGGAGGAGAGTGACTAGGTGGCTCTAAACGAACGACGTACTCAGATGAAGGATAGAGGTGGGTTTGGAGCATGCAGGAGGGACGCAAACCCAGAATAAGACAATTAGGCAAAAATTCCTATATAGTTACATATACCTGAGTTTAAAGAATGAATGCCTCTTGTTGAAAGTAGACAGGGAACCCTGCCGGCAGAGGAAAGGAAAGAGAGTAAATGTAATTTAGATGTAAAGAGAGTAATGGCATGTGGAAAGTTGGGTGGAAGGGAGCAGGCTTGTTTGGAACACGGAGTCATTTAGGTCACGCTGCTGGGGCCTAAAATAGGAACTAAGGATGTGGCAGAGGGTGGGTGGAAAATGGCGAAAGATCCCGCTATTGAAGGAAGCACAGCCCATGTAATGCCGTCAGCCTCAGTTCATGTTAAAGATGTTTTGAAATTCCACTAGTAGCAGACAATAGATACATTTGAGAGAAATCTGTGGAGAATCAATATTTTAGAGAGTAGAGGAATAAAGAAAAGCATTCAGGTTTTTAGCTCGCATATCTGGGTGGGTGATAGTAACTCACTGGTAGAGCAGCGTTCACTTCTAAACCGAAGGAATTTACTGGGATGTTCAAGAAAAGGCGTTTAGGAAGCAATTAGCTAACATGAGATTGTTGCTCGGGGGAGAGGTCTGAGCCGCAGAGGGAGACGTGGGGGTCAGCAGATAACAGGCCATGAAAATGGAAGTGGTTGCTCAGTGTGCAACAGAGACCCTGAGACCTCAGGGCCCCAGAGATAAGGGAAGAAAACGATGCGCACGGGAGACTGGTGAACATAGTCCGGAGTTCAGAGGCCAGGAGAATGTGGTGTGAAGGGAATGTGTGTTAAATGGGAGGAAGTCACAGCTACTGTGTTGAGAGGTCCTTTGCACTGATTAGCACAGGGGCTGTGTCGGTGATTTGGGAGAGAGCCGTTTGGTGAGTTAGTAGAGCCAGAAATCTTAGTGATGCTCAGTGAACACCGGAGAGGAAATGAACAAAATCAGCATAGAAGACAATAAAAGGCTATCATGGGAGAGGAAATAGGCAGTGGTGAGAGGAAGCCAGGTTGAAGGCAGGTTTAAAAAATGTTTAGGGCTCACCCTGGTTGCTCGGGCTCTGAGTCGGCAGCTGGCACGCAGACCACGTAAAGCCCAGGGACCCTGAAGTGACAAACAAATGAACTTAAAAGGTTCTTCCTCCTTTCCCGCTCGCCTGCCTGCCTGCCTTTCTTTCTCTTAAAACAAGTTTGTAGATGCCAAGGGAAAGAAACCAGTAAAAGTAAGATGGCATATGGAAACGGAGTGACCCCTGAATTGATTCTTGAGTCTTGATGGAGCATCACTGGGGAGGCTGGTCTTGACCAGGAAAGTCACTTCTCTCTTAAAGCGTGAGAGAAGTGGGAACATTCTGTAGGGTACACATCGGTTTATAAGTTTATGGGAAGAGTGCTAGAGGTGTCAGACTGCTCTCTGAATCAAGAGCTAATCTAAGATGTGGGATGGAGGGACTGCAATTTGAGCAGCGTGGATCTGGTTTGAAATACTGTCTCACGTACTAACAGGATTGAACAGCTTTGTGGTTTTATCTCAGCTGAGAGGATGCAAGCTTGCAGAAGGTGGGCCCTTCGAGGTAACATACTCGGGTTTACCAAGTGGGTAAAATAGGACAGAGATGAAGGCACGAATTCATTCTGTGACTGGTGAGAAGCTGTATGGTCTGAGTTTATTCTGGAGTGTTTTCTGATGGCAGCACACAGTATAGATTGGGGGAGAGGCAGGCAAAATGGAGTGACTGAGGGGCCCCCCGTGCAAGAGATGATTCTTGAGGTGAAAATGACCTAAAATGGAAGGTGACTATTGAAAATAATAAAATAGGCCCTTTTGATGTAAGTCTTTTGCGTTCCCAAACGCTTTTCCTAATTGATGTAGATCTGGATGTAAATAAGCTGACTTTGGACACCTCTAAGAAAATTTTAAAACTAAAATAACAATGCAGACTGGATGCTACTGTGCTCGTAGTGCTTATGCTAAACTACATTTTTCCCTATAAATTCAGACTTCCAAGTTGACACTTCGAATTGGACTCTGAGATGTCAACTTCTGTGTGTCATCTTTCCTTAAAAATGCCTGAATACACACTTGTTCCGTTCCGAATTCTGGCTCCACACAGGTTCCACACTGCGGGTGAGTGCGCCTCTTCCGTCACCCCGACCTGGGCCGCCCCACGCCACCCCCTCGGCTCCTGCCTGTGACTGTCTGAGCACATTTTTCTGAGTCCTAACTCACAGTGCGTCTGGGTGAGGCAGCCCTTGGCATAGATTATTCTTAAAAATATTTTAATACAAGTTGGATTTAAGTTTCTGGATATGCCATTTTCAACATCATACTCATTTATTGGGGAAACTATGAAGCACAGAGAAATGGTTTTCTAAATTTGATTTTGATACAGTTGTCCCAGACCAGTCACGGTCACCTTTATCTAGTTTGTTAGACCAGCAATGCAAAGATGGTTCCCAAGGAAGAGTAGCTTCCCAAGATGCTCAGTGTGCCGAGGGCTCTGTGGTCTGTAATGGGGAGATGCTCAGCTCCCTGTCCCATCCGTTCAGTCACAGCGCCCCGCTGGCATGTCGGGCTGAATCTCCGAGCTTTGTTTATCACACTTTACTATGCCACACAGAACACGATTAGGGATGTTAAGGGGGTCTGCTCTCCACCGTCTCTATGTAGTGATCCTCTGGGGTTTCTCTATATTTATTGTGACAGTCCCCAGAAGAATGTAATGCCCGTAAAAGTTTATTTCTGTACCATATTTGTTCCTGTTTCACATGAGTCTAAATTGAAAGTACTTATATTAACATTCTCTGTTAAAAGAACACTGAGGTAATACCTGCAAGTCAAAGCTGATGGAATCCTGATCAGTCTAGTGTGTAAATTTCGTTTTTGTAGATTTTGTAGATTAGATTTCGTTCCATGTTAAGAAAGGAAGAGCTGTGGCTGACATCAGTTCAGGTGGCTGTCCTGTCTGTGTTACAAACCATGAAACAGTATTGAGTTTAGGGAAACACAGGAGATCGGTGTCTTTTTGAATCTTAATCTACAGTCCTAATTTGGTCAGAACTGGATTAAATGAAGATAAGTTATTTGAATGTAAAAATTCACTGAGATATTCTTTTTTCAAATGAGTTTCATAACCCACCTTGCTTACTGTCAGTGCTCTTGTAAAACTTTGACTCACTCATTAGTTGTCTGATGAAATCAGAACTTTTTCATAGACATCCATTCTGCTTACAATCAAGTGTTTTCCCTCTCACTGCAGTTTTCATAGAAACAGGAGTCAGAGGTTTTGCGTTTCTAACCGTTGCCATAATACTTTATAAAATATAAAGCAGCGTGTAAGTGTATACACAACATTTATCCTCTTAAGACCTGCTCCTAATATAGATTTTTATAGAAAAGTTTTTTCCCGGCCTCGTCATCTGCCGGGTTTATCCATGTGTTGGACGATAGTTACTAGTACTGTTAATGCAGGAATTGGAATAAACACAAAGCTGGTAGCAAGTTCTGAGCAGCACAGACTAAAAGAAGACTATTATTTCTCTACTTCTAAATTTTCTTCATGCACACACACAAAACGTAAAACAGCTACTTCGATAATTCCTTGTCTTAATGCTTTTCCTTAGAATTGGTAGTGGGTATTTTACATTCCATTGCTGTCAGTCACTGCTGAGTTTCTTCAGGATATTCTACTTTACTAGTTGCTCCGTATCTTTCATGGAAGCCACAGGACTTATTTATAGTGAATGCTTTTTTTCTTTTTATCTGCCAGGCATTTGTTAAACAGGAGAGTCGTAAAGGGATTCAGAGAACTTAACCAAAAAAAAAAAAAAAAAAAACAATCGTGTTTAATTTGGCATATAATTAGTATAATTTGAAGAGAGAAGGTGTGTCTCCATCCTAGAAGATCTGGAATGCGAGCAAAATTAATTCTCTGCATTGGGGAGGCTGACCTGTCAAGTCAGGTCTCCTTGGACCCGTGCCGCGCTCATCCGCTTACATCCTGCCTGTGGCTGCTTTTGTGCCAGAAAAGGCGATTTGAGTAGTTGTAACCACCATCGCAAAGCCTGAAATCCTTATTGTCGGGCCCTTTGCAGAAAGTTTGCTGCCCGCTTTAAACAGCAGCATTCGTGTGTGGAGTGACTGTAGAGAATGTCCGTGGATGATTTGTCGTGGATTAAGATTCCGATCTCCAGGTCATCACTGACACCCCGTCCACCCCCACTTCCCACGCCGTGCGGGCAAGTAGTTCCGCTCTGCTTCATCGCAGGGCTGAGACCTGTGTTGTCCAGCAGTGGTGCTGGAGCCCCAAGTGCCTATCCTGCTCCTGCGCCAACCTTTCTTCCTCCCTGCAGCCTCCAGGCCTCCTCGTCTCTCGAGTCAGCCCAGGGTCCACCCTGGTCTCTAACCAGCTGCCCGGGACGCCCTGTCAGAGATGGATTCAGAGCTGCACACCTTTCCTGTCATTCCTTCCCGCGTGCGCCTTCCTTTCTCCCTCCTTTCTCTTCTCTGGTTTTTCACTTAGAAATTCAAAACCCTTCGTTTAGCAATCCGAAAGGCTACCATTTGTTTTCTCCAGCAGCGCAGTTTTCTTTTTAGGGGGGCTGAGCATCTGTGATTATCATCAAGTCAGACCTACTGCACTCATCTGCTATTTGGCGGGGAAAAGGCAGAGTAGGTCACTGAACGTTTCATCTTCCCAGGTGGTTTCTTGCTTGTGTTTGTTTCATTTTACATGAGATGTTGGTTTCTTTACCCTCCAATTCTAACTCCAAGCAACCTGGAAAATGCATTTGTGCGCTACTTTGTTTCTGTGCTACATAAATATAGAAAACTAGATTCTAAAAGCCTGTCTCTCTAGATCCCATTAAGTTAGTCTTTCAAGAGTTTGTCCCGTGTGTCGTGGACGTGTCGGACCTGGCAGTGTACAAAGCCAGACGTCATTCCTGCTCTTAGGCTCCGGCCCTGCCCTCCAGTGTCTGGAGTGGCGACATCGAGTAAATGATTACACAGCCTTACAGGCTCTTAATAATACGTGACATGATGAGGATTCTCTGTGGGGAGATTTTATGAAGTCAGGGAAGTGAGGAAAGACTTCCCAAAGGAAATGACCACTGAGCTGAGCTGTGGAAGGATGAGCAGGAACTAACTAGGCCAACTGGCAGGAACCATAAATCTCCCTCTAAACGCTGTGTTAACTGGAATCCCACAAATTTTACTGTGTTTTCACTCCCTGAATATTTTCTAATTTCCGTTGCTATTTCTTGCTCAGAACTCATGGATTATTTAGAAATGCGTTGTTTAGTTTATAGGGGTTGGAAGATTTTTCCAGATATTTCTGCTGCTGATTTCTAATTCGACTCTTATTGTTGTATAATGGACTCTGTATCATTTTCATCGCGTTGAATGTACGGATGTTGGCTTTACGGCATGGAGTCTATCCAGCTCTGTCTCACTGAAAGGTCCCTGTGTTTTTGACAGTGTTTGAGCCGCTGCAGTTGCTGTGGGGGGTGTGGGGTGGCGCGTTCAGCTGGAGAAGCTGATAAATCGTGCTGTTCCCCTCTCACCCATCCTCCTGGAGGGTCGGTGCGCTCGTCCTGTGGGTCTTAAGAAAGGGGTGCTGAAGTGTACAGCTGGGATTCCGGACTTTCCTGCTTACCCTCTGTTTGGTCAGGCTGCAGTTCATGTATCTGAAAGCTCTGTGACAGGTGACATTTAGGATGTGTGTCTTTTGATGACTGGACCCCTCCCTCCCTCCTTATGAAATGAGCCTCTTGACTGCAGGGAGTACCCCTGCGCTGACGGCTGTTTTCTGACGGCGCTGTCGTCATTCCAGCTTGCTTTCCGCTTGCGCGAGCGTGGTACGTCCCACGCTTTGTTTTTACCGACTTGTGTCTTTCTGTGTGAAGCGGGTTTCTCTCGGGCAGCGTGTGGTTCAGTTACTTTCTCCGCCTCTGACGATCCCCGCCCTTTACTAGACCGCTTCGGTTGATGGGATTGTGCACTCTTACTCGCTCACTTGATTCTTGATTTCCACGTTTTCTGGCTGCTTTGACATCAGCTGAGTATATTGCAGTATTCTACTGAATCTCCTAATTGACTTTTTAAAGTACTTGCCGCCAAGTTTTCCTGCCACATACTTAACTCATCAGAGATTACGTTCAAATGATACACCACCACTTAACATATAGTCTGCGAACTTTCCAGAATGCGTGCGTTTCTCCCCTCCAAGTCCTTGTGGTGTTGTTGATGGATATTTTCTCCTAATAATGTTATAATCACCTGATAGTTTTGCTTTACAGAGTCAGTTATTATTCAAAGAGATATTTTTAATAGAAGTAGTTTTACTGTGAATTTACCATTTCTGGTGCTGTTTATGCTTTTATATAGATCCCCACTTCTGTCTGATACCATTTTCCTTCTGCCTGAATAAATTCCTGTAGCACTTCTTAGAGTGCAGGTTTGCTGTTGATTGATTCACTCAGCCTTGACTTTTTGCATGTTTGAAAAACTATTTTTTTTTTTTACTTATGCGTTTTTAAATGTTTTTCTGAGCATGGAGTTAAAATCTAGCCATGTTTCTCTTTCAGTACTTTGAAGATGCTGCTCCCCGACTTCTAGTTTGCATTATTTCTGAGGATGTTTGCTCTCCGTGTTAAATGTGTTATTCTGGATGTGTCTGTTTTTCCTCTGGATGCTAAAGATTTTCTTGCAAATTAGTTATCTGCAATTTGATTATAAATGGATTTGGTGCCTTCCAATTTTCTTGGGTTTTTTTGTTTGTTTGTTTCTAACTACTTGGATATGTGACTTAGTTTTTATCACATTTTTCAGCCATATTTTCTTCAGATCCGTTTCTGTCCCTCTCGTCTTACCTCTCCTCTTGGGATTCTAGTCATACGTATTTTGTCCCACAGATCACCTGTACGCTATCCATTTTTGTTCCGTTGTGTCCGGTTTCATTATGAATTGTGCTATTTCTCCATTTTAAGTTCATCAACCTAATCTTTGGCATTGTCAAATGTGCCGTTCATATCAGGACATTTTTCATTTCATATATTTTAACCTCCCCAAGTGTGAATGCAGTCTTCTCTGTCAGTACCACCCTTCTCACCCTCGTGCTGTCCTTAGCTTCTTGAAAATCCCAAGTATGTTTCAGATCCCCGCATTGACACCTCTATGTGACACCTGTATCTGTGTCATTTACGGAATGATGGGAAAGGTCCCATTGATGAGTCCCTCCTTGTTACAGATTATGTTCCTGGTTTCCACTTACGTGGTCGTTTTGAATGAGATGTTGGACTTTGTCAGTTTACATTGGATGCTGGAATTATATTTATTTTTTGCAATGAATGTCTTGGGTGGTTGGAGGCCTTTTCCTGGGCGATCATTAACTTACTGAGGAAATTTTAATTCGAGCCAGGGCGCATTTTAGGACTTCCCTCCTTTGTTTCCCTTCTTTCGGGGGTCACTGCCATCCTGCACTTCCTGTCACCCATTGTCGCAACCTTATTTCATACATTTTTGTCATGTTTTAAAGTTGCTTTAAGTGAGATCATAAATCCACTTCCTGCTCCCTCTTCATGGCCAGAAGCAGACGGCCCAGATTTCTTAGCAAATACGTGCCCATTTCCATGTGCTCCGTATGGGAAATAACGCGCTGAGCAAGATCAGCAAGGATCTGTGCTTGTCACACTTCTCTTTTAGTGGAAGATGAAAAACTGAAATAGAAAACATAAAGCAGTGGTAACCTTTGTGTTCATGGAATTAGGTGTTACAAGGTGTTTCTAGAAGTTGCTTTAGGTTGAGTACTTAGGACAATCTTTTCTGAAACGTAATGTATAAATGTGGGCGGAGTTGAACTATGAAGGATATCAGTGGTGGAGCAGCTCGCGGAGGAGAACCCCGAGAGTGAGTACAGAAGAAAACAAAGCCCCGGGCTCAGTCTTCAGAACCTCTGACACCCATCAGCCAGGGAAAGTAGGGTGACTTGGGGTGGGAGAAGGAGGCAGAGAAAAAAATCTCAAAAGCCAGCAAAAGCGAGTTTCAAGAAATAGCATGTCTTAGTCTGCTCTGGCTGCTATAACAAAATAGCTTAGACTGCTTGGCTTAAACAACAGAAAATGTCTTTCCTTTGGTTCTGGCGGCCAGAAGTCTGGAGGGTTCAGTGTCTGATGAGAGCTCCGTTCCTGGCCGTCTTCTGCTCTATTGTCTCCTCTGATAGGAGCACCAGTCCCATCTGTAGAGAGGTGGTGCTGGCCGCGCCGGGCCCGGGAGGGCACTCTTCAGTCCAAGGGGTAGAGGGGACGACCAGCAGGGTTGGATGGCTAGGGCAGAAAGATGTTAAGAACTAAAGATCTGTGATTAGACAATCTTGGTGATTTGAGCAAGTGCGGTTTTCATGGAGCAAAAGGCCTAGAGACTGGATTGGGGCCGGTTGGAATAAGAGGCAGTGCGGTGGTGATGGCACCTTTGTGTCTCATTAAGCTGAGCAAAGGGTCCAGGTGATGAGAAGAGATGGTCTAATACAACAGTGGATAATACAAATCAGCCCCAATCTCATGGACGTAAAATAAATGAGCATTTATTTCACTCATGCGTCTGTGACGGGCCGTGCTAGGAAGTTCGTCTGGTCTCGGCAGGCTCACGTGCTGGGTGGTGGCTGGTGATCAGCTGCGACAGGTGAGCTCCGCCCCAGGTCTCTCACCTGGAACAATCATGTGAGTGAGCAGGGTGATGGAGCAGAGCGAATATAGGGAGGAATAAAGAATTAGGACTATTTCAATTACTCTCTCACAGATGGCATATTCAAAATAAAACAAAACGGAAGGGATCCTTGATTATGTGCATTGGTAAGTTCCTGGGAAGGCAGATGGGAACAGGGTCCAAATACATTGTCTTGTCAGTTTCTGAAATCTTTGATTAGTTTGCATTAGTTTATGTCAGCAACTTGCTAATTGCTTTTAACATTAACTTTGTGTGACATTTTCCTATTTTTTAAAGGTATCTGAATTATATTTATGTATGTATTGGATAGTTGAATGCTTATATCTGAGATACTGCTTTAAGTTAATAATATACAAGTGCCTTAAAAATTCAGTGTCTCTTCCTTCTCCATGTCCAGAGGTCACTTCTAAATCACATAGCAGTTCAACTGTGTTTTCACTGATTTCTGAAAAGAGTTGGTTATGTGTCATTGATAATTTGCTTCATTCTATTCAGAGTTCACGTAGATATCCCACCCCCTAGTAGAAACTATTCTTTTCATTCTAGATGTTTACTTGTGAATTCCTGATTATTGCAGTTTGCTCTAATCATGACAGCACTTACTAGTTATTAAGAACATGCCTGTGCACCAATGTGCCAGTTTTTACATTAAAATCCAAGACTATCAGATGTCCAAGTCTTGCTCTTACCACCAGGATATCCTCCAGGTAGGTAACCACATCAGATAATAAAAATTAAGTCAGGAGAAAAATGTCTGGCTTCTTCTTAACAAAGTGCCAAGACCTTTAATTTCATCAGTACTTGACCACAGAGAAATGTTACTCCTGAAGTAAATCATTTAAAAAGCGAACAAAAGTCTTGCGAAACGGTTTATCCTATCAAGCCGGTTGGCCCCCTGGTAGCCATATTCATGTGGCTGGAGTCTGTGGCTCTTTTCCACTTCATCTTTAAGCCCAGATTCAAAATTAAACTATTACTACCTGTCTACAAAAATTACAGGAACAACCGAATATGGTGAACATTACGGAAACAAATCATACACATTTCTGTCAGCTTCTTCCCACACATGTGCCATTGGATTGTCTTATTCTTAGTACCGGTATTCAGTCAGCTGCAGTCTTACTACATGTCCAGTCAGGCACTGTATTCAGATTCTCTTTACCAAGTGCTTTTCATATAGATAAATTCAGTTAATCCCATCACCCTTGAGATGGGCCTTCATTTCATTCACTTTCCTGTTCAGTGGAAGCTCGGAGGTTAAAGAATGTGTCCTTATCTGGCCGTGATTTGAGGCCGGATCAGAACGCGGGTTCTGCACATCTTCCCTCTGTCCCAATTTGTGAAAATCCTCCTTCTTAGAAGCTGTCTCAACGGTGTTTATCCTGCCGTCTCCCATCTCTGTAAACTCTTAGACCATTACTTTTCATTGATGGTGCTACTTTTCACCGTGGTCATTTAGGAATACTTTTCCCCACCTCCTTGCAGGCTGCAAAATCCGTGACGCCAGACAGCATCACACTCTCGTTGCTAATGCAGCGGGGTAGGTTTGGTTAAGGATTTGAGGGGAGAAAGGATGAGTTCTAAGTGCAGCCACCAGGGCCTGGCTGGTGGCCCCTGGAACTGGCACATGCTTTGTGCAAGGCCCGTCGCCTGGGCTCCGGGAGCAGGGACAGGCCGTGAGAGACAGGCGGGCAGTAACTCCATTTTCATGACCCTGACGACATCCAAAATCTGGGAACACACGTACCCACACGTGAAGGCGCTCCCGTTCAACAACCCCGTCGTGGGGCGAGGGCAGGCTTGAGACAACAGGCTTGAGGATTGTGCGGAGCCTGAGTGACTGAAACGTTGACTGATTCACATTAGTAGACACGATTTCCAGAAGGAAATAAGCCAGCCGTCTAGAATTCGGCGTTAAGTAGATGAACTTAAATCTAATTGTTTAATATAGGTTGATGCATAACTTCACATTCCAAATCCTGTACCAGAACCCCGTTTGCTGCAGCGCACCGCCGACTTCTGCCTTTGAGGAGATGAACGCGAGTTCATGCTCTGACCTCGTGCTCTGCGCGGATAGCTCTCCTTGATCGGGCCGACTCCAGCCTTTGGGGTCGCTGGAAGCCGTAGAGCAGACACCTGTCACGCGTTACGTGTTCTGAAGAAACAGATGAATGGCTGTTACCCTAAAGGGAGAATCACGATGGATTTACAAGCCAAGCGTTCATGTTCGGGACAGGGTCACAGATCATAGACCCTGCAGCCTTCTGCTCATTTGTTGTGAGATCCGGAGTAAGAAGTCACCCTCCTTCCCTGAACCTTGTGGGCGGGTGTCAGAAGTGACCGCAGTGATGCAGAGAAGTCCAGCAGAGGCCTGACTTGCAGCGCTTGCTCTTTAGTTGTCCTGAGACCTAGTGTCACACTCACATCATTTCCCGCAGCTCAGCCAGCTTGGGGTTCATGGTCCTTATGACAGAAATGAACTGTCCGCTATCTCCAGCAATAAGTAAAACAAGTTAGTAGAGCTGGCATATTGAAAATGACTTGTGAGAATTAGAAACTGTCAGTAATAATGTAAATCGCAAATAGTGGTTTGGCGCTTCCACGATGTGCAAAAGCACCGGCTCCGCAGGCGCGCGGCTTCGCGTGGTGGGGGCGCCGCTCCCCGAGGGCGGGCGAAAGTGCTGCAGCAGAGCATGCAGCCTCCAGACCACCATGCCGGGCAGCCCTGCCCCTGCCAGACCCCCCTCCTGTGGAGCTTCAGTCGAGCAGAAGCGGCCTCCCTGCCACTCTGCCCGTTTCTTCCCCGCTTCACCAAAATATGCGGTGTTAGCCTGAACCTGTGCCTTTGTCTAGAGCTGGTCTGGCTTATAAAGCTGTGGCTGGCTCGGTGGGTCATCACAAATGTGGAAGGAACAGCCAGGAGGGTGTCACTTAACCTTTTACCCCGCAGGTGCAGATGAGACTGAATCCGAGGGAGGATAAGGTTACTTGTCCAAGGTCATAAGGTGTAAATCTTATCAGTAGTGTCAGACCTGGAACCCAGATCTTTACATGCCTTCGCCCAACTCTCTCCTCTCAGCGGTTCCACTGCCCTGGGACAGTCACGGTGTCAGATGCTGTCACTGCTGCCGCAGTTTTCTAAACAATGTGAAACAGAGAAGCATGAAATGAAAGGCTGATAAATTCAATGATAATAAAAGTAATGAAAATAGAAAATTTAGAATGGTTCGTGGCAGTCGCGGCGAACAGGCAGAGCTAGCGAGGTGTGAGGGGAGAAGAGGGAGGGGGACTGCAAATCACTTAGAACAGAGTATTCATCTTAAATGTCTGTCAGCTGAAAAGACACCAACTGACAAAGAACACAGGAAGGAACTACCAGATAGAAAAAGACAATCAGCCTTCCTGAGAGAAATGAAACCAAACAATGGCATATCATTTTTCAGTCGTTTCTAACGTCCTTCAGTTTTATACATTATTGGTAAGAGTTGAAGGAAGAAAGACATTTTCATACATTGCTGTTCAGTATAAAATTGTAGTCTATGGACATTTTGGTAGTATCTATAAAAAATGAAAAAAACACACCCTTTGAACCAGCTTTTCACTAACCCTGCAAGTAAACCTGCGCACATACTCAAGGAAACAACAGTATTTAGTTACCACATTGATATTTTAAGCAAAAGATTCAAATAACCCACAAGGCCCTGCACGTGCTGATGAAATAAATCACATGCGTCCAGCGCAGGACCCGAGGTGGCTGTTAAAAGAATCAAGCGCTCTCTGTACAGCTGAGAAACGGTTCAAAACGCACGTTTGCAAAGCACAACGCAGGGCCGTACAGAGAATGGCGAAGCGGAAGACAGCGGACACACGTGTGTCCTTGAAGGGGGCCTGCCGACACAGGATCCTATTACATTTTGTAGTGCTTTTTAATTTTGCAAAGGTATTCGATTTTTGAACAAATGATTTTAAAAGTACATCAGTGAAAGCTGAACATGAATGTTACCCTTGGCACGAATCGCATGGTTATACAAATATGACGTTACACCTAACCAGTCAGTGTCTTCATTTCCGAATGTAAAGGAACGTGTCAAAAATTCTTCTCGACCGCAAATGACTGGAAAGCAGGGGCCCACGCCCCCATCACTGTGTCCACCAGCGCTTTCCAGCGTTGACTCGGGTCTTGTCACCTCATGGAAGTGGTCCAGCAAACGGGACGGACAAGCGCTGCGGAGCCCTGATCAGAGGCCCGGGTGGGCGTGGTGGTCCCACATGCATCTGACCAGGCCCTTCTCGAGCTTATTTTTCTGCTTTCCTGTATTTTCCTGTCTTTGTGACTAGGAGGCGGGCAGTCATCAACGAAGTTCTTTCCAGCTGCCGTCGCAGAGCCTCTGGCCCTAACACTTCAGGGCTGCGGGGCTCCGTTTCTGTATGTCAACCAGTGGTGCCCGAAGTTTGCGCACCCACAGCCTTTAGGGGTATTTTTACGAACTGAACGTCTGTATATCACTACTGACATTCAGTTCTTTTTCAAATCCACGTGATGTGTCCTTCCCGCGCGCGTGCCTGGTTTTGCGCCCCTGTGGGTTTGTGAACCCACGTTCTCGAGAAAAGTCACTTTAAAAAGGACTGTCTTTGAAGGCTTGAAAAGAGCAGTAAGGTAGTTATTAAAGTGTCTTCTCTGATGAACACACCTGTGCCGGACAGCACACACACACACACACACACACGCAACTTGATGGCCATGAGTTATCGCGTCACGCCTTCATTTTTGTCCTGGCTAACGTGACTATTTTCATAGCTTGCCTTAGTTTCTCAGAGAGGTATCCGTCAAATCTGTTTTGGAAACACAAGTGAAGCTATGAAGACTGGCAGTCGTGGCAGGAAGGGAAAACATGACCGCCTTGTCTGAGCTTTGCTGACCTAGAAGGAAACAAACGTGGCCTTAAGGCCATCGGTCTGAAAACCGTAACCAACGTAATACTTCCGAAGTCAGTTAAGCTTTGTTAGGAGTTTGTATCTTGAATCTGTCCTGAAACCATGTCGTCCAGCGGAACCGGGCTGTCTGCCAGGGGAGGGCACGGGGCCGGCTGCTGCTCAAGCGACGGAGGGCTGGGCGACGCTCTGCTGGCTGGGCGGACAGTGAGTCCCTCCGCTGAGCTGCGAGTGGGGGCCGGGAGAATGTCAGCGAAGCCTCGCAGCCGCTGCCGTCCACCACTTCCAACAAGTGCCTGAAGTCCTCAACAGCGGTTTCTGCTAGATCATAGACCTGCGGCCGGAGAAGGCACAGGACAGGTGGCTCTAACCCTGCTCATCAGTTGGGTGTCACCTGAGCTAACACGGAGCGAGCCGTTGGTTGGTGATTCCTCTCAGGACGTGAGCTGTCGAGTGTTTGAGCCTTGGGCCTACGGTGAAATGCAGTCCATACGGAGACCAGCTACCCTGTGGACCATTTCTGAGTCGAAACAAGATTCTCAAGAGTAGTTCTGTCCCAGACGTTTTTCTGTTGTTTTCAAACGCTTCTAAGGTCTGTGAGCAGCTGCTGTGCATTCAGCACTTCCATCTCTCCAGACTGTTCACCTCCCTCGTCTCAGTCGTCCTGGAGCAGCAGACATGGCCAGTGGAAAACAACTCAGGTGCAGGGGGTCTCACCCAGTGCCGAGAAGGTTTAGGAGGCGGGACTCAGTGAGACTGTGGCATGAGACACCAGTCTGCTGCAAACGGGGTGTATGTCCAGGAGGGAATACGGTTGAGCAGATATCTGACCAACTCAATGTAAATCCAAACATGTTTCCACCACTAGAAGATTCTTTGAAACAGACAGCCGGCCTCAGTGTCCGGAATGTCCTGGAGAGCTGGCCACCGTGTGGCCTGGACAGCTCAAGTTTCACCACGAGACCAGGACTCATTTTCTACTTGTGAGGCCAGCGAGTAGGATGCGTGAGGAAAAGAGCAGGGACCGCGTTCCATTCCAGCTGGGTGACCGATCACCTAGGGCACGTGTGCTGTACCTGACACTTGCTTTTCTCCTTCCTTGTAAGTCCGCCAGCCTTGCTTGCTGGTTTTCGAGGTGTCACGTGTAGGAATGTGCCTGGAACACGGTAGCATTCAGTAGAAGTTAATTCCTTGTCTCCTAGGAGGTTAAAGGACAAGTTAAAAATGTGTGACTCTGCCAGACTTAGTGCGCTAAGTGTCCCGATGTGTCCCGTTGACATCCACGTACGCGGCGGAGGCTCTTGTCCGCGGGCATCTGAGTGGCGTGTCGAGGTCCTGGCTTACACGTGTATTCTGAGCAGCAAGGAAGCCGGAGCTAAAATCTCGTTCCCTTTGAGCTGAGAAGTGTTCCATCGCGGGTTTCTGGAGCTCCGGACAGTAAAACTTGTTTTCTGTTATAAGGCTCATTTCTTTGAAATTAAAACAGAACTAAAATGTTTCACACTTCTTGTTTTTCCAGCATGCCTCCAGTGAAAACTGATGAGACACTGAATTTGTCCGATGGAAACACAGCAAGTTGTCCTTTGAGCCCCATTAAGATGTGCCTTACCCGCCCCGTTGAATGCAGTCTGAACTTGACAGCAGCGTCTCTAGTGAGCTGTGCAGTTCATAACCAAAATCAGCGCGAAGAGAAGTAGACTGCAGATCTTCTTGCACTATCCTCGTTTTGTATGTCCATATTCTTTCTGCTGAACAATAAGCATTTCTCAATTGATCTGGAAATATTTCTAGTCCTGTGATTTGTCTTTATATTAAATCATTAGCATTAATCATCTTCATTATATTTGTATTTTTTTACATGCTTTACACTAGACCATTGTGGGATTTTGCAGTACAAACGGACTTTAATGTTTCTCTTTTTAATGGTATTTTGTGGATTTTTTATGCCCTAAGTTTAAATGCATAATTGTCCCCCGTTTTCTTTCTGTGCACCAAGATTTAATATATTATACATTCTGTGACTTAGAAGGCTAGTATTGTAAACTTTTGTGAACATGACCGGACCCATGAACAGTTGATAAGAGGGATACCAACTACCTCGAAGAAAGTTGGCAAAAGGCAAAGGTATCTCTTGGAAGTATCTCTCTTTCAAAGTTATATATGTATAGAAATTTTGGTCATAGTTTATATCAGATAGCATGGTTTCCCTTCCTCAAATCTGAGCTGAGCATCAGCTGTTTCTGTTCTCTGAAACCTCTGAAGTCCGTGGGTTCTAAGAGCAGCAGCACAATCGCATGTCTCCCCTTCAGCAAGTCTGTGCTTTTGCGGACAAGAATGCTGCTTGCTTTCTGTGAGTTACCGGTTGGAATGAAAAAATGGTAAACGGATTTACTTCCGTTGGGTTTTTTTTTTTTTTTTTTTTGGTTTTTTTAGGCATTTTAAAGTATTAAAGGCTGTCTCTGAATATCCCTTACCTTTATAGTGTAAAGCACACCTTCAGCCGTGGCTTACATGACACGTCTAAAACTTGAAAAGTAAGAATACTAAACATTTGGTGCTTAAATTGCTTTTTCCCGTGCCAGAGAGAGCAGACTGGCAGGGTGGCCCATGTAAGTATCGAAGAGCATGGCTCTTTCCTTTCCATAGCCTGGCTATGAAGTAAAATATGGGATTTATTGTGTTTCTGAAGACATTTCTTTACAGCACATTTTGTGGACTAAATCCTGATTTCTCCCCCCCACCCCCCATACGATTTTTTTAAACCACGGAATTTATCAAAAGCTGACGGACACGAGTCTGAAGCACAGGAAAAGACTCCGAGCCAGGAAATGAAGCTCGTCTCTCATTGTTTAACTGCCGCCATGTCTGCCTTTCCCTCATGCTCAATAAGCATTCTTTGTAGCTTTCAAACTCCTTTTATATTTCTGAGTTTTTTTAACGCACATCTAGGTGTGTAATATAGCAATTTGGTTCTAAAAAGCACAATTTTACTTTAATGCCATCTTAAAATATCATCTTAAATATAGGGCCTCTGATAAATAAACCTCATAAAAAAGCACAATTGTTAAAACAGGTCATACTGGTAGGCCATGCCATTTCTACTCTGAATAATAAGGGCGTTTTTCTTGCGGGGGACGGGGGTTGCAGAAGAAGAAAGATTTCCAAAGTCAGGCCTGCGTCACTTTCAGAACACACATAAAATTGACAGTGAACAGCTACCAGAAATTAGTATATAAAGGACTTGTCACATTCTTTTCCCACTAATATTTTTTCAGAAGTATCCACAATAAATAGTTATGCCAAGAGCATAGAAAGCAATTCTGTGACTAATATGTATATGTGAACATCTCCCTCAACCAAGGAAACACCACATATAACAAAATAAGCCAATTAGAGTTGTCAAATTCAAATATTTAGGAAGAGAAATTACCCATGCAGGGAGCATTATCAAAAATGTTAGTTTTAAGAATTGCAAAACAAAAGAATCAAATAACTGTTGAGCTTCGGTACTTTGGTTCATTAAGTTACAGTCCTCCTCCCTGGAAGTAAGGTCCTTTTCTAGCTAGTTGGTGAGATTTCTTTTGCCCTGCTGGTCACACAGACGCCCATCCAGCCATGGTTTTAAACGTGAGTGTTCATAGCCATCACCTGGAAACTTGCTTAGAGAGCAGGATCCGAGGCCACCTGGCCCCAAGTAAAACGGCGTGACTGTGCGCTGGCCCGGGACACTCAATAACAAGACGCTGTGCGGACGCGTCGGTCAACGGGCCAAAGGAACAGTCACAGCAGAAAGTTCAATAAACACCAAGCTTTTTCTGCCTTTGACACAAAAGTAACTTTATTAAAAGAAAATTGAATGTGATTTTAAAGAGCTCCACCTCCATCATGTCTCCTCACTCACTTCTTCATTGAGAAAGTGCACGAGATTAAGTTTAGTTTTCTCCAGCGCCATGGCTTTGGCCCGTCTTGGTAACCTCATCTTCAGTTCTGATTCTGGCTCGGGAACTTCATGATCACTAAACATACAGTGAGAACACATCAACTCACACAGACTTTACAACCACGGTTCACTTACAAACAAAACACTTTTTGCTTCTATTATTCCATTAGTGTATCACTGCATACATCCCAGATTCCATTAAGCTTAATACTAAATTCTATCTAGCAGACCTAACCATGGGAAATCTAGCTTTCTTTTTTCTTTTTAATATGGAACCTGATGTCACCCAGAAAAAGAAAAGAGAAAAACATAATGAGACTTAAAATTCAACAGAGACCTTAACAACTGCCCCAAGGACATTTCTGGAGAACTTAAGTGAAAAATAAATTGTCCTTTGATTTATACAATTAATTCCTAAAACACTAAACAAGTTTCCCGAAAGATATTTTAAATTTAATCAAAACTTAATCTAAAGTCATATACTAAAAATAAACACATAGTGGTTTTATCCACACAGCTAGAAGCTTTCAGCCTCTGAATTGGCAGAACCCAAAACTAAACTCTATGCCTCTAAACAGCCAAATTATAGGCACGACTGTTTCTGCCGTTAACAAATGCAGAGAACTCAGATCTAAACTCCAAGCTTTTCTGATTCAAGGTCAGCTCGACAGTCACATACATGATCACGTGCTCAGTACATGGAAATGTAAACTGAAAGACTATAAAGATGCAATAAGGGCTGTGCCACCTTATAGGAACTAAAAGCACACAAGCCACAGAAGTCAAATGCCCTGTAAGTTTAGATTATCTGTCCACTAACGACTGCGCTGCAGTGTCCAGTGGAAGCAGAGGGCGGTTTCTCCTGACTTCTACACAAAAAGGAACACGGCCTCTGCTTGTTCCAGACGCGCGCCCGTACCTTTCAGAGTCGGTCTCAGCAGTCTGGCGTCTCCTGTTGCTCCTCCGGACTGAAGTCGTCATTTTACTCTGCCCTTGAAAGCAATGTTATATAGTTCATTATCTAAATGCCGACTCAACTGCTTATTAGTTTTCATCTAACTTCTGGGTTACCCCGTCCTTTACTGTCCCTCTTCAAATTTTCTCCAAGTTCCCAGCTACCTTGATACCAATGATCAGCGTCTCTGAGAAACAAAACCCAAGCAAGATTAAAACTAATTCCTTTGGTGCACTCAGATAAGTGGCAAGGGAAAGTACAGGAATTAAGTTAGAAGAAGGCAAATTTTAAATGCATTTGAGGGAATGAAGTGAAAAACTATATAAAGAAAATGCCCCATGAATATAGCACAAAGTGTATGGAGGGTAATGGAAATAAAGGCTGGAAAGGTAGGTTAAGCCCATCAACTGGTCCTAAAGAAATAGAACTTTAGTCAGTAAAGCAATGGTTTCTTTCAGAGTAATCCACACATACATGACCAATTCAAACGTGTCCTAAAACACATTCCAGGGTAAATGAGCCTTTAACTATATGCTGGGGTTGTAAAATTCTACCTGCTGAAAACGTACAAGACCAAGTTTGGCCTGTGATGTGATTTATGTTAAGAAAACATAGCATATATTTCATGTCATAGTATTTGACTAAAAGCAATATGATCAAAACCAAATTGTTCAATATGACCATTTGGTTGAAAATTATATACCCTATTTAGTCATGTGAGACTTATTATTTTTGTTTTTTCCCAAAACTTACTTATTTGCTTATTACTTATTAACTTCTAATGCAGTTATCCCCAAGAAAACATCCAACAATATAGGACTATTTTAATCACTATCCATCAATTCACATTTAAATAATTGGCTATCAAACAGTAGGCCAAATTCCATTTAGATAAAAATTAACCCATCATAGGAAAGAACCTCAAAAATATTTTTCAAGGATTAAAATAATGGTTGTCTCATGGGTGCGATTATTAGTGTTCTTTATATTAGGTTTGCTTGAATGTATTTTCTGATTCTTCTGTAATAAGCATGCATTGCTTTTGTAATAAAAAAATAATAAAACAATAAAAAGATCTTGAATTTCAGTTTTTTCCAAGTGACTCCCTTATAGTCAACACTCACTTTATTCCAGCAAATCCTCTATGTTGGGAAAATAAGAAATAAAATGGGAAGAGGAAAACGGGAACCTGGAAAACCACTATGGGGATTACAAAGGACTAAAATTCTCAACCAATCAACAAATATATAAAATCATCACTGATCATCTGACAATAAATATCTTAATTTAACCCAAACAGTCTTTTGCAACGTGATCCTTTGCATCCTATTTCTTTCAATCACAAGCACTTGGAGCCACTCTGACAAGGTCATCTTTCAGATATAAAACCAAATTTAGTGCTTGCTGAAAGAGCTACAAAGAAGTCAGCACTAGCTGAGACGCCCGCAGGTTGTACCCCCCGTGCGCCCCAGTGGCTCGGCAGGTGGGGTACAGGCCATATAAAGCTCAAGGACCGGGTCTGAGATTCAGGGCCAGAGGAAGGAAAAAATTTTAAACCAAAACTATTCTGAAAGAGACAAAGATAAGGACCTTTACAAAGTATTTCACTAGAAAACAAAATTGAAAGTTTTATTTATCAAGCTAGTCAATCCATACGCTACCTCTTTGAGTCTTTTGTTGAGTGAGTTTTGATGTTCGGGATTGTTTTACACTCCTGAGAGGGGTCATATATGTTTCTTTATTCTTTTCTATTATAGGAAATAAAATGTAAATTAGTCTCATAAGACATTTTAATGGTATTCAAAGTTTTTCATAAAACAAAAGTGACAACTAGTCCTATTAGTAGCTACTGAAAGTTATAAATCACTGTTCTAAAAAGTGTGAAGATCTAAATCAGCAAGTAAAACTCACAAGAACATAGTACGATAGCTATATGCTGAGAAATGTACACACTATAAAAGCTGAGTAAACAAAGTAATATGCCTTCCCAATGGAATTCGAAAGCTGTTTCTTTCATTTCTGAAATCAAAACCACATGTTGGAGAAAAACATGTCTCAGCAAAGATGACACAGAACCGTGTAAAAACTCAGGAGCACATTGTTACCATGTTCTTTCTGACAGACGGTCGCCGTCCCCTGTGCTGCTCCCATTTGCTCACAAGAATCTTTACTTCCTTTTTCTAACTGAGTCTTGATTTTCTCCAAAGTTCTCAGACATGGCTTATCTTTTACTTGCTAGAATAGAAAAATGATAAACATAGTGTTAACACACGTAACATTTCAAGTTATATACTGGTATGAAGTTGTTTTAAAACATTGTAAAACCAAATGAAGGAAATATGAGTGAGCTAAGTCACAAATGCTAACATATGTATAGCTCAACACAGCTGTGCATTCTACTTGGATAAAATGATATGCACGTTAATTAAGAGTAATCTGAAATTACATTACCTCCAGAATCTCATTCAATAGACACAGAAGGTCTTTAGTAAGATGGCTACTGAGTTCTAGCGAATTCAAGGCTTTCGTGTAGACCCGAATTTCTGGTGAACATGGACACGTTAAGATCTCGTTACAAATTTTTAGAGCCAAATTGTCATGAACTGTTAAGGCCTAAAAAAAAATCAAGGAAAATTCTTATAAAATAAAAACAGTATAATAACTCACAAGAACATAGTACGACAGCTATATTTTAATAGTCTGTACATCTAACAAACATTTGAAACAAATGATCTCACCACAATCCCAATGCAAAATGTCAAAAACCGAATGGAACATACTCCTCCCAAAATGAACTCCTCTTCCCAATTCTTAGTGAGCACTGGTACAGGGCTTAGATCTGTTCCCTCACTACTGACGCCTTCATCCTTCAGCCGCTGAGTGCTGGAGGCTGACACTTTGCAGGCACAGACACGGTCCAGGCTGAAGACAGCAGGCCTGTCCGGATTAGCAGTCCCCACCTCCGATGACTCGCAGCTGCAAAGGTCCGAGGGCGGAGCCTCGTCTCAATTCCCCACAACACAAGGTTCGAGTCTGAAACTCCCTGTGGGGTTCACAGGACTCAGACTAAGCACTGTTCATGTCTTCCTCTGTCTCCATTTTATTTCCCTTCTTCAGAATGTTGCGAAGTGATCACTGTCAGCAGCTCCCGTCGTCCACGCACTGAAGTCCGTGTTACCGCAGGCTCCTGTCTCACTTGTCTCTCAAAGTTTCCTCTTGAGGGTTTTTCTATTCATTTTTTCAGTTCTGTCAATCTTTATATTTTTGACTTTATACTATTACTATCCTTTTTTTTTTTTTTACAAACTCTTACTCCAATTATACAACTCCTAAATTTCTATCAATATTCTTTTCCTCTCACCCATTCACCTCACTTGGTAAAATCAATTCTCCTAGTGACTTGCACCCTACTAACCCTTTCATCTCATTTTCATTATACATCCTGCAGTTACTGCAAATACGGTCAACTCCACATCCCTACCCTGATCTTCTGCACCAGTGGCCCCTCTCCGATCCTTAATCAAAAGGATTTCTTCCATAGTGCCCCCACCACCAGCATGACTTGGTACAACCGGATACATTTAACCAAAAGGCTTTTTTTTAACTCTATCCAAACCACTCCCCAAATCCCAACAAAATTTAACTGAACTTATTCAGTGAGTTTTAAGACTAGTAATGCTATTCTTATCCCTTATTACCACAAAAACCCTGACCTCTGCAAGGTCCTAAAACATTCAGTAGCTGTGTCAGTGACCCCCTACTATATTTTACCTTAATACCCTTTGCAATGTCATTTAACAGTGACTTAAATGGAGGGTGCAGTCACTAAATAACAACTGAAATAGAAAAGCATTATTTTCCATCACCTGCTATCTGAAATCATTAGTAACATTAATTTTCTAAGTATGATCAAATGATGAACCCAGCTAAAGTGGTGGTAAGGTTTGCAGTTTGTCTCCTTTCAACTAAAAACAAAAACTTGACACACACTTTGTTCTTTAAATTCTTCACTGTATCAGGAACAATATTTAAATACCCAATGGGTCCCAGATAACACAGGTCATTATTCAAATTAACATCCAGTACGAAGTAGAGAGATGCATGATTATCTCCACATTGTCCATATACCACCTTAAAGAACAGAAATCAAAAATCAAAACGTAGCTTCTCTACTGTCAAGAATTTTTGAGAGGAATTGCTTTTAGAAAAAAAATCAGTGACAACCCTCCCCCAACCAAAAGTCATCATGCTTGCCACCCACAGGCTAACACACCCACCTGGTAATCTTGGGAATTCTCAGCCTCAGGATTTAATCTACTTGGCCTTGTCAGATCGACAAATAACTCAGCAACATTAGTGATGTCAATTTCAGCAAGAGGAGACGATGCCGGGGCATTGGCCAGCGTTTGCAGGGTTGGAAGAAAGGCTTCTTCAAAACATTCCTGATTAGTTCTAGTAAAACAAAAACATTTCAAACTATGCTGAAGGAAAGCCCAAAAAAAAAAAAAAAACATGTAAAAAATTCACCCCACTAAAGATATATTTTCATCTAGGAGAGAGACAAATAATTCAGGTACATAAAATATACTAGTTAAGTTCCTCTTTCATCATTTACCATAAAGAAAAGTATCCAAAACAAAACATTTTAATTCGAGAGGAGCCGGCCGGCCGGACGGAGCCGCAGGCCCCGTCCCGAGGCACTGACAGCACAGGTACCTGCTTGCGTACGCGAATATGGGGAAGAACACGCCGAGGCAGTGTCGGAGCCGAACGTCATCCTCAGTCACCGGGTTGTACCATAACAAGACCAGACGAGAAAGAATCTTGCTGCTCACCAAACGCCCAGAAAACATCAGCTTGGCTAGCCCTTCTGCGGTTCCTGTCCTGAGCTCAGAGACCTAATAAAAATGACTTCTCAGAAGAAAATTTTAATTGGTGCTTCCTTTTTAAGACTTACAATGTGTGCCTTGTCCCACAGCATTTTCACATGAAGTACCCCCAAATCACTTACAATTTATAAATCAAAGGTACATAAGATTTTGTTTCCCTCTTTGAGGTTAAGAGTTTAAAAAACAAATGAGTCACCTAAATATGAAATTCCTTTAAATACCTTAGAAGACCCAACGGGCCTTTTAAAAATGTTGTGAAATCAAAAATAGAACGAAGTGTATTACACGCTGATCAAGATGCCACAAGAAACCCTCAGAAGTGCTCTCTGCCATCCGAGACAGGTGCATGTAAACGAAAGCTCAGGTCACGAGTGGGATGACGTTTGAACAGCAGGTGCACAAGTAATGTATTTGCACACAGAGTAGCCAAAACAAGCCCCAAGAAAACACTGGTTATTAAGACTGAACTAACTTCAGAGTCCGACACAACCTAGATGCATCATCCAGCCACCTCTGGTGCCTCGTGTTTTTCACACACAGAGAGCGGCTAATGCTGCAACCAGGTGGAGCAGCGGTTGGTCCACCAGCCCCAACCCAGAGCACAGTCCCCACGCAAGATCCCAAGAACCTAGGTTCACATCACCTGGGGCCAGGGAGGAACAACTACAATGGAAAACTAAATGAAATAAAGATGCTGCTTCCTCCTCTCTCCTCCTGCCTGCCTGCCTACTTGCCTTATTTCTGACTCAAAAAAAAAAAAAAAGGGAAAGAAAGGGAGAGCAGGGAAATAAAAATACTTATCACAAAGGAAACTTATACATGTAAAGCTCTTAAGAGTACTATCCATACAGCCAATCCTCATTACATGTCAGTGATGGTGTTTATGGAAAATCAGTTCATTCATTGGTCAGTGTTTTGGGGAAGATGAGAAAAGGTTCCAGGAAAGTTATATTAACAGGTTATAATCCATGAATGAAAGATAAGACTAGGGTAGGCAGACAGAAGTAAAAGCAATGGAACGAACAAATACAAAAACTATTCAAAACGCAGAAGTGGGAGCTCTCGAGGGACTGACAAGTAAGCGCCAGGGCACGGACTGCGCACTTTCATGTAACACATTTAGGGGTCACCGCCACCACGGGGGAGGGATGTTCATTCCCTCCACGCTGTGCTCTCAAGAGCATGGAATTGGTGTCTGTGGTTCAGTGAAAGCAGCAGCCCACTGGCCAGGCATCACTATCCCCATTTCCAGGTACGTGTTCACTGTTTCTGCTGCTTCCCACAGTTGCAACCCGACATGTCTCCCAGTCTAGTTCCCAAATAACCAAGGGCCCTCTTTTAAAAATGTCTATGACAGGCTTTCCTGACAGCGGGAGCCACCCTTCTCAAGCAGACTGGCAGGATATTTATCTAAGATGGGAATGGAAATCTTTAAAAGCAGGTATTAAAGACTGTTACTTAAGGCCCAGATGACAGTGAAGAAAATCTAGATTTTTCAGTGGTGGTGACAAAAATAAAGCCAAAGTCACAGAAACCAGTTTAGCAAAAAAGCAGTTCATATGTCAGCAACATCAAAATCCAAACCAAACCAAAATGCATTCATTTACTGTCCAATAGTCTTCTGTTCAGTTGTTTGCCTACCTACGCAACGTCAGCAAGTCTACACAGCACTGAACGATCCCCGACAGGCAGCGGGCGAGACCGGTCGCAGCCCGCCCTTCTGCACGGGTGGCTCCCGAAGCAGAGACGCACCCCAGGGAGCAGCCCCAGCGGGGAAGACAAATGAGAAAGTGCTATCAACTGCCGCCCCCACTGCCTCGTCTCCCAGCAAAACAGTTCGGGCACCTCGAGACACGCCAGCACCCAGCGGCCGACTCTCAGGTCCTGGACCTCGAGAGAAGGGGTAGCGAAGCTATGCTCTCAGACCAGGGCCCTAAGCCTCCCACAGCAGTCGCCGACCATCTCTGGTCCCTGTCCTTCCCGCCGACACTGCAGCAACCAGCCCACCCGCCCTGGCTCCCCCGTGGCTCTCAGACCAACCAGCAGTAACAGAACACGAAACTCCAGTTACTGAGAAAGGAAAAAAAGCAGCTAAGCATTCAGTTGCTGAGAGAGAGTTGAAGCAAGAAAGAACATTTTGTTAAAGGTGGTAGACAAGATAAATTTGCACAAATAAAGCAACTCACAGCTTCAAGGTAGTAGGAAATGATAACTCTCAAGAAACCAAACATAAAGACATGGAGGATTAACCTAATAGAGATTTCAAAATAGCTATCATAAACTCAGAGACATAAGCAAACTCAGAAAAGCAATTCAATGCGCTTATAAAATTAATGAAATAGTACTTAAAAATGAAATTGGATAAGAAATTAACAAAAATTCAGATGCCAAGAGCTCAATACATGAGATGAAGAGTGCTATAGAAAACAGAAGTAGAATAAATCAATTATAAAAAAAAATTGTGAGCTTGATGATAGAAACTTGAAATAATTTAGGTAGAAGAGAGAAATAAGATGCAACTGAAAAAAAAAAGGAACTGTGAGAATGATCCAACTCCATTAGGAAAAGCACTACGAGGATAAGGAGTATCCCAGAAGGTAAAGAGAAAAAGGAACAGAAAGCTTATCTAAAGAAATTATAGCTAAGAACTTCCCAAGCATGAGGAAGGAACATAATATACAAGTCCAAGAAGCTAACAATACCTAGTAATCTAAATGGAGACCTATATGAAGACACATAAGAGTAACCTGTTAAAAGTCATGATTAAAGAAAACAAAAGACAGGAAAAAAGAACATAGCGTATAAGGCACTGTCATAGGTTATGATCAGACTTCTCAGCAGAAATTCTACTGGCCAGGAGAGTGTGGAAGGACACTCAAAATACTGAAAAACAAAAGCTACTCCAAGAATACTCCATCTTGCAAAGCTAGCCTTAAAATAAGAAGAAACAAAGGCTGTCACAGACAGACCTGAAAGAGTCTGCCACCACTAGACTTCCGTCACATGAAACGTGAACTGTTCTAGCTAAATCAAAAGAAAACTCATAAGAAGGAACAAAGCGATAAACAGGCAGATACAAGCAGCAATGTTATCTGAGAACAGGGTAAAACACTAACTTTGAGATTAATGATAAATAGGAAAGAAACATTAAAAATGATTGTATATACACTAATTTGCTAATGATCTCACAGTATAAAAATGACAAAATATGACAACAAAAATATTAAAGGGAAGAACACAAAAACAAAACCTGTATAGGCAAATTAAGATAGCACATCAGCAGAAAAAAATGATAAATAATATTTGCTATATGAGATATCCTATATAAGCCACGTGATAACCACAAAACAAAAGACTGGAGCGGAAACACAAATCACAAATAATGGGAAATGGAGAAAATCACTATAGAAAGCCATTAAAATTAAATGGCAAGAAACACAAGAAAAAAAGAATAATACCAGAAGAGAGATGAAAAGGCAGTGCCATTTTGGCAGATACCAGTATCACTCCAAACGTAAAGGGACTGAACTCGCCAATCTAAAAGGCAGAGTGGCGGAATGGGTTAGAGAACAAAACTCAAGTACATGTTGTTTAAAAGATGCACTTCACAGGAAGGCAAACACAGACTTAAAAAGTGAGGGAGTAGAAAATGGTACTTCAAGCCAATGCGAAACTGAAAAAGCTAGAAAAGCTATACTTCAATTGACTTCCAGTCAGAAAAGGTGACAAGAGATAAAAAACAATGGACACTATATAACGGTAAAGAGATCACTATGTGAAGATGTAACAGCCATTAAAATACATGAACCTAACACCGGAGCAGCAAAACTATAAAGCAGACATTAAGGGACCTAAAGGAAAACGGTGACAGCAACACGCGAGTCGGGCTTCCACACGCGACCAGCCAGCAGGGATCTAGCACGTCGAGCACGCGTGCCAGGCCACTGAAAAGCAGCGGCGTACACACCCCCCTGGAGGGGGCACAGGAAATTCCGCGGGGGAGACCACGCTGCACACAACGCGTTTACGGGACTGAAAGCAGAAGCGCCCAGAAGGAAGACGGGGCTCAGCTGCTGCTCCCCGACTAGCATCTGAGGAAATCCTACTACTGGCTTCTCCAGGCGACGCTGGTCGGGCCTCCGCAGCAACCCAGGAGCTCAGGGGGAGCGTGGCCGCACTGGCAGGACCAAGCGGACAGGGGCGCGCCCCACAGCGGCGGCTGCGGTCGGGCCTGCGGCGGCACCAGGGGGAGGATCCCGCAGCCGCCGCAGGGGCGGAGGCGGTGGCAGGCACGGCCAGCGACTGACTCCCTGACCCGGCCAGAGTCCAAGTGGACTCCCAAGGAGGGAGAAGCGAAGGCTGGTGACGACAAACGCACTCGGCGAGAGAAACCCGACGGGAGGAGTCTCGCTGGGAGCCCAGGCCCCACGCTGCTAGGGAAACACAGAAAGGGGCACAGCGGGCAGGAACGCGCACTCCCCGCCATCCCTCAGGACCTGGGTTCTGGCGGAAAGGAGGTCCAGCACCGCCTGTGGACTCCTGTGCCCACTTCTGAAGGCTCAGAGGAGGGCGGACCAGGGCGGACACAGGCTCTCCCCCACCCCTACCAAACCACAAGAGTATTATCCTTCCCTTTCCCCTAAGCTGCACACCCCTCATCCACCCAGCGGCCACTTCCCACGACCTGACAAAGCAAACACACACTATACAAGTCTGCAAAGGTCAAAGCATAAACTAGCATCCCCTGCCAACATGACAAAAAGTCAGCAAATTAGAGACAAGGACGCATATCATGGGGAAAAACATCACACATTTCAAAATCTCAAGGTATTATGGACTCAAAAGAAAATGACAGTTCATAAGAAAGAAATTTCGAAGACATGGGTGAGTTTCTTTTTAACAGATAAAGAATGCAAAGCTGCAATCATAAAGAAATGCAGATAAAGGAAAACTCAGTAAAACCAGTCAATGAGCTGAAAAATACAATTAAGCAGAAGGCAGAAACTGAGCTATTACAAAAGGAACTAACTGGTTCAGGCAGTAAAAACTGCAGTAAACTAGATCAAGAGTACCGCCGCCGAAAGCTATGGAACAGAGCTGATCGAATGGAGAAAGTTTCAGTGATCTGGAGGACAGAAAGGTAGAAAAGGGGCAGGTGGAAGAAGAGATATTGAATGTAAGAAACAAGCACTCTGAGAACTAACTCCATTTGGAAAAGGTAACAACCCAGAAGGTGAAGACAAAAAGAAGGGAACAGAGACTACAGTCAAAGCAATGGCTGCTAAACGCTTCCCAAGGAGAAGGAAATAAGGAAATTCATCACACGAGTCAATGAAGTCAATAAAACTCCCAGTTACCTAAATGCAAAAAAACCTTCATCAAGACATATAATTTGGAAACTTATCAAAAGTTCAAGGCAAAAAAAGAATTTTAAAGATGGCCAGGGGAAAAAAACAAATAACAAATAAAGTACTCCCATCAGGCTACCGTCAGGCTTCTCAGTAGAAATACTAAAGGTCAGGAGCAAACAGAACAATGTTTTCAAAATACTACAAGATAAAAATTGTCAGGCAAGAATACTATATCCAGGAAAACTCTCTTTCAGATTCAAAGTACAAATAAAGGTCTTCCCCAACAAATCATCCACCACAATCAAGTGGGATTTTTTCTAGGGATGCAAGGTTGGTTCAACATAAAATGAAGCAATCTAAAGCACCAGGCCAAAGAACAAAACAAAAGAATTAAAAGACCTCATGATCATCTCTACTGATGTATAAAAGGTACTTGACAAAATTAAATATGCTTCATTGAAAAAAAAAAAAGGACTCCTGGAGTACCCTGGCGGCTAAGTCCAGTGGGTGTAGTCCACACACATCCCAAGGACCTGGGTTCTGGGTGTGGGACCCAGGGTCAGGGAAGCAATCAAAATGAACAACTAAATAAATACCTAAAACTTTCCTGAAATGAAAAATAATGATAAATATAACATTATTTGACAGAGATAAAGTATTCTTGCACATTGTTGGTGGGGATAGAAAATGGTTCAGCTGCATAGAAAACAGTTTGGCATGTTCTCAAAAAGTTAAAGAAATTATCATAGGAAACCATAAAACTCCTAGAAGAAAACATTGGGGTTAAGCTCTAGGACACAGTTCCTTTTCAGATTTGACACCAAAAGCAAAAACAAACAAATGAGACTACGTCAAAACGATTTACAAAATGGAAAAGGAACCTGCTGGGAGAAAACATTTCCAAATCATATAAGTGATAAGGTGTTAACATCAAGGTGGGCAGAGAAAATAAACATTTTTTCAAAGACATACAAACGACCAATTGGCGTATGAAAAGGTGATTGACATAACTAATCGGCAGAGAAATACAAATCAAAGCGGTAATGATAGCACCACAGTGATGTAATGGTGGTCGTCAAACGGATGAGTGGTAGTAAGTATTGACATGGATATGGAGAAAAGGGAGCCTAGTGCGTCCCCCAGAAGAGAACGTAGTGGCTAGTCACTGTGGAGAACAATATGGAGGTCCCTCAAAAAATTAAAAATAGAACCACCATCGGCTCCAGCAATCCCACTACTGCGCAGCTACCCAAAAGAATTAAATGGATACTCAAACATAAGCATTTTCCTACTAGCACCATTCGCAATATTCAACAAGATGGATGCAGTTCAAATATCCTCCAATGGATGACTATTAAATAAACTGAAATAAATAAAAAGAATATTGTTCTGTAATAAGAATGAAGTAGTGATACAAGTTCCAACATGGAAGAGCTTTGTGAAAGCTAAGTGAAAAAAAAAAAGCCAGACACAGAAATCACATATTCTATGAATCCATTTTATGTGAAATATCCAGATGATTAAGTCCATAGGTAAAATGCAAATTGCTGGTTGTCAGTGACTGGAGGGGAAACAGAAGCAAATTCTTATCCTTAAAGAATACAATTTCCCTTTTGAGATAATGAAAATCTTTTTAAAATCTGGTAGAGGTGAATTTACTAAATGCCAATGCCAGAGGAAACAAAACCAACGTTTGGACGCCTGCAGTAGAATTGAGGTTACTGACAGGGAATGGGTCAGGGGCGGGATGGGAGACAAATGTTGGCTAAGCCCACTGAACAATGGTGAAGAACACTTGACAATTTGGTGGAGGGCAGGGTGTGTTCCCTGGGGAAGCAACCAGTGTCAACAACTAAATAAAATAAAGGTGCTTCTTCCTCCTCTCTCTTTCTGCCTCCTGTCTACTTAACTTCATTCCTGCCTACACATTTCCTTTAAAAAAAAATTGTCAGTATATATATAGCATTTGCACATCAAAAAAATATGCATATTTGTATTAAATGTTTACATATGCTATAAAAATTAGTTCAATAATAGCTTAAGGGAAGAGATGCAATCTTATACCCTAAAAACTCTCAATGAGAAAAAAATTTCAAATCCATGAAACACAAAGACAGGGAAATGGTGAAAAAACAGCAACCCCCTAAAAAGGTCATTCAGTTTTTGTTTAGACATCACTTCCATCTGTGGTATAAATACATGCAATTTGATAGTGATAAAAGAGGTGCACTAGAAGTAGAAAAACAGTATTTGATTATAATATTCAAAGGCAAATCTTATAAATGTTGGTCAAGTTTAAACTTCATTGAAAAATAAAAGTAAAGAAATGGTAAAAATGAAATTGCATAACAACAGGGCTGCGATTACTTCTTACCTCACTATCTAAGAAATCAGAAAGGAGTTTCAGAATATTCTTGGCTGTAGCAGCCTCTTCTTCAGCTCCTTTTGACTCTTGTTCTCCGTTCGTATTTATTTCTGCATCTTCACTTTGTAGGGCTTTGACCTTTTTAGTTTTAAATGGTTCAATCCCAAATATCATCAGTTGGTCAAAGATTGCTTTTAAGGCACTTATTTTCACTGTCACATCATCAATTTGCAAAACCTAAATTGAAACATTCCCCAACCCCCCCAAAAAAAAGGTAAATTCAATAAACTTTTATATTGCATAAAATTAATATGTATCTTATTTTCCTAAATATTTCAAAAATTAAATTAAAATTTCTATTTTAAAATTATTTTATTTATACCATACATTTAGTTATATTTCCTTAAGTTTATCTTCACAGTTAAAAAAATTCCTGTAACTATAGTAAGCTGAATTATATTATTTGTTACCTTATTAAAAAAATGAATATGTTCAACTATGGTTTTCATTTTACTTTTGAAGATTTAGAAAATTTGTTAACTATCTTAAAATTGCTTTGAGCAATCTTTCAAGACAAAAATATTACATTTTAACCATTGAACAGCACACATTAAAATATCAGTACTCTTTTAGAGGTTTCATTAAAGAAATTTTCCCATTAGCTCAAGGAAGTCAGATTTCATTAACAGTGGATTCAGTTTTCAGTGAACTAAACTCTCTTTATAAAAGCAGGCAAACCATAAAACCCAGACATTTATATTATTTTAATCTGAGTAGAGAAAACTGAAACCCTACATGCCAAATTTCAAGGCCATGAAAGAGAGAGATGCATATTTCTACCATGAAAAGGTTTAATATATTCTTCAATGCATTTAAATTTTGATTATTAAACTACTTGAATATGTAACTTGACCTTCAGAATAAATAAAAAATCCCCAGCACAGTGGTCAAATAAGTGAATCAAGAAAAAAGGCTCAAAATTACGAAACTCTGAAGGGAATCTGAAAAACAGCTATTACATTTTGAAGGTGCGCAAACAGTCCGAAGCCAAACGTTCATGGAAAGCGGTCGTGTGCACTGTCAGCAAATCTGAAATGCTCTAGGCTGTCAGCGGCAACTTGTTTTCCTTGCTTAGTCCTTTACTGCCAAGCAACAGCTCTCAATATTGGATATACATTTAAGAAATATTTTTAAATAAAATAATTTCCTTCTCCTGCCTTTCTGACAAGTGTATGTGCATTTCTGAGAAATCTATTTTTAACTATCAAAACTTAATAAAGAAGTACAGATTTCTTATTCACCCCAAGTATAGCTATTTTCCATTAACCTAAAATTTTGCAATGATGGCCCAGAAAATGCCTTTATAAAGATAAACAGGAGCATCCTGGTGGAAAAGAGGTTGTTTGGTTAACTACCTCTGGCCAGTACAGTACACAAACCTCCCAAGGACCCAGGGATAGAGATTGTGGGAGAACAAACAAGCTACAACCACGAAGAACTACTAAATAAAAAAACAAAGTACCTCCTCCTCTCTCTTCCTGCCTGCACCTTTCCTTTAGGGGAAAAAATAATAATAATAATCGAACCTATTCAATAGTTAAAGTTTTTGATCATGAAACTCCTTTCAGTAGCTAAATAAAAGCTTAAAACTCCGTCCCAGGAAAAAATACATAAAAAGGAGGGGAGATTTATTTTACTGCATTTGAATTTATATCAAACTGAATTATAATATAATCGCTTTTTTCCAGGCAAATATTAATAGCTAGTCCCTGAAGAAAGTTTATAAGAGTTCAAAGTTGTTTAAAGAAACAAAACAAAACAAAAACGGTAAACTCTATTTCCATGTCAAGGCTGCTACTAAGTATATACAAATTTTGGGTTCCACAGAGGTTCTGAAACCAATCCCCAACAGAATACAAAAAATCACAGCATTAAGCAACTTCATAATGTTCTAGGATACTCAATCATTAAACTCATATTTCTCCTGAAATGACCACAGCACCTGTTACTGATACTATGTCAGCAAACATTGAAAGGATCAAAATCCACATTTCATCTTTAAAGGTCAAGAGTTCTGTTACTTCCTTTGCTGCAGTACCAAAGGAGACAATCTTAAAAATTCAATGATTAACAAAAAATAACAAGAATATTTTTCTTGTTTCCTTGCTTGAAAGTTCTTAGAATCAACCTTATTGCTGCAGGAAAAAAAAAACAAAAACAAAAAACCTCTGACAACTCTGAAGCAGGCTCTAAGATCAAAAGTCCGAAGACAAGTACAGGCATCCAAGAGAAAAGATAGCCCTCCTCTCTTGTCATTAGGGAAACAAAATCAAACAAGATTATCACTTCACACCTGTGAGAATGGCTATTATCCAAAAGACAGAAACAACAAATGTCGATGAACCCTTTCCACTGCTCATGGGGTGTCAGTTGGTGCAACATTTCTGGAAAGCAGTATGGAGACTCCTCAAAAAATTGAGAATGGAATTCCATCTGACCCGTCATCCTACTTCTGAATACTATTTACCCAAAAACCACTAATTTGCAGAGATATATGCACTACCATATTTATTGCCGCATTATTTATACTAGCCAAGCATTGTGAACTAGCTAAACAGCCATCATCAGATGAATGAATAGGATGTGATATATATACACAATGGAAAGTTATATGGCATTAGAAAAAAATGGAATCCTGTCATTTGTGACAACATGGATACAACCAAAGGGGATGCTGCTCAGTGAAATAAGTCAAAAGGAGAAAGACAAATACTGGATGGTTAAAAAAAATTGAAAAGCAATGACACTCCATTTACGACATGGAGATTTATTTCACATCTTAGAACAAGATCAGATGTATAGCCAAGCACTATAAATGTACCAAAATTATTCTAGCTCATTTGAAATAGACTTGAAAGTGTAATTTAAAGATAAAACTGATATTTTAAGCTTCCAAAAGGATTGCACAATAATAGAAATTTATCTTTGATAGTAACATTATGGGGAAAATAATTCAAACACCATCAGGAACATTAAATGAATTGATTAGATGCCAAGTCCCCTAAGAGAAAAGTAAAACCCTGAAATTCCTGAGGATTGTTTTAACAAAAGCATGGTTTCACTTTTCTTCCTTTGATACAGGGCACAAATGGCTGAATCAGTTCTAGAACACATGACTTCCCCAATTCTCTAAAATTACATGCTTTCTATTTCCTGGCAATGCCACAAGCAACACTAAAGTATGCTTCAAGATAAGGATTTTATCTTGGGAGAAAATTCAACTACTTGTTGAGTTCAGTCTTTAAAAATAATCTTTTCCACAAAATGATGATCCATGTTGTCACAATTTATTTTCAAGTTGAGTATACAAAGCACTCATTGACTATCTTAATTTACCTGTTGGCAAGCAATTCTAACACAAATTCCTTGCAGCTTTTTCTATCCCTGTGCCAACACCAGATGCTACATGAATAAGTCTTTTTACATAGAAGGTGGAGGGAGTTATATTTTACAAGTTAAGCTAGGATGTGAAAGATGATCTAAGGAGTTAAAAAGTAAAACAGATTCCACCGATACAAGATTCTATCCACTCCCATCCACTCAATAATACTCTAAAAACTAACTGCTCTCTCTTCTACAAAATCATTTTTTTTTCCATTCTCTTTGCTATGCAAACATGCTATCATTATCTCTATTTAAAAACTTAAAATGAAAGTTTCTTTTTACCTCCTACTCCCCTCTGCCACACACACACACACACACACACACACACACACACACACACTTGCTATCCCCCATTTTTGTTTCTCCTAATGGAAATTAAAACCTTAAAACAGTATGTCTACACTGGTTGTCTCCAATTCTCTCTTCAAGTCCATTCTAACAGGTTTTGTACAAAAGGCTTTGTTTTTCCCATAAACTACATAATTAATCTCGCCAAACATTTCCTTACTTGACAAGAGGTCAATAATGAATCCTTATCAACCTGTCATCAACACTGGACAGTTAGAGCATTCTAATCTTTTTAATACATCATTTTCACCTGCCTTCCTGGACATCAGTCTCCTGTCTACTTTACCTTAGTCTTTACTGGCTCCCCTTCATCTCCCTTATTCTCAAATGTTGCCTGAGCCCTTGGCAACCACAAGATTAAGATCTCTTCTCTATCTACACTTCTTCCCCAGGTTAACATCCAGTCTCTGTACACTAGTATAAAGATTTCCAGAATCATCTTGTTAGCCTGGAACTCTCTCTCCTATATGCAAACTCACAAACAAAGGTCTATTCAACACCCACTTACATCTCAATCTTCAAATTAACCTTAAGGCACAAAACTCAATTCCTTATCTCATCCACCAGCCATAAAATCTATTCATTTGTTTTCCCTATCGCAGGAAAGGACAATCCCACCGTAACAGTTATTCTAGTCAAAATCCTTAATTATCTTCGACATCTTTTCTCACAAGCCACATCAGATTCCTAAGCAAATTCTACAGACATCATCTCCAAACTTATATGCACACTGCTCAATAATCACACCACCGACCTGAGTCATCATCGTCTCTTCCCGAGATTGTTGCAATGTCTTCCATACGACTACCCCTGCTTCCACTCTTGTAGCCCTATACTTGGTCTAGAAATCTATACACCATATAGGCAGATCCCGTCTGCTGCCTATTTCTGCACAGTCTCCAGGAGAGGAACAGTTTTGCAGGTGCACCCTGGTGGTTCTCTGCAGCCGGGGTGTGGACCACGTAAAGCCCAGGGCCGGGGTTTCAGACCAGTGCTCGGGAGGAGAGGGAAACCAAAAAATGAATAAATACGTAAAATAAAAATGCGTCTTCCTCCTCACTTCCTGCCTGCCTTCTTCCCTCTTTAAAAAAACTGTGCATCTTTAGAAGTTTAAAAAGTACTTTGCTGTATGTGAAGACGGCATGAAACTTGTTTCAGTGCCATAAATAAAGTCTCCTTGAACTAGACACACTTCTTCAATGACGTGTCTACTTTCACGTGACCACAGCACAGCTGCAGTTGAGACAAAACATAAGGCCTGTAAAATCTAAAGTATTCACTCTGGCCTCTTACAGAAAGGTATTCCACCCACTGGTCTACACCGACACCAGGCCTAATCAGATCTAATCAGATCAGTCCTCTACTCAACATGCTCCAGCTCCTTCCCATCTCATTAACATTGAAGCTTAGCATCTTAGTCTATATACCCCCAAAGAAATGCATTACCCTGCTGCCTGCAAACCAGTTCTCCTACTATCCTCACCTTCGCTCCATCAGCCCTAGACAGACATTCTCCTACTCCTGAACCTGTAAAGTCCAATCTAACCTTAGGGCCTCTTTCCCTGCTCCTCCCTCTCAACGGGAATTTCTTACGCAGATATCTGTGGTGCAGTCTCACTTCCCTCTGGCACCAGAGTATCAACTTATTAGTAAGTCCTTTCCGGAGCAATGAGTTCCCTCTCCCTATTACTACTCCATAATCCCCATCTCTATTTTTATTTTCTATTTGCCACACACATTTTACTTTTCATTGTGCTTCTTCATCGAAAATGTAAGTTCCATTAGAACAGTTAACCTTTATATTATTTTTCTCAATGGCTATCTTACTTTTTTCCTAACTCGAGAACAGTTCAGAATATACTATGGATACACTCAACATACTGGATATATTCAAGACACATTTTCTCTATGATTAATTTAAAAATACGTTAAATGACTGACATTACGTCTTTCTTCAACAAAGACATTTTAAGAATAAATCAAAAGGTGAAAATCATCAAATCCCTAAGTTACCCAAAATAATCATTAATATCAATAAAGTTTAACTAGATTAAACTTAAGAGTACTGAACATTTAGTACAATCAAGCTTTTGTCACAAAGTAAATCCTACCTGCAATAATAATACAAGGTGTTTACTTGCAAAATCCTGATTCTGTAGTCCACAGCATCCCAAACACAAAACAGCCAGATTTCTTACACAAGGATGAACATTTATTATTCCTGGAAGAATCTAAAATGAATGAGAAAATAAAATAAATTTAAACAGGTCAAGAAATGTAGAATAAATATTAAAAACGTGGTAACATAGTAATTTCTATATGATTACACAGATCTCTTTTATTTCTACATTGTCTATTAAAGTCAATTTTCAGCTTTTTAAAAAAGTAAATCTTAAATCTCTAAAACAAAAGACTAAAACCAGGTTAAGATGCTGTTTGGTCAAGCGATACTTCCCATCCACCTGCTAAACTGACTCAATGCTTCCCAAAGATCAGAGGACAAACAAAAAACTTCGTAATATGCACTACATCCCTCGCTGGGCTACCTTTCCCAGCAGTGATTCCGACCATGCTGTCACTCTGTCTGATTTCAAGGCCGCCCATTCTGTGTCGTCTAACAGAAATACAGTGCAAACCACATAAGCCATTCTTCTTAACTTTTTAGTTGTCAAGTTAAAAACAAACACATGAAAGTAATTTTAATGTACTTTATTTTATCCAATATATACAAAATATTACTGTGAAAACATGTAATCAACACTGAAAAAACATAATTTACATTCTATGATTTATGCTAAGTCTTTAAAACCAAATGCGTTTTCACACGTTAGCACATCTCAGTTTGGGCTACTGCTTTTAACCATGGTTTTTAACGGGAGGCCAGCAGGCTTCCCTGCTAGAGAAGACAGACCACTGTCATCTTCCCTTTTCACACAGTAGATGTCTACTCAAATATCAGATTCATGTCACCTTATATCAACAGATCAAATCCTGATATAAGTTCACATATGACCACAGAACAATTATTAATGGCATAAGCTTACACTCGTGGGTTTTTTTGATTGCTTGTTTTATTTCATTTATTAGTTTGTTTGGTTTCTCTAACAAATAGGAGTGAAATTATATGGCTTTTCTTTATCTAACTCATCTCACTAAGCATAATAACTTTGACCTACCTAGAACCAAGTTACTACAAATGACAGTATGTCATCATTCAAGAGTTGCAGGCCTTTGAATACATATACATTGCCTCTTTATCCAATCATCTGTCGATAGGTATCAGGCTGTTTCCAATTCTTGGCTATTGTAAACAATGCTGCAGTAAATATAAGAAATGGGATAACTGGACCATGTGAAATTTCTATTCTCAACGATCTGAAGAATCTCCACACTGCTTTCCATAATGGTTCACAGTTTTACATTCCCACCAACAGTGTACAAGAGCTCCCTTCTTTCCACATCTTCTCCAATACTTATTTCTTATCCTTTGGATAACAGCCATTCTCACAGGTAGACATTTCTCACTTTAAGTGAGACTTAAATCTTTGTCTCTGTAGTTTGACTCTCTTATAAGCAGCACAGAGTTGAGTTATAACATTTAACCTTTCTACTCTGTGCCTTTTAAGTTGATTTAGGGTTATTATGACATGAGGACTTAACACTGCTATTTTGTCTTGCTTTCTAGTTTTGTCTATCACCTATCTTTTGTAAATCTCATTTCTTTGATTTAGATAAAAGATACAAATGCAAACCAGATCTAGTGGTAACAAAATACCTCTTCTTCTCCTCATTTGAAAAAGTGTTTATTTCTCACTCATCTGAAAGAGTTTTGCAGAATACAGTATCCTTGGCAGCCAGTAGTTTTAAGATGTCATTTCACTCTCTCCTGGCCTGTGGTTTCTACTGAGAAGTCTGATGACCGCCCGCTGTAAGTGCCTTTATATAAACCACCTGCTGCTTACAGCCCTGGACACCTGAAATATCCTTTTTGTCTTGGACTCTTGATGGTTTCATTAATGGTGCCTTGGTGTGAGTCTCTTCACATTTAGATAGCCAAGTATTCTGTTAGCTTCTTGGACTTGTATACCATTTCCTTCCCCAGGTGTGGAAAAACTTCAGCTATTATCTCTTTGAATAAGCCCTCTGTTCCCTTCTCTCTTGTTCTTCTGGGACAGCCACTACCCTCATGCTGTATTTTCAATGGAGTCAGGCATTTCTCGTAGAGTATCTTCACTTTATAAACAACTTTCTCCTTACATCTAGGTCACTACTTTGTTTCTAGCTTCAGATTTTTTTATCCTTTTGAACCCCAAGAAACATCTTATAAAATGAGCAGGGAGAGGGTTAAGGTTAAAATAAAGCCGGAAAGGTCACCAACATACCAAAGACTCAGTGATGCCATTCATGGTTGCATCTATACCTGATGAAATGGACATCTGCTTCAACAGTTCGTAGCACAAAATAAGACACTTCTGCAGCGTTTCAGGATCATTCTAAAATGAAACAAAATACTCGGCATTCTTAAATGCTTGCTTTCTCAGGCTTTACCTAAGGCATACTATCACTCTATACACAGAGTCTCTGGGCAATCTTATCCGTTACACAACTCTCTTTACCATCTATGAGCTAACCCAGCCATTTTCTAAGTTTCAGGTTCCTATATTCAACCACTATAAGACATCTCTTCTGTCTGTCCCACGGATTCCTCAAACTGAAAATGTCCAAAAGGGAACTATAATTACCCAAGTATCTTCTCCTACTGTGCTCTCTCCATTATGAGTGCTAGCTGCATAGTTCTCCAAACCAAAAGATCTAGGATACACCTCTCCATATTGCTAATCCCCACATACTTCTCAAATTCATCACTTCTCTTCATGTCCATTGTTACCCTGTTCAGGCGGCAATTGTTTACAGCCTACATTTCCTTTTAATAGTCTCCCTGCTACCAACTCATTTCTGAACAACAAAAATCATTCTAAGGCATAAACCTCATCTTATCACCAAAAACCCTTTTAGCAGTTCACCAGGATCTTTGGGTTTTTAAGGCATAAATATTTTAATATTGCTTATACAAGGCCTAACATGACCTGCTCTTACCCTTCCTCCCCACCCTGGTTTATCGCATACTTCTCTCTCTCAATTCTCTAGTTACACGGACTTGAAATTTTTCAACACAATAGGCACATTTCCAACCTTCACACGCTCTATCTGCCTACATTCCTCTAATAATCTATGGAAGAAAAGCATTTAAAGCCACTTGGTTTAAAACCCTCCCTCTACTATTCATGACCTGTATGACTTCGGGCAAGTTATTCACCCTTGAGAAAATGAGCATAATAGGACCAATGGTGGAAATCTAATGAATTCACACTTGCAAAGTACTCAAAGGAATGATTACCGCAGCAAAAACATCCTGCAACTTTACTTATATCATTTTCATTCCGATCTCCAAGCCATTCTTCCTCTGGGGAAGCCAACAACAACCTATGTGGATTAGACGACTACGAAATTTCTAGATTCCTTGACCACAGCATTTATTGTGCTGAGCTACAACTGCACTATAATAGAGTTACAGCCCTTAAGTAAATCAAATGAACACAAAAAAGGTCAAATTAAAGAGATACTAATCATGCTGTATACCATGATTTACATTTATATAATTTTCAGTTAATAGCATTTATATCATTTTCAGTTTATTTTCACTTCTCATTCTAAATTTGCTTCTCAAATTTAAGAAGCCTATAATTCATAAACTATCAAATGAAAGAAATAAGCATACTTACTGGGAAGGTGAGGTGTTAGGAGTGGGAAATGCTAATGGCAAAGAGCTCAAATTTTTTTTTTAATTAAAGACATACCTAAAGAAATACTCAATATAAAACTCTTATCTAACCATCACTCTCTTTAAGAGAATACATAACACTTCCCAAACCAAAAATACAATAAAAAGATGGTACTACAAACAGTAATCTCTTAAAAGACCTCCGGAATTAAATGTTATATAATTGATGCCATTCTTTCTTATGTTAAAGTAAGACTAGTTTATTGAATACAAGTCAAAAAAACTGCTGAATCTAAGCTATAAAGGTTGCTAATTTATGCTTGGTATTTCATAAAATAACACTACTTTGCTTTTTTCAACTTTTTGTTTTAAGGAAAGGTGCAGATAGAATGAAGGAAAGCAGTCAAGCAGGCAGACAGAAGGAGGAGGAAGAAGCATTTTATTTATGTTTATTTAACTGTACATCTTGGTTACCCTCCCAGGCCCTGGGATGAGAACCCAGGTCCTGGGGATGCATGTGGACTGCACTTACGCCGGAGGCAGTTGACCAAACCGTTCCTCCATTTTGCTTTTTCTAAAAACAAAAATAACAAGTTATTAAAAGTTATATGTATAATGGTAAGGTTATCATAGAAATTATTTTCCTAGCAGAGAAAAAATTTCACAAATAAGGGAAAAATGGAAAGACTGATATATTTTCCGCATTAAGGGAGAAAACGATGTTTAGTTTAGATTAATGGCAGGGTGCGCCCCGGTGGCCTAGTGTTCTCATACGTTTGGGAGCTTCCACATACATTCCAGGGTGCCCAGTTCAAGACCAGGGCCAGGGCTGACAACCAATGTGAACAACTAAATAAAAATAAAAGTGCTTCTTCCTCCCCTCTCTTCCTGCCTGCCTGGCTGCCTACTTGTCTTTATTCCGGCCAACAGTTTTCCTTTAAAAAAAAAACTAATTAACAGCTGAAATTAGTAGGAAAAAGTTATCGACACCTTCTCGATGTGGACTTCCTTAATTTCAAGTTGTTCCATCTCTTTCAGTAAGTTTATCTTGGCATCTTCTAAATCTTTTATTTTTTCTTTTAATTCTGATGCTTGAATAAAATCCTGTAAGGTGATACAATTTTCCAAAGCTTCTTTTGCCTCAAAAAGTTTAACTTTTATTTCAGCCATCTAAGGAAAGATAGAAATTGTGCAAACATCAAGCGAAAACTATTAATACGAAAATCGGTAGCAAACTGCCCAGAAGTTAAGCAGTCGGTCAAATACAGGCGTAACTCATTTTATTGTGCTCTAGGACTATGGTGTTTTTTACAAATTGTTTACAAATTGGGCAAAAAGATTACAACTTACAGAAGGCTCAGATGGTGACTACTATTTTAGCAATAAAATATTTTTAGTTAAGACATGCACACTGATTTTTCTTTTTTTAAACATAATTCTATTGCACATTTTATAGACTACAATCTAGAGGAAACGTAACTTTTATACGCTCTGCGGAAACCAAAAATCCGTGTGATTCCTACTACAATAGTCACTTCTTTGAGCAGTGTGGACTGTGCCCACAATGATCTCCAGGGTCGGCCAATACAGTCCTCCTGAGACGAGAGCAGCAAATGTCCACACTGACATTTCCGTTAATACTCCACACACTCAGTCAGTCAATAATTTGGCTTAGCAAGCAAATTTTAAATATAATCAGCAAGAAGAAATAAAGGATTTGCACAACTCCGTTATTCTCAAGCATTTTTTAGAAAACATTTACCTTGAGTTCTCTCTTCTTTGTTTCAGCAGGATCGCTAACACCAGCAGTGACAATGGGCGCCCGAATCTCTGAGATAATCTCTGTAACCTGGTAAACGAGGTTATAATTCAGAGCATATGCTTTAATGTACTTCACATGCTCTAGAGCAGAAGACATCAAACTGCTACATAAAACCCTAAGTAGTATCCATAATCTCTTGAATAATAGAGCCAAATACATAAGTAAAAATGGTACACATCGTTTATTAAGCAATTTAGAAAGAAAACGATTAAACAATACATCTGATTAAAAATTATAAAATCATGGCAAGGTAAATAGACACACGGACATTAAAGATGAATTACCTCTAAGTGTCTAAAAAAACAGAAAAATATAGTGTCTAATCTTAGGTACCATAAGACACTTGAACACTGGAATTGGCTGGTTCAGAAAAAGACTACATCCCAAATGAAGTTACAAAGATGCTGGATAATCACTACTGGGGAATGTTATTGAACAGATTACCGTATAAAGAGGTGTTGGAAAAAGACAAGATAAAATTTGCAACTCCAAGATTATAAATTTTATGAAAAGTAAAGGAGCGGCATCCCCAAAATGTCCAGAATAGGTCTTCCCAAGACCCCAAGACACAACACATGTCACTTTGGCATGTGGATTATTTTGAGAAAAGGTCCACTGAAACCCTGAGCCTTCAAGAGAAACTTTTACTATTCCCGTAACTACCTAGAAGAATGAAAATCAGGAGTGTTACTCAGATTCACGACTATTTCCTGAAATAAACTTGCTATTGGCAAAACCCACCTACGTAGCAGAGCCAACATATAATTACAGAGCACATCTATGCCGTCTCCACACATGTGAATCCTCCTCCTCTCTTTTTGAAGTCCAAGAGCCCTAATTCACTCCTCAGCTCATATATAAATGTGTGTGTGTGTGTGTGTGTGTGTATGTGTGTGTATACACACATATACATCTTCATTTTGCCCCATTTACTTTACAATTTATCCAGGTATCCAGACAGATGAAATTAAATTTGCTCTTTCCCCGCTACTAATCTATTAATGCTGAGAGAACCTGTCTTGTTTGGTCATCCCAGAGAAAACACAATTTGGAAATCCTATGAGAACAGATAGCATTCATTTTTGCATTCACCAAGCACTTTATGAATATTTCATTGAATAATGAAAGGCAGGCTTCACTGTATTTATTTTACTGCCAACAAGAAAAGAAATTAGGGAGATCAGATTAGGATTGTGGGTAAAGTAAGACTCTGTCGTAAAATTGCCAGTGGTCATTCTCGGTATTCAAAAAGGCTAAAATAAATAATGAGCCCAGAGTCATAAAGCCAGAGAGTGTCAGAGTGGATCTGAATCCAGGGATACATAAATTGATGCGGTTCTGAAACTCAGTGACAATGCTTTGACTACTTCCCTAACCCACTCCATTTCAAAATGATTCGACACAATCACAGGTACGCTGAGAGAACAGATTTTTTCTTTTTAAGTTTGTGTGTGTGTGTGTGTGTGTGTGTGTGTGTGTGTGTATGCGTGTATTGTTTGTGTAAGTTTAGCTTTTAAAAGTTTAAAAATTAGATGGTGACAAAGCTAAAACAAATAAAGCAAAAGAACTAAAAAGAAATTAAAACAATCCTCAATGTTACTGACCCAAACCCCATCTTTCTCAATAATGAAAAAATTACTTACAACTTGTGTTCTCGTACGATCATCTACAATGGCATGGAGCAGTCTTTCAACAAGAAAAGAAATTAGGGATATCGGGGTAGTGGGTAAACTCAGAATCTCCTGTAGTATTGCCAGCAGTCGTTTTCTGTATTCAAAAGAGCTGCTTCAATTTACAGGTCATGACAGTAACAACAAATTTTATCTCTAATATTTCACTTATTCTGCAGACTTAATTATGTTTGTCTCAGTTTTCTTTCATACTTATCACTATAGGCACTAAAACTCCTATGTACAAAGTTTAGATCAAAGGCATATTCACAAAAAATATATATATATATTCTTTATAAATGAAACTACAATCCCCACTTGGATATAAGACCAGAAGCCACATACATACACACACACACAAAAAAAAAGCAGAGGAAAACACAGGCAATATATTCCATGACATAGGTTTTAAAGAGGCTTTTGGAGACTCAAGCCCAGCTGCAAGAGGGGAAAAAAACAAAAATAAACAAATGAGGCTATATCAAACTGAAAAACTTCTACACAATGAAAGAAACTATCACCAAAATAAGAAGACACACCCCACTGACTAGAAGATATTGGTATATCATATATCTGTCAAGGACCTAAAATGGAAAATATATAAAGAACCAATAAAACTCAACAGAAATATAATCCAATCAAAAAAAAAAAAAAAGAAAAGAAAAATGGGCAGAAGAATGGACATTTTCCTAAAGAAGACACACAGATGGCCAATGGGCACATGAAAAGATGTTCTACCTCACTTTGTTATTAGGGAAATGCAAATGAAGACAACAGTTTTCCTTCATATCTGTAAGAGTAGTTACCCAAGTCTGCAAAACAATACAAACGTTGGTAAAAATGCAGAGAAAAAGAGAGCACTTTTACACTATTGGTGGGAATGTTAGCTTAATTTTTACTGAAGCAGTATGGAGATACCTCAAAAAATTTAAAATGGAAATCCTGTAAGGTCCCATCATTACATTTCTGAATATTTACTCAAAAAACACAAGTTCAGAGAGACAGATATATCCCCATGTTTATTGCAGCATTATTTATAATAGCCAAGAACTGGCCCACTATCATCACTACTATTCAACATAGTTCTGAAGTCTTGGCCAGAGGAATAAGGCAAGAAAATGACATTAAAGGAATCCAAATTGGAAAAGAAAAAATAAAACTATCATTTGCAGATGACATGATATTATACCTAGAAAACCCTTAAGCACTCCACGAAAAACTACTAGAAACAATAAATGAATACAGCAGAGTGGCAGAATATAGAGTCAACACACAAAAATCAGCAACATTCCTACCTGCAAACAATGAAGTAGAGAAGAAAGAAATTAAGAAAGAAATCCCATTCACAATAGCACTAAGAAAGATCAAATAGCCAGGAATTAACAAAGGAGGTGAAGACCTCCACAATGAATACAGGAGCTTTGAAAGGAAAAAAAAAATGGAGATAGACACAAAGAGATGGAAAAACATCCCATGTTCATAGATTGGAAAAATCAACATAGTGAAAATGGTCATTCTACCGAAAGTAGTAAGTAGAAAGGAAAGTCTATTCAGTAAGTGGTACTGGGAAAGCTGGAAAGAAATCTGCAAAAAAAAATCAAACTATTTTACTCATATCACCAAGTACAAAAAATTCAAAATGGATCGAAGACCTGGACCTAAGCCCCAAAACCATAAAATAGCTAGAACAAAAGTGGGGAAACACTCCAGGACCTCATCCCCGAATCGGTCTTCAGGGGAGAACAGTGACAGCAAAGCAAAACTAAACAACTGGGACAACATCAAACTGAAAAGCTGCTTCTGCACAACAAAAGGAACCACCACTAAAAGAAAACAACAATGCACAGAACTGGAGAAGATATTCACACAACATACATCAGATAAAAGCTTAATCTCTGAAATATACAAAAAGCTCATAGATCCCAAGATTAAAAAAACAAGTGACCCGCTGAAAACAATGGACTAAAGCGCTGAACAGAGGCCTTTCTAAAGAAGAAACAGAGAGCTTACAGACACCTGAAAAAAATGTTCTACATCGCCGAGAAGTGCAAATAAAAACTACAATGAGAATACCATGGCACACCAGAGAAAATGGCCGATATCAAAGACTAGAAATAGCAGGTGCTGGAAGGGGTGTGGAGAAGAGAACCCTCCTACACAAGAAAGAGAAATAGAGGATGGCTTCACTCACATGTGGAATATAATGAAATGAAATAAATGAACATACAAATTGCAACAAAACAGCAGGACTCAAGATTGGTTATGCGGGGGAGAAGGACGAGGGGAACCGGTGGTGGTATGGGACACTGGAATCCTGGTGGTGGGGGTGGTGTGAAATATAGCCAGAAATGCAATTTAATATCCCCCTCCAGCCCCCCAAAAAAGAAAGAATAAAGAAATGGAAATTACCTAAGCTGATGAATGGCTAAAGATGGGAGGGGGGGAGGGGGGTGAAATAGTACACAGTCCTAAAAAAGATGAAATCCTGTCATTTCCAACAACATGGATGGAACTAGAGGGAACTATGCTAAGTGAAATAGAAGGAGAAAGACAAATACTGGATGATCTCACTCATATATGGAATATAAAGAAACAAAGCAAAGGAACAGACAAAACAAAAATAATCCCTGGACACTGATAAAAGAACTGAGCAGGCACGGGGGTGGGGATGGGAATGCGGTGACAAGGGTCCAGTGGGGAGTTTTGATCATTTGGTGGTAGGTGTAGTGCATTGTTACATATTTGACAAATGGTGAACCTACACATATGGGCTTGTATAATTTTGTAAATATAAATGATCTCAACTAAAAATAAAGATTGAGAACCTACAATTTCTCATAAGTCAACATGATGAAATGACATAATACCTGAAGTGAAACAATCTTTCAGATGTTATTACTAGCATCCTCTGTAATAGATATTTTAAAGCAAAATCACACAAATTTTTATTTATTCTGAGGAAACTGGACTTGGATCGAATATATACAGAAAGAGAAAGGGTAGATGTGTTTGTGTTTGTGTGTGTTTGTGTGTATGAGTGTGTACCCATACATACATACAAATATATGGAAAAGAGAAAACTATATATAGCACTTTTGAAAGCTAGGTTCAGTATGTTTTATTATAGGAAATCAGAACAAATTAGAACAAGAGTTAATCATTTAGACATACCTTCCTCCTTCTTCATTGGTATCCAAAGACTTGATAATTAGAATTAACTGTTGTCCAATGAACTCTTTCGTCATCAAATTTCCAATATAGGATAAATCACCTCTCCGTTCATCACTAACAACTGGAATGCTCTGAATATAACTAAAACAAGCAGAATTAATAAAGTACAGAACATACCAAGAAAGAGCAACCTGTTCCATATTAGGTCAGAAAAGGTATTTTGATTTTTGTTCACATTATGGACCAAACAATGGATGCTTATACTACGTTATAATAATTTGGTCTGCGTTGGAAGTTCAAGGCTATGTCGTAAGTTTCTGAGACTTTACTGTTTTGAATAAAGAATTTTGAAAATGTATTTTTAATTAAAGATAAATATTTGCTTCTCAAATTATAACTAATTTCAGAATTATATGTCAATAAGAATTTGAAAATGTATTTTAATTAAAGATAAATATTTCTTTCTCAAGTTGGTAATTACTTCACTATCACTAGGTACTCACAATTAAAAATTACTCTTCTCCAAAAACCCAGATATTCATAAAGAGCTAGTCTTTTTCTTTTATCACTGTTCTTATTAAAAAAAAAAAAGTGTGGTAGTCATAATTATTTAATTCAAGAATGCAATGACTTAAAAAAAACAGAATGTAGTTTCATAAATTTGTGTTATTCTTACTTAAAGGTACTAAGATGCTATATTTTTCTCATTTTAGTCCAGGATTACTAAACAAGCAACTTCAACTACTCTTTTATTCTTACTATCATTGCACAAAGTAAGGCCTTTTACAACACTCTCCTAGATAATATTCAAAAGCTTAGCAGAAGGTCTCCCTTTTTTGTGTGGAACAAAAAAGGCTACTTAAAGGCAGAATTAAATCCAAGTTTGGACAACTAGGTACCTTTAGATTAGAAGTAATATGACACGAACAATTCTGATGAAAAAGATGCTATTTTTTTAAATGTTAACAAAAATCAAGTTATAAAAACTACAGAATTATACACAACGAATAAGCTGAATCATGTTAGAAAATAATAATCAAGAACAACAAAAATTTCATACATCTCTGATTATGATTAGGACATTCAAGGGTATCCACCACCCTTTGCGTTCAAGCAGGAAACTAAAGGGAAAGTTACAAAACTGCTAATTATCAAAATCAACCGACCTGCAGAGGGACAAACAGGCTGAAAACCTTCACTCATCCTTGAATCCCTACCTGCTTCTCTACCACGACTCCCCCCACCGATCCCCCAGCTTTACCTCAATGCACAGCATCAAGACTAAGGGTAATTTTCAAAGTAAATTCAAAGAGTAGTTGTTTCCTTAATAGGCTTTAAGTCTTGAACTGCATACATACACCTTGAAATGGACCTATCAATTTTAATTACTGTTAAATCTTTTAAACTATTTTTTAATATTCATAATGAAAAAAAAAAAAACCTCAAAAAAGCCTTCTTGTTGAAGTTCTTGCCAAAAGTTTATATCTAAGGTAGCTATCTACAAATTGTATCAGCGTCCATTTTTCCTACTCAAATTTGATAAGGCTCATTTAAATATCCCTGATTTTTCTCTTTATGTGAACACTTCAATTAACAAATTGTTTCAGACTAGAGTTTGGAATCATTGACTCTTCCCACTACAAAATGCCTGAATATAGTATCTCAATTACCAGAAAAAATATTTCCATTTACTTTTATTTCTGTACCTCAGTAAACTAATTCTATCTAGCGAAGCTGCTTCAAAAAGAAAATTCTTATTTCTTACGTATTCTTTCAATAACAATTCAAATACATTTTTCAAGTTTTCCTTCTTATAAGTGACAAAACAAGCTATTTCATAACTCTCAGATTAAGTGCCACAGGAAATATAAGAACCCCTGACCAGTTAAAACCAGAGGAACCAAGGTCTTTACATGTCAGTTTTCAGTAACTAAGAATCAGTTACTGTGCAACAGTTTCTGGAAGAGATCCCTGTTATTTAAATATTTAACACTTCCTCATATTTTCTATCTTCTATAAGCATTTATTATTTTTATATCAAAACTTATTACTAAACATCTCATCACCCATTCCTTTTGGAAGCATTTCTACATGGTCCAGGCAGCATTAAAACGATACTCTAGGGTGCACCCTGGTGGCCTAGTGGCCTAGCACACGCTGAGAGCAGTTCCGAATACATCCCAAGGTCCCAGGTTCAAGACCTGGGGCCCGGAGGCAACAGCCAGAGTGAGCAACTACAAGAAGGTACATCCAAGTGCTTCTTGCACCAAAAAAAATAGTGAAAGTCCAACTGTGAAGCCTAAAGACCCCTATCAGTCACACATGATTTTCAAGACATTACGAGCCTAAGTTAGAAGTTTTCAAGTTGACTCACATTTAAGATATTTGCCCCGTATTCAACAGCTTGCAAACAAAATTCACATATATTCATAGATTTTCTCGTTAACTTTTATCTGGGACCATTCTAACAAAAGGTTTCTTAATATTTCATACAAAAATGCATCAGAAGTATAAATTTAAAAATCTATACACCAATATCAAAATATAAATAATCTCTGCTACAGCAATTCCACTTCAGGAAATCAAAACCATGAAACCCTAAACACCTATTAAAATGTAAGGAGTGTAACCTACCTTTACAATGAAAACTGGAAGAACCCTAACTATCCATCAACAGAGGTATAAATTAAATTATACAATATCCTGGAATATACGGAATAACATGCTATTGTTAAGATAAACGTGATAAATTCATATGTACCAGCACATAATGATCCCAGATATCAATGCTAAAATAAACAGTATATAGTGTGCTATATTTTAAAAAGGAAAAAAATATACGTATGCATTTAGTAGGTGTGTATACAAATGCAAAGGAAGAGGCTTTAATATGCGGTTTTGTTTTTAACTCTATGGAGATGAATGGGAATGAGGAATCAGGATATAAAAGAGGAAATACCACATTTTTATTCTATATACCTTTGTATTAGAATTTTGACCAAAAAAAATCCATGTTTTGTATAATTTTAAAGTGAAATGAGTAGAAATTAAAGTAAGACCATTTACAAAAATAAACATATGTAATGTATATGTTCCCTTTCTGTAAACTCTGGAAATTACAGTTACACATAAATATCATGAGATGCAAAAATATGAAGTTCAAATTTTAGTATCCATAAAAGTCAGTAAACATTTTATTGGAAAACAGCCACACACACTTGGTCTTGGCTGCCTTTGAACCACCAGACAGATGAGTCACTGTGGTCGTATGACCCATATGCCCTGAAGTTTTATTACCTCGTACTGAGAAGTTTGCCAATTTCAAAAAGTAACATATCCTCATTCTTTATGGAAAGATGCTCGTAAAGTCCCTAAGTGTACTGACTTTGTTGTTCTTTCAGCATATTGACCAGCACAGAATATTCTCAGAAAGATTCAAAATGTGTATGTTTACCCCTTCCTGTTAAAAAACAAGCAAACCAAAAAAAAATGGTTTTAACTTATTCCTAATCAAGCATGACTTTGAAGACTGACAAATGCAGCAAAACAAGCGCATCCAAACCAAAGACAACACATTTACCTCTGCAAATACTCTGCATATATTACAGGTTCTGGCAAAACCTGCTCCAAAAATTCTTCACCTTCATCTCCTTTTGATCTCAAATATTCACAAAGGACACGCCAATACAGTGCCATTTCAGGAGTTAATGTTTCCAATGGAATCAATTTCCTTCATTTAAAAGGGAGAGAATAATAAAGCATGATCTTTATATCCAGTTAAAAACTTGAACTGAGTAGAAAAATGGGAATAAGAAGCAGGCTTTTAACTGCAAAGTCATTAACTTATCCATACACAAAAAATATTTAGATCAAAAGAAAAAAATAACCATGTGGGCAAACATACAATAGGAATGCATGTCATTTTGCATGGCAAGTTAATGCGAAAATCAAAATAACAAAACAGAGGGGAAAATGCAGCTAAGGTAGTATATAATAATGTAGTGAGTTCTTGAGGGGAGTAAAGAAAACAAGAGTAGATACAGGGTAATTCTATTATCTGAAGTAATGGAGAGGACTAATTTTAATGACCGAAGTTCATCAGTATCACATTTCAAGGAATGAATACTTTACGTACCTGCAATCATCCATTTTACAGATTTCTGTCAGCTCATTAAGAGGAGTCACTGAAAAGAATGCACTGAGAACTGAAACTGCCACTTCTGAAGAATTTTCTACATCCAACCGATGAAGCAACTCTAATATATTTCCTTCAGTGAAATGTAACCAGCTTTGAAGAAGGTGCTTCTGAACTGCTTGCTTCACAGCACCTAGAAGTCATTTGAAGCACACGTGAACAAAGGCTCCCTCTAGCTTCCATTTCCTGCATGGTGTCTGTGTAAGCAACTTTAATCACAGTTCATATAAAATCTCTTTAAAAACAGGAAGAGATTAAGCTGAACATACTAAAGAAAAAAGTGAAAGAATAATATTGCAATAATACCCTCAAGTCAGCATGCCCTGGTGGCTCCAACAGAGCACAAATAAAGTCCAGGGCCCAAGTTCACAATTGGGGGCCAGGGAGCAGGGGGATGGTGCAGTGGAGGTGAGAATCACCAAAATAAACAACTAAATAAATTTTTTAAATGATTCTTCCCATCTTCCTGCCTACTTGCCCCATTGCTGCCTGCTTTCTTCCTCTGAAAAAAGAGAATACCCAACCACACTAGTCTTCACATTCCTTCTCACCTGGGTTCACTGGCTTCAGGTCTTTGTTCAAATTATATTAATACTATTATTTCACTGTTGCCTGATTTCATTACACATTATTGCTATTTGAAGTAATGAAGTCATATAAATATATATCATTGAGAAAAACATTATTTTTAGTTTTTTAAGTCATCTTCAGTCACTAGTCCCTCTGGCATTTTTCAAACTCAAGTTGTCTTGTTGAAGCAAAAGAGCCATCTTAGCCTTCTCAGTGACTTAAAAATTTAAAACATAACATTCCTTATCATTCCTGTAAGCAGATTCTCTAGTTTTAACAGAAAGAAAAAAGGGAGAGGAAAAAAAAAGCCCTAGGAAAATTATACTGATGTGACCATTCCTAATTGATGAACAGGACACAATCAAATCTGTATACACAAAGGGGACAGATATCGTTTTTTAATGTGGGGGAAAGAGGGCTAAAAAAAAAAAACACAAAAAAAACACAGATCTTGCCTTACTCCTGGTAGAAACTAACTCCATCTATAAACCAGAGGAAAGTTGAAATAAACTGTTCCTACTAGACACCAAGTTCATTAACCCTAGAATGTTTTCTATACAATATACCAAGATAACTTTCAGAAGTCTATGGAGATGTGCCCTGGAGTAGCCGTTAGGTCAGTCACCTTTGGCCAATGCAGTCCACAAACATCCCAACATTCTCAGATGGCGTCCTGGGGCTGGAGCACAAGAATACAACTAAATAAAATAATAAAAGTGCTTCTTCCTCCTCCCTCTGCCGGTCTACCTGCCTGCCTCTGATCGCCTCATTCCTGCCTGCACCTTTCTTTACAAAAGAAAAAAAAGTCTTTGGGAATGACAGAATTACTCCACCTCATTCAGAACAGCTGTTCCCGAAATCCTTTAAGACTAACCTCAAAATCTACTAAAATCTTGTATATAAAGACGTGTGCCTTACCTGACCTGTCACTGAGACCTTGCTGAAGAAGCGTTACCCTCTGAGCAATGGACATAACTCTCATGTGAACCTTTTCAGCTAAAACCTTAGGGAAGATAACAGATGGTCGTTAAACTCCACATAATTTCTATTTTTAATTCTTGTTATTTTTTCTTATTCATATAGCTATATGAGCTTCAGAATGGTTTATATATACCATACCTGGCAGTGTATCTTCCATCTAAGAAAAATCACCCAGAAGCTCCAAAAAAATTATCTTGTACATTTAATGCAATAAATATAAATTCTACCAAAATGATTCCTACTTTGTAAAAACCTCAGTTGAAATGATGCGCCAAATATTTTCAAAAGTATTTTAAGAATATGCCGACACAAAATATTTGACTTTATTTACCTGATAAGCCAGCTTTCTGACAGCCTCATTCACATCCTTGGTGCGCCCTACAATTTTTGGTAAAGTCTTTGCAGATGGAGCAATACATGATAATACTGCCCGCCTAACTTCTGAGTTTAAATCATTTTCAATCAAGGCAGCATAAGCTAAAAGTAAAACAATACATTTTAGTGCACTAAAAAACATTTATCCATATACACAAGACAGTTCAGAAGACAAATATTTTGATACCTAATATCTTTAAAATAATAGTGTCATTAGTCTTACACATTTATTTTTGGTTGAAGACTTCTTTCTGCCAATTTTCCTTCAAAAAGAGAGGATGAAATTATTCAACAGATTGTATGTGAAGGCAAAAGCTGAAAACAAATAGCCCTACAATATCATGGAAAACCCATTCTAAAGCCTTTGCTATCATTCAAGATTTAAAAGAAAAACTAGGATAGAATAGCAGGTAATTTATGTTCAACTGATATAGCTTTACAAGGGACTGTGTTTTTGTGATTTTTAATGAGGTCCAAAAAAGAAGTTTCCTCATTTTAATGAAACAAAACCACTTCCTGTATTTAAACACTCTTTGACCTTAATCCAATTTTTCTAAACTTAATGACCAAGTACACGTTGACTGTTAAACAGGTTTTACATATTATGTGCATCAGGTAGTATCAAAAAGTATGAACCACTACCACTTATCAAAATTTACTATAAAGCTAGTAACGAGACAAAGGGAAAAAGAAAATAGGAGAGTACTCGAAATATATCTAGGCATATACGTAAAAGTGGAACATGCTACCTTAATGACCCAGAGATAAATATTTCTTAAATAAAAGACAAATTGCAAGTGACAATGAAATTGATAATTCTGACACTAGGAATGATACAGCACACACACATCCAAATTAACAAACATTTTAAAATCTGACGATACCAAGCATCTTTGTGCACTATTACAGAGAATATTAACTGGTAAGATGTTTTGTAGAACAACTGCACCTTATCTAATAAAGCACACATATCCAAACACTCCTAAGTATACACCCTAAGAAAATTCTTCAACTTCTACAACTTGTAGAAGCTACGAATAAAAAAGTTCACAGTCATATTTGCAAAACTTCTCAAAAGACATTAGCGAACCACATCCAACAATACATCAAAAGGATCATTCATCATAATCAAGTGGGATTTTTCCCAGATATGCAAGGATGGTTCAACATATGTAAATCTATTAACGAAAGGCATCACATCAAAGAGCAGGGAGAAGAATCTTATCAGTAGATGCAGAGAAAGCTTGACAAGATTCAGCACCCATTTATATAAAAACTCTACATAAAGTGGGGACAGAAGGTACATAACTCAACATAATAAAATTCATACATGATAAACCCACAGCCAACATACGCCATAGTGAAAAATTGAAAGTGTTTCCTCTAAGATCAGGAACAAGATAAGTGTCCCTCTCATGACTGCTGGTTAGCAAGGTACTGGAAGTCTTGGCCAGAACAATTAGGCAAGAAAAATAAATAAAAGGAATTCAAATTGGAAAGGAGGAATTATCTGTGGATATGATAATATATATATATTAATCCAAAAAACTACTAGAATTAATCAATGAATACAAGCAAAGTGGCAGGCTACAAAATAAATGCACAAAATTCTGTTGCATTTCCATATGCAAACAATACAATAGAAGAATAATCAAGAAAGCTATCTCATTTTCAACAGAAGCAAAAAGAATCAGATACTTTGGAATATACTTAACAAAGGAGATGAAAGGCCTATACAATGAAATCTATAAAATTTTCTTAAAAAAAAAATAGAGGAAGATGCAAAGAGATAGAAAGATGTCTTCTGTTCATGGCTGGGAGAATTACCATTGCTAAAATGGTCATCTTACCTTAAATGTAATCCCCATGAGAATCCCACTGGCATTTTTCAAGGAAATGGAACAAAACATTTTTATATTTGTATGGCATAACAAAAGACCCATAAGAACCAAAGCATTCAGACAACAAAGAACAAAACTGGAGGTGTATCATACTTGCAGGTACTGAGCTATACAACAAAGCAATAGTGATCAAAACTGTATGGTATCTGGACTACTAGAGACAGACCAGTGAAAGAGAACTGAATCACTAGAAACAGACTCACTGACAATGGTCAGTTTATGACAAAGTAATCCAGAACATACGATGGAGAAAGGAAAAGTCTTCAATAAATGATGTTGGGAACACTGGACAGCCGCATGCAAAATAATGAAGATAGACCATTCTCTAACACCATACACAAAAATTAATTCAAAATGGGTTCGAGACTTGGATGTACAGTTGCAAACCATAAAATACTTAAAAGGTAACATAGGTAAGACATTCCATAACATCAGTCTGAGAGGGGTCTTTGGGGAACTTTAGCAGCAAGGGAAACAGACCAAAGAAAAAAAAGAAAAGGAATAACTAAAAAGCCTCTACAGAGCAACAGAAAGACCGGGAGACGTTATTTGTATTTCATATTTCAGAAATGGGCTTAATATCCAAAATATATAAAGAATTCATAAAACTCAACAACAGAAGAACAAACAATACAATCAAAACATGGGCCGAAATGTTGGACTGTTATTTCTCCAAAGAAAGGCTAAAAAAGGCATAAGAAAAGATGCTCTTTCCCACTTGTTATTAGGGAAATGCAAATCAAAGCAACAAGATTATTACCTTACACCTGTGAGACTGGCTATTATTCAAAAGTCTGGAAAAAACTGTTGGCAAACATGCGGAGAAAAGTGAAACCTTTTACACTGTTGGTAGAAGCTTCCACAAATAGGTACAACCCTATGGAAAGTAGTCTGGAGATTGCTCAGAAAATTGAGAATGGAAATCCCATATAATCCCATCATCCCACTTCTGAGTATTTACCCAAAAGACACAAAAACACTAATTCAGAAATATGTGTACTTCCATGTTTGTTGCAACATTATTTAGAATCGCCAAGAATTGGAAACTACCTAAGTGCACAACATCAAATGAATGGGATAAAGAAGACATCACACATGCACACACACACACACAAAATATGGAATACTACACAGCCCTTAAAAAAATGAAATCCTTCATTTGTGACAACATGGATGGAACTAGAGGGGTTTTCATTAAGTGAAATAAGTCAGAAGGAGAAAGACAAATACTGAACAATCTCACTCACATGTGATATATCTTAAAAAAAAAAAAAAAGTAAAGTAACGAACAAAACAAAAAACCAAACCTTAGACATTTAACAATAGAACTAAAGTTACCAGTAGGGAATTTGGTAGGGTTGGGGGCAAGTGGTAGTGGGGTCCAATGGACAATGATGACGAACATTTGGTAATCTGGTGGTGGGTAGGGTGCGTTGTCATATATGTGAGGAATGCGGAGCCTACATACATGGATTTGTATTGTTTTGTAAATCAAAGTTACCTCAAAAACATTTTTTAAAAGTTCATAGCTTTAAGAGGAAAATAAAAAAACTAGACGGTCCTTCAGTGTTAGAAATAATAAACTATATTATATTCATACAACAGAATGTTCTAAAACAGTAAAGTTACAATTAGAAACAATGTTGAAACAAGTCACAGAAAAAGAGTATGATCCATATAACATACAAAATGACAGGCAAACTCATTTACAGATTTACATGTGGTTAACTGTTTAAACAAAAGTCAAGAGAATATTAAACCCAAAATTCAGAATAACCATTAACACTGAGGAAGAGGAATATCAGGAGGGTGGGACATGAGACAGTCTTCAATGGCAATGATACTCTATTTTTTAAGTTGGTGGGTGACTACTTGATTTTTTTTTAGATCATAAATACATAAATCATCCTATATTCGTCCACATACACACACACACACACACACACGCACAGCTAATTTTTAAAAAAAAAAAGTTTACTGAGAATTTAATAAAGCTACACATACCAGTAACCACCGGGCATTCCTCATCTTTGGGATCCTGAAGTCGTGAAAGGGCCAGAGCTGCCTGTATTCTCACATTTGGAATTTTGTCTTTCAATCTAATAAGCATGGCCTCCTTAATTTTATCAAACAAATCATCATCAATCAGTGCGTTTTCAGGCATACTTCTCAGGAGTTTGTTTATGAGCTGGCACACTCTAAATCTAACTGCTTTGCTATTTGCTTCATGAGACTGAAAGAAAAACAAAAAAGTGTTGATCATCACACACCAATTACATAATAATCACAGAGTCAACATCCATATCTTTAGAATTCAAGAAGTTATAATAATAATTCATGACTCAGAGAAATGATGCTATTTGACCCATATGCATACTAAATATACATTATACAAAGTTTCAAAATACACAGTCCTAGTATTTGCTAATTACAGGAGCATATTCCTTTCTGTAAAAACTCTTACTTTATCTCTAAAATAGAGAACTCATCTATAACACATATGAGAAGTGGTTTAGAAAATTCATTAAATATGTAATGTTGTAATTGTTAGGGAGCCAGCTAGACGTGGGCACTGAATGAGGGGCCCTATCGGACAAAGGCTTTCCTATTAAGGAACACCTGCTGGCTACGAGCACCAGGTAGGGGTCCCTAACAAACTGACGCTGTCATATGAAGAACAGCCTTCTGAAGGCCAATAACTCTAAACGGAGAAGTATCCATTCACCCAGAAAGATTCTCTCAATGCCAGAAACACCTTTCAAGGCCCCCTGTGGAAGGCCGAAGGGAGGACAAGTGGGAATGGAAGCCCCAGGGAGGAAAACACCCGGGTTGGGCCCACTTGGGGCAGCCTAACCTGCATTCTCAGAACATGCTAACTCTTTACTAAACCTGTACTGCTTTGGTTTGCAATAAACCATCTTTTGCAATAAAACTTCATTGGCGCATCTGAGCTTCACTTGAATTTTTACCTGTGGAGGTACAAAGACTAGGGGTCTAAAAATCCAATGAACAGTACTAAAGAACTGGAAAAATAAAACAAACTAAAAATAAACCCAGTAACAGGAAAGGTCACCTTTTAATCTAAATGATAGTTCTAGCAATTCCTAAAAAAGGCCTACTGATTCATTTTTTCAATTGCCAGCTATTTCATTCTCTAAAATATTCACTCTTAAGGCTCTTTCCTGTATGTTCCATAATACAGCCCCAAAGTTCTAGTTTTCACAGTACCTCTAATAGGAAAGCAAAAAAATCATTTAAAATGCCATCTTCTTCCTCTTCCTCATCTTCCCCATCTGATTGGTGAAACGAAGTAACAAACTTGGCAGCAAATTCCATTACTCTCTCCACAGCAGCTTCGCGTTTATAGATCACCATAGCATACTTAAGATAATGTATGAACTCCTTGTGAAAAACTGTTTTATCAACCATCTGAAAGGCAAAAGAAACTTTTCACCAACTGCACTGATAAAATTCTTTATTCCCAACATTACCTCCCAAGACTGTTGAAAGCAGCAGCCATAACTCTTTCTTTGTGTTTTTGTTTATTTTAAAAGAAGGGTGCAGGCAGGAATGAAAGCAAGTAGGCAGGTAGGAAGAGGAGGAAGCGGCATTTTGTCTTTATTTCCATCTAGTTGGTCACACTGGTTTCCGCTGGACTGAGGACTCGAACCTCGCACTCAGGAGTATGTGAGTTGTCTTCCTTCAGAGGAGAGGGCCCTAACCACTATTCCGCCTCAACTCATTATTTAGTAAACTCTTAATTACCCAAACCATCAAATGGGGGAGTAAATTTGCAGTAATTTGTCTCCGGAGGAATTGACTTCTCCCGAGGAGAAAACGAACGTGCACTCTGACTGGGAAACAATTCCTTAGATGGTTTACTATACACTTGATTTCTCAATAATCCTTGGTACCAGTTGGGTAAAACTATGCTTCAAACACACCCCGAGATCAACCGGGGCTCCTCTCTGTTATCATATTTAGGCCTGACTATTTGCACAGTACATTCTTGTGATAAAACTTTCACATCCTGTCTCCTATTCTCAAGCCCGAGGGTACCGAATTACAATTTTTTCCTTGAATCTCAAGACAATTTCATTTCCCGAAGTTCATCGCCCAGCTCTTAGCAGAGTCCACCCAAAACGAACAAGTGAGTGTTTGCACTAGCAGGTACAGGGAGCGCCGGGGTAGGCGCGACGCGGCTGCCGGGTGATTGGGCCCACTCGGCCTGGCTGGACGCCTCTGACGGCCGGCGTCCGGGCGGTGGGCGCGAACCCGCGGGGCCGGCGCTGGGAACTCGCCCTCCGCTGCCAGCTACCCGGGTTGCGTCGCCAGGCTTTTCACCGCCCACAACGAACTAACGGTCCGGCCTGGCCGCCAGGAAGACGAGGGGTGCCCGGGCGACCTCAGGCGAAGTCTGCTGAGCCCTCCGACCTGGGTCGGCAAGGCTAGAAAAGGCTGGAGTCGGGGGTCTCGGGAGCCCCCTGGGGGAGGCCGGGCAGGGAGGGCGCGGGGCGGCGGCGGCGGCCCGGGGCGCTCACCGAGTCGTAGACGCGGTTCAGCGTCACCACCAGCTTCGCCGGGTTCTGGTGCGGCTGCTGCGCCAGCTGAAAGGCCTCCTTGATTTGCAGGCGCCTCTTCTCCGCGTCCATCGCGTCGGCACCCGACAGACCGCAGCCCAACGCCAAGCCGCAGACTCGTAACACCGGGTCCCAGCGCGCGCAGGGGGTGATTACCGCCAGAGCGTTTAAAAACACTCGCGAGAGAAGGAAAGCTCGCGAGATCGCAGCGCAGACCGGGGAGGCCTGCCAACTCCGCCCGTCGGCGCATGCGTCTAGGGCCCTCCGGCCGCTTTCCGAAGGGAGAAGAGCGCGGCGGAACCCAGGGGGCGTTCCCTCGCCCGGAAGTGGTGCGAGCGGCGGGGTCCTGCGGAGCCCCTGTCGGGACGGCGCTGGGGGTGCTGCGCCTGGCTGGGTCGGGCGGCCAGGAGGAAGCAAAGATCCGTCCTGGGTGAGAACAGGGCATGTGCTAAGGAGACAGTCCCTGCTCCGAGGGAAGGGGATTCGGGAGAAGGGTTCGTCTGGAGGTCCGTCCGCGTTCAAGATGGGGCGCCGGAGGGCTGGGCGGCGGCCGGGCGTCCTGGGCTGCTGCAGGGTCTGCAGGGGACAGACTGGGAACCACTGCTCAGAGAGGCACTGGGGGACGCAGGTGCAGCTCCCCCTACATGTGTCAGCTTTCGGGGTCCGGTTGACGAAGGTGCGCGAAGACCGTGCATTCCTCAGGACAGAATGGAAGGGGTCGGGGCGCGGTGAGACGGAGAAATTCCGGGTGCCGTCGAGTCGGCGCTGAGTCGTCAGACGTTTAAGTGGTGGTGTATCCGACAGAAACGAACATCCCCGCACGGATTATTCCAATAGAAAATCCTGAAATTGCATGTACACCTTTTTCCTGTTGAATTACCTATCCTTCCTGGCAGGAGTGGATTTTCTTAAGTTATTGCTAATTTTTACACATTAACGACAAGTGAGCAAATCTTTGAAGTATGCCGTATTTTCATGTTCTATCATTGTATTATCGTTGCTGCAACCTGCGTTTTTGATCAGTATTGCTTTTGAGGTTTAGTCATGTTGATACTTGAATGATACTAATTTACACTCCTTATGGACCCTTATATGCCCGACGCTGATTTCTGTTAGAATCATCTAATACTTGGAGCCATTTTTTCTTATTTTGTGGGCTTTAATTGCCCACAGCTCTGTATGCTTTGGGTGCCTGCTACCTTTGATATTCTGTTTGTGAAGCGTCTAAGAATATATTTCCCTTTGCTGTATTTTATTTGGCTATCTCACCGCAATGAGATTTCGTCAGTTACTGAAGGGTGAAGTATATGGCCACCAGGGGTCAGTCTAACTATATTTTGACTACTTTGGGCTTAGTATCTTTTTGTTTATTTTGAACATTATAATCGAAAAAAAAATGTAAGATACTAGATTATAAAATGAAAAGGCAACTTTTGATTGGAATGGAGAAAATATTTGCAAACCATGTATATCAAAGGAGTGGATAGCTAAAATGAAAAGTAACTCATACAACTCAATAGCATGAAAACAACCAGATTTAAAATGAGCAAAGATCTGAAATGACGTTTTCCCAAAGAAGATGTACTAACAACTAATAGGTATATGAAAAGGTGCTCAGTATTACTAATAATCAGGAGAATGCAAATCAAAATCACAATAAGATATCACCGCACACCTATAGCAATGGCCAGTATAAAAGTCAATTAGATAAGTTTTGGCGAGATGTGGAAAAAGGGGAACCCTTGTACATGTTGGCAGGAGTGTGATTTCATACAGCCATTATAGAAAACGGTATGAAATGCCTCAAAAAATTAAAAATGGTATTATCATATAATCCAGCAACCTCACTTCTGGATAAATATTCAAATAAAGTAAAATTACTACCCAGAGATGTATCTGCATTCCCGTGTTTAGTGCAGCTTTATTCACAGTGACTAAGATATATAAACAACCTAAGTATGTCCATCAGTGGGTGAATGGATGAAAATGTGATATACATACATACCATATTTTGCCACGTAAATGCGTACCTATGTTTTTGGTCCAAACATACAGGAAAAATAATTTTTGTTTTAATTTTTTAATTCAAATTTTTGTTTTTATTTAGGCAGCTTTCTTGTATTATAAAAAAATTTTAGTTTTTTTTGTTTTTGTTTTTGTTTTTACCTTCTGGTACAAGAATTTTTATGTAACAAGTAATTGCAAAACACAGGGACAGATACCAGGTACAGGAAGCTTTTCTCCCTGCTCCTCCACAATCAGATGACACTCTCTGTGGGAAGAGGGCCACAGTGTCTCTCGGCAGCTCTGTGGCCATGCTCTTTAGCATATTTAATCACTGCGAGCTTAAAGTTGGCAACATCTGTATTTCTGTAAAAATATCAGCTAGATTGCTAGCTCCCACCTAAAGTGTATGAAGAGAAATGTGACGCTGTCCACCCTGTGGCCATGAAGTCAGCATCACTTACCTGATCAAGTCAGAGACTCTTACTCTGGGGACAATAGTAAGTGGCTTTTCCTTCCATTTCATTAAATCACTGGCCGAAATTGCTTTCATTGCAAGTTCATCATAGGGTCGACAAAACCGATGATCATATTCCAGGGTATTACTTTGCATACAGATATTGTTAACTGATTTCTAGAGCTGTACTTGTAACTCATAAGCATAAATAAAAGAATTAAACACACACACTTATAGCATATATGTGATATATACATAATGGTGTTCTGGTTTATAAAAGAAAATATCGCAGTTGCAAAAATGTGGATCAGCCTGGAGGACTTTCTACTAAATCAACTAAACCAAACCCATGAACACATGATCCCACTTATTGTGTAATCAGAGAGTTTCTGATTATAGACTTTCTGTTATAAGATGAATAAATTCTGAAAACCTAATGTATAGCATGGTTACTGCAGTATAGTTTAGAGAGGAGATAAAAACAACTGTGAGTTGTGATGGATTCGTTACTGAGCTTGATTGTAATAATCATTTCACTGTGAATACATGTCAAAACATGTTGGGTATGTTAAATATATATAATTTTTATTAATTGTACTTCAATAAAACTAATAAAAAATGAAAAAAAGATGCTTTCAACTTAAACATCATAGTCTCACTGCCTTAAAACAAAAATTTCTTGACCTTTGTTATGGAAAAAAAGAATAATAGCAACTATGGGAATAAATCTCTTCCTGTCCTTTGTAAACTTAGTTTAGCTGAAGAAATAGCAAAACAAAAATTTGTACGGTAAGACTAGTTACTTCTGAAATTACATTAAAATTATTCTTTAAAGGTAAGTGATATATATGGGAATAGATAGCATAATTCCATTTTGATATGGGAAAATTATGTTTGTGGAATGTAAAGGAGTAATAGTGATTGATTCACTCGAGAATTTACATATTGCTTTCCAAGAGACTTACTTTTGCTAAAGAAAAGTTGAAGGAGCTTTTAATGCTTTGAGTAACACAGTAACTAAAGTGTAGCCAATTAATCTTATAGATGAATCTGATTGAAATGAAAATTGTGAAAGTATAAGAGGACAGAAGGATTCTCTTGTCTCAATAAAGACATGCTATGTTTTGAGTTTCTTTTTGTTTTCAAATTGAACTAGCTAATAATATTTTTAAACGTATTTGCATTCTTGCTTCTTTTCAAAGATGAAGTTACAAGCAGATTGCTTTGTAACCATCATTATTGATCCTGTATTGCATAAAGCCACATCAAGCAGATGACCTTATTAGCATAACTCAGTATGTATTTGAACTGGAGACATTTATAACTTGCATTTTGGAAATCTTTCCTACTGAATGGCATAAACAGGGTGTTGATATTTTGATTTTTGCTATTTTGCTCTTTTGATTTAGAGCGATGTCTTTCGTCAATCTATGTTGCTTGCGTGCTTTTAATGTACTTTGTCTACATTTTACCAGTACTCTCCTTCAGTGACGGTAATCTGGTGCTTCTGCTTCCTTACCGTCCCTGATGAAGTTCACAGTACATGTTGGTCTTAGGGACACTTTCTTTGCGGTATATACCCAAGACTAGAATGGCTGGATCATGTACAAATAAATAGTTTGGCTAAGTCATGCTGCCATATTGCTCTTCGGAAAGGTTACTCCAGTCTGGAACTCTCCCGGCCCTGCAGGTTCCTCAAAGTGTTCCTTTACTTTTCTTGCTGTGCAGCCTTCTAATTGTTACCAGACTTAACAGAGTAACATGATATTTGTACTCAGCATGTGACTAATGGGGAGGGGATTTTCTCCTCTGTAAACTGGATGTCTTTGTTCTCTGCCCTTAGCTTTATTGAGGTAGCTACATTTTTTGTAGTTGATGTTTAGTTAATTTTGTTCTTAGTATCAATCCAGAAATGATGAAATTTGATCTGATTGAATTTGTCATTCTTTGGTCTTATACTTTGTTTTCTATTAAGAATTAATCTTTCCTTGGCCCCCAAGTCACAAGATATTCTCCTACATTATACTCATTTAACTATAGTTTTGCCATTCTCATTTACATCTTTAATTCATTATGAGTCTTCCTTTGTTTGGGACATTATTTAGGCATAACATTTTATTTTTCGTCATATTATGAGCCACTTTTACCAACATTATATGCTAAATACCTTGATTATATGCTAGTTTGTTATATATTACATTTCAAAATTTTATGTCTTTTTTTTTTTAAACTTTGTTCCATTGAACTGTCTATTCTTATGCTAACTACCCTATTTTGGTTTCTGTAACATCCATAACGTGTGTTATTATCCTGTAGATCTAGAGCCCCCTTTACAATTCTTTTTAAAATATTGGTTTGGCTACATATGGATTTTGTTCTTTCTACATGGGGGTGGTTTAAATTAATCTGGAAAATAGTACTTTTATAATACTCATTTGTTCCATTAAAAGCATCGAATGTGTTTTTATTTTAAATCATCTTCTGTGCCCTTTATTAGAATTTCATATTTTTCATAGCATTCTTGTATATTTATGAGTTCCTAGATCCTTTTATAGGTTTGGTGTTTTGGAGTTGTTGTTTTCTTATTGTAAAAAGCATTTATGTGATACATTTTCTGGTTAGGCTTGCTGATATAGAGCTTCAGAATTCAGTGGGGAACCTATCCGTATGAGTTTATTTTGATGTGTAGAACAAGTTACTACAATTTATAAAAAATGAAACAAAAAATCAAATTCTGATTATCACTTAGCAGATTATGACTTTAAGCAGGTAACTTGAACTCAGGTGTAACACAGGGCCAGCGAAAGTAACTATCTTTTAGGGTCGTTTGGAGAATTTTAAATGAGTTAACATGCGTGCCGTCCCTAGAGTAGTACATGGCACATAGTAAATGCTATATAAATAGATTAATGAAAATTCATAGGGTAATCTCAGATCCAGGAACTTCATTGTGCTCTTTTATTAGCTCAGTTAGTTTGTATTTTTTTTAATTTGATGAAAATCTATGAATTAATAATAAAGCTATCTCTTTTGCTCCAGTTCATGTATCTGTCACTTATTCTTCCTTTTTAACTGATTCAGACTTTCAGTATTGTGTCAGGTCGTCCTGGTCATCCTTATTAAGTTTATATTTAAATTAAAATTTTTTAAAGGACAGGTGCAGGCAGGAATGAAGGTGAGCAGAGGCAGGCAGGAAGAGAAAGGAGGAAGAAGCGCTTTATTTTATAGACTTGTTTATGTTGGTTGTTGTCCCAGTCCTGGAAGCAAACCACGATCCTCAGGATATATTTGACCTGCACTGGCTGAAGGCGGCTGAGCAAACCGCTGTTCCACCAAGCACACCCAATTTTATTTTTTAAAGGACTAGTTTCTCATTCAGGATAATTAATGAATATTTGCTGAAAGTTATAAATTGTCTGATGTCAAGCTCTATCTAATTATAGCATTCTTTATTAAACGTGATTAGATTTTATTAGGAATATTTGGAATTTTGCAAGTGAAACAAGCCTATCCTTTTCTAACTTGGTTTGTTTTTAGCTGTGGGATTATTGTATTAACCTCATAAAATGAACTCATCAGTGTAGATGCTTTTTCTTGTTTCTTGTATAGCTTTTTAAAAATAAGTATTAATTTCCTTGGAAATGTAGCAGAACTAACTTTTAAAACCATATGGACCTGCTGTTTTTAATAAGAGGTTGCTACCTTTTCATTGTCTTTCATACTTCCTGGTCTATTCTGTTAAAGCTATCTTTTTCTTCCGAACCTTAGTATTTTGTGTACTTCTAGAATTTCGCCATTTCATCTAGATTTTTGTCTTTTAAACTAACCTTTCATATCTACACTTATTGCATTATGATCAGGAAACTTAGTTTGAATGAAATTGACCCTTTGGGAATTTAAATTTTGTGACCTAATGCACGATTTATTTATGCGTGTGCAGATATGTGCTCATAGATTATTTTTGAAATAGTTCTGTATATTTCTATATACCTAAAATAGATGAATATTTTGTTAGGCTTTTTATATGCCTACTTCTTTTTCTCTCTCAGTTTCTTGAGAAACTTTGAGAATGTGCTTTCAGGTTCATATATGTCTAAGATGCATTTATCTTTCTATTCTCCTACCAGTATTACATCTTGCTTTGTTAGATATCAAATTAGTTATCCCAGTTTTATTTTGGTCCTCAGTTGTATGATAGGTCTTCATACTTTTATTTTTGACTCTTCTGTGTCTTTTTGCTTCCAAGTGTCTTTTGTTAGTAGCATAGCACTGAATCTTACTTTGATTTTTAATCCAATGTGTCTGCCTCTGAATTGTGAGTCTAACCTGTTTACATTGGTTATAATTCCTACAGTATTAGCATCAATTTCTGCCCTCTTCTCTCATACCCATAGAGTATAGTCATGTGACCACAACCACTGGGGTCCCAGCAAGAGTCTTACCATGTGGCAGCACTAAAACCAGAATAGTCCTCCCGAGACTGCCAGCAGGCAGACCCAAAAGTAAAGCAATACCTTTTTTAGCTTCCGGTATGAAGTTTAGGGAGTGAGGGATCTGCTATTGCAGAAGTAATTTTCTGGACTCAAGCTGCAAACTAAAAACCAAACAGACTCACATATGTACCAGAGAAGGATAAAAATAGCCCCAGGATTTCCTTCCCAATGTTGTGATTGTAGGGGCCATTCCCCATGCGAAAAGCCTGCCTAAAGCTACAAGTAGAGATGGAAGCATCAAAAAGGCTTTTATTTATTCAGCAACCGAGTTCTTGGCTATTCTAAAGTTAGATGCATGATAATATTACCCAGTGCTTTTGGACTTTAATATGTGTCTAGTCTTCGCACTCACATCATTAAAGCTGCCTTTCCAGATAGTCCAACAACTAAGTCACCAGTTTCCAAGGGCTTTTGCACCATCGGTGGGCAACAGTGGGTCCGTGCACACCCAATGTCCTTGGGACCTCACCCCCGGCACCCGCTGCACAAAAGTTTCTGCACCCGCAGACAGCACCGAGTTTCATTTCCTTCCCAAGTAAGTGTGCTATCCCTGCCAACAAAACAGCGTGCAGTGTCTCTTCACCACATCACAACCATGGAGACCACGCTAGGAAAATCAGCTTGCCCGGGTGAGGACCCCTCTCTTCTTGATAGCCAGGATTTGAAGGCGAGACTGACTGGAGCCACTGGTAAGTGACTAACACTTCTACACACTGAACTGGTCCTGAGAGCTGAGATGTTGTAAGAGAAGAATATACAACATAATCTTGAAGACCTTACAGTAGGACAAGCCAAAGGCATTGGGGTGTGTGTGTGTGTGTGTGTGTGTGTGTGTGTGTGTGTGTGTGTGTCGGGGACCGCAAAACAGCAAACTAATCTTGTTGAAAGGATGTTTCACCTTTTATTTCTGTTTGCCAGCCTTAGTGTTTTGCTGTCTTAGATTACTACCTTTTTCTGGTTCTTTCCTCTGTTCTATTTTAGTGGGTCCCAGAAATCCCTCTTCTGGCCCCTTACCAGACTTGGAAAGTGAGGAAGACACGAACACGACCTACCCAGGGACAGCGTGCAGTTCCTCTGAAGAAGGGGAACTGTCCCCAACCTCACAGCAGGTTAAGTGTCCTTTAAAATAGTCTCCCACTTGGGAGCCTTCAAATCCTAATACCTGGTCGTGTCATGCTAACCTCTGGGATGCAAGCACACCTGTCCTTACGCAGTGAGACTCCCGCTGCTCCCATCGGCACCCAGACTGGAACCAGCTCCTCAGCCCAGCTTCTTGTGGCGTCCTGCCTTTTTCCGAAACCTCTTACCAGGCCCAGACCACTTTCTAGAGCTCATACCACTCAATGGAGCGCAGCAATTCGCCACCCAGCCACTCAGCCACACTGGAGCAGGGCACTCCCACGTCCCTCTACTTGAAGCCGCTGGGAATTCTCGTGTTTCCGCTTGCTGCTGGGGTGGGTTAGCTGAAAGAGCTAAGGAAACAGCCCGCGCCGCCCCTGCGGGTACCACTGACACCCCAACTGACCGCCAGAGGCAGTTAGCGAACTTCTTTCTGCATCACTGGAGAGCCACCAGGTGCTCTGGCGTCTCGTGTTGCTCACGGAGTACACAGTGGAGAAACGAATGCTTCTCAACCGCGCTGTGACCTGGCTGACAAGACAGAGTCCCACCAAGTATTGACTTGATCGCCAGGAGTTCAGTAACAAATACAGAAAACGAGCGCTGCGTGCGTGGACTTGGACAGAGCCTGTGTGGAAAATGACAGCTTCGGTGGAGAATTTGTCGAGAAGGACCCTGTTACGAAAGGTAAGTTGACTGTTCTCCACGCTCAGGTCTCCCCCCAGCTTACTGTCCTCATCTGCGCGTGTCTTACTAGATATCCACTTATTCCTGGGGAGGGAAAAATAATCCACTACCCCTTTCATTACCCAACCTGCGCGACAACCATTGCGGAAAGTGGGAAATTAGCAACTCCCAGTAACACCTCTCTTTTTCTGATGTTTATTTCTAGAGAAGCAGTAGGATTAAATTAAATCAAACAACTAGACAAAAGAAACTGGAATTCCTCTCCCAGCTTTTACAGCTATGCCTCCCTTTACAGAATGGTATTTTGGGGGAAGAAGCACAGTTTCAAATCTAGCCTGTACTACTTGAGACCGATTAAAATATCTGCAGTTATAGCATAAATGTATCATGGACACCAGCCAGGCTTGTCTCTGTCTAAATTGGCCTAGAAAGTCCTACACGGGGATTTGTGTTAAACATGCTTATTCTGTCAGGAGAGCACCCTGAATCTCGGCATCCCCGACTTTAGTCGGTAGCAAACAAAACACATTCCAAAAGTACAGAGGGAGGGGATGAAGAGCATTTGTGCGTTCAGTAGCTCTGCTAGTGAATTAAAGTATTTCATCTACGTAGTGTCTCCTGGAGCAGTAGCTGATGGACTTCCCACATCCATTGCTAACTTTTCAGAAACCTTCTTCATTGTAAAGAATCTTACTACAAAAAAACTCAGCCTAATAAAATCCGTAGTTAAAAACGAGTTTCTTTCTTACCATCATTGTTCTTTGTAAACTAGCTTTATATTTTCTTCAAGTTGAACAAGGAAGAGTACCCTTTTCAAAGAGTGACTGTATTTAATGAATGAAAACAGAAATCAACATAAAGTCCATAAGACCATTGAATCTTTTTACATACCTATAATAGTGAAACCTGTGTTTGGTGGGCATCTAAAGGAAAACAAGAAATAAATTATAAAGCGATAATCACATATCTTCATTTGTATGCTTTCCTCTGCCATAATTAAGTGTTTTTTTTAATGTGGTGTCAAAATATTGAAGGTGCTAATGAAATCACAACTTCTGTAAGTGGATGGCAACTTTAAGGAGCATGACGAATATTTATAACCTAAGGAGTATGTCTGCTGAACCTGAATTGTCTTAAGGAAAAATGGAGATTGTAGTAGAAAAAAATAATCCTCAGTGGAAAATTCCTGAGCTGAAAGTGTGGACACTGTTAGTGTACCTGAACATACCAAAAGTTCTTCCTATGTTGATCTTCTGTAAAATTGAAAGCAGGGAGGGCTGATAAAAATATACTGATTTTATGTAACCATAATATATTCCTGGGTGCCGTGTCTGTGTGTATCCATGTATATACAGGCCTTGCTCTAAACTCGAGTTTGCTATTCACTGTGAAAGGAAGCTTTCCTCCCGTTTCTCAGCTGAATAAACCATAGCTAGGTACCTACTGAACTGAGTATGGTCATTAGTTCTCATTGTGGGACACTTTCTACTTGTGACATATTATTTCTTTAAATGTGTTGGCTTTTGCCTGACTTAGCAAACAAAACTACACAACACCCATATAAATTTTAATTTGACGTGAACAATGAATTGGGGACATCCCAGGGTAAAAATTCATTCTTTATCTGAGGTTCAGATTTAATTGGCATTCCATGTTTTATCTGATAATCCTACAAGATGCGTTAATAGCATTGATTACGCTGGGGTAGTAGTCATGTTGTTCCCAAGGGACAATCTTTCCTCCCATCATGTGTTGTTTCCTTACCTTCAAATACTCGATGGGGCAAGAGAGAGACTAAGCAGGTTAGAACTGTTGCTGAGACATAAAAGAGGAGGCCAGTTGCAGATAGGTGAGTTTTTTAGTCATTTAACCACTAAAACATTTCCACAAATTTTTTGACAAATAATGGGTAATTTGGTTTTATGGGTTTTTGTTGGTGTTTTAAGCACTTGCTTTCTCATTCTCCTTATGGAGGGAAAGATAGTTTTGTTTTTTCGACAATCGATAGCATAATTCTGGCAGCCATTCTCTATTGCAGAAAGGTTCACAGATTTGAAACACCTCCCTTTTTCTTCCAGAACTCGTAAAACATTTAAGGATTTGAGGCACAAGTTACCCTGGAAGGTGGGGTGAGGAGTAATGTTGAAAACCAAGGAATTACTTGAAGTTTATTTTTATTCTCCTTTTGTAGTCAGGCAGCTATCCCACTTTCTAGCAAAAGACTGGTGAATTATTCTCTGGAGAGACTGAAGCAAAGCCCAGTAGGACTTACAAGTAGGATGTGGACTGGGGAGTAGCAATTTTAGTAGATGCTTCCCTGAAAACAGGAGGAGTAAGAGAATGTAGGTAATCTGAATATTATGGTCTTCAGTCCCCTTTCCTACCCAGCTACAGAATCTGGCAGCTAGGCGTACACATAGCCCTGTCCAGCCTATCCAGGAAGATGAACAATTAAATTGCTTGCCACTCGATCATCTGTTACAGTGAAATCCAGAGTCTACTAGCCCTCTGCATTCATACATGACTTTTACTTGAAATCACGATAAACTGATAGCTGAGGATCACTAGGCTTCGACAGTGAAAGGTGAAGTTCAAAACAAAAGAACCTGAAAAAAAATGATAATGCAGCGAGCATAAAACTGCACAAAGAAGCAATAATGTTCTCAGAAATACAGAAAACAATATTGTGTCTTTTAAGTAAGAAGAGAAGGCTATTAAAAAAAATGAACAAGCAGGAAATAGTCTTAGAAAACTAAGGGAGCCAAAAGTAAGTATTCAATAGATACACAAGAGATGAGTTGCAGCAAAGATGGAAAGAAGGAAAAAGGATATTAGAAAATCAGAATGGGTTGCAACATCTGATTAATAAGAATTTCAATCTGAGAGAACAGAAAAAGGAGGTGAGAGAAAACAAATTTAAGATTTCTCAGAAATGTAGAACTTGGGTCTCCTAAAATAAAAGGATCCACTGAGCGCCGCACATGACTGAGAAAGCACAAAAGCCTGTCCGAATGTTTCAGGATGCCACAGTTGAAGATCCTAAAAGTCTCTAAAGGGGGAAAACAAAAGTACATTAAAGGATGCTTTCAGAATGGCATTTAGTAACAACAGTGGATGCCAGGTGACAACAAAAACAAGGTCTCTCTCTTCCTCTTAAAGCAAAAGTTATTTCCAGTCTGAACCCAGACAGTCCAACCACAGGGCTAAAATAAGGTTTAGACTTGCATGATTTCAATGTTATGGTACCTCCTGGTGTTTGAATCAACATGGAGGGATGTAGAGGGGCTTGTAATAGGTGAGGTAAATCAACAGAAGAAAGATACCAGATGAACTCATTCATAGATGGAATAGACAAAACAAAGAAACAGATGAAACAAAACCAACCCTTGGATACTTCCAACAGACCTGAGTTACCAATAGGTAATGGACAGGAAGGGAGCGGGGAGAAATGATGATGGAGCCCACTGAATAATAGAGAAGAACACTTAGTAACTTGGTGGAGGAGAAGTGTGTTGACATATATCTGAGGAATGGGGAACCTTTACATGTGAGTTTACTTTAATTATAAAAATATAAAAATATATATAAAAAATGTTATTTTACCTGATACCCTTTCTTAGACCGCTGGAGGATGTGTTTCATCAAACATTGGCATAACCTGAGTAAGAAGGCATGGGATTCTGAAAGCGGAAGATCTTACAGAGCAATGCACTGAAGGCAAATTCCCGGATGACTGCTGTGTCAGGTCACTAGGATGGGGTTTCAGGAGAAAGGTCCCTTGGAAACTTGAAACAAAGTGTTTGAGTACATCAACAATGTAGAAAGGAATCATTCAGATGTTAGGTATTAGGGGGAAAAGGAAAAAGTACATGAGGAATTAGGTTAATGATAAAACAAGTCAACTGAAGTACACTAAATACTGGGTTTGGGGATCACTCACAGAAATAAATCTGAAATTTATTTCTTAAAATGGAATTATTTGAGCAGATTTTAGAAGTCTGATGTTAAAAATGCAGTAAAAAAATGTAATATTGTCAGCAATTAGATTGTTCCTTCAGGTACCATAGTCCACAGTTGCATTCAATGTCACCTTCAATAAGGTGAGCACTACATAAGATTTTTTTTAAGACAAGAATGTTATTTAATAACATGTTTTATGAAAGGAACTTTGTCCCTTGCTTAGGCAGGACTCTTAATTTTTTTATTTATAGAAATGCTCCATAGTCTATATACAGTTATTTCAACAACATTTTCATTTAAATTTAGCCTCTGTAGACTCAAAAACATAAGCAATTATCTACCTCTTGAAAAGTATTATTTTGAAATTTCATCTTGTTTTTTTCATCTTCCATACTGTTTTTGCTGTCAAGATATATTTATATCTAGTGACTGGCTGATAATATATTCCCATATAATGCTTTAGGTGTTCTTTCTTTTTCCTGTAAGTTATAGGTGAGGTTATTTTTTCCTATAATCTTTTTATATTAATATTATATAATCATAGAATAAATGTTGATTTAATTGAAAATTATGTATAGTGGTGTTTTTTCCATCATCAGATCTATTGAGTAAATCATGTCAGGCCAATTTATCTCTTTTTTTTAAGTAAGGGATAACATGCCCACAGTAAAATGCATAAAGTACACTAATCTTAAGTGTACTTGGTGATTTTTTCACACATCAAGATGAATACACTAGGTTTGAGTACAAAAAAAGTTTATGATTCCCTAATACCCTTTCCCAGTTTATGCTGCCCCCCAAAAAATAACCACCTTCTTAAGATTAGATTTGTTTCCAACTATATGTGAATGAGATTATACAATATATATTGTTTTCTGCTTGATTTTTTTCATCATTGTAACATCTGAAATATGTCATAATTCATTTTTCCATTTAAATGTTCGTGACATTTGAGTTCTTTTCAGTTTTTGATTACAAATAAAGGTGTGATAAACATTCTTGTATCTTTTTTTTTGTGAGTATGCACACTGATTCCTCTCGGGTATATAACTGTGAGTCAAATTATTTTGTCATGTGGTAAATGTATGTTTAGTTTTAGTAAAAGTAGTTTAACACTAGTAACACTTTGCAAAATGATTCTGTCATTTTACACTCCCACCAGCATGTGTGACAGTTTCGGTTGCTCCACATCCTTACAAGCACGTGTTGTTGTCATTTTCAAACTTCACCCAATCTGGTGTGTGTGCTGCTATTTCATGGTTTCTTTAATTTACATTTTCATTAGTATTGTTAGGCACCTTTTCATATGCTTATTGGTCATTCAGATGCCTCCTTTGAAAGTACTTATTTCAGTCTTTTGCCTTCTTTAAATGAGATTATCTTTTATTAATTTGTAGGAGGTTCTTTATATACTTTGCATATAAGGCGTGTGTGTGTATATTATGAATATATTTTGCCAGTCTATTTCCTGTCTTTTTACTTTATGATATTTTTAATGAGTAGAAGTTTTTAATGTTGATGATTTTCAGTTATAGTTTTTTTCTATTATAGTTAGTGCTTTAATAAATCTTTGCCATCCTGGATGTTTGAAGATATTCCTCTATTGTTTTCCTTCTAGAGGCCATGGTTTTAGCCTTCACTTTTAAGTCTGCTAACCATCTGAAATTAATGTTATGTATGATATTAGGTAGAAAAGGAATTGTCTTTATATTAAAGTATTCTTATTGTGACTGATATTTTTAAATTTGATACTGAGAACAGACTATTTTAAGTATCTCATTGTTCTTTGGTACGTCCTCATTTTTTTATACTCTTTATTTTATCCAAGTCATAGGCAAGTTAGTATAATTCTTTATTTAGCACACCAATTCTATAACTATTGGGGTTATAAATAATTGAATCTGTTATTCTGTCTTGTACTGTTAAGAGTTTTTATAGTTAAGGTATTGTAGAAATTATCTAGCATAATATTTTTATTATCCATTAGTTCTCTCTCTATCTACCAGAAAGTTCTCAATATCTTTTCTATACATAAAATTAATTGTTTTCACAATTAGGTGCACCCTGGTGGCTCAGGTGTGAAGTCTGTGGCTCTAGCATATTCTGTGTAAAGCCCAAGGACCTCGTGCTCAAGAAAATTACCACAAGTAAACAACTAAATAAAAAATGTTTTTTCCTCCTCTCTTCCTTCCTCCCTACCTAGTTGCCTTCATTCCTCTCTATTTCCTTTCTCGGGAATTTGGGGGGGGTGGGGGGGGGCAAAGGGATATTGTCACAATCAATTATTTGTAGCACTTACTTTTACTGTGCATACTCATTAATATTTTGGCTAATAGAATTTCAGTGCACAATCACATTCATTCAGTTGTCATTCAACAAATCCTGGGCATCTACAGCGTGCCAAATACTATTCTAAACACTGGAACTGCAGCAGTCAACAGAACAACCAAATTCCTGCCTGCGTGGAGCTTACATTTTAATACTGCTCTTTAATTTATATCCCAAATACTTGCATCTGTTTGAAAGTGAATATTCAGATATTAATAGTGGGTCTGAATTGTTTACTGTAGGTAATTATATGTGCATCAGGTGTGCTGCTAGTTTCAGAGTGTAGCGTTCTTGTGAGAAATTCCACCCAACCAGGAATTATATTCCCCAGACTCTGTTAATCAGCTCCTGCCTATGAACTGGTTACAGTTCTTGTGAGTGGACTGGCAATAACTGATGCGTCACTACTAGGCTGCTATTTTGCAAGTGAGTATACGTCCTCTTTTTTTATTGCCTTTTGCTGGCTGGGTGAAGATAATGATGAGATCTTAGAGAATGATAGAACTCCAATGGTAAGAACCAATTTCTGATTCACTTTAGACAGGAAGGGAGTTCAAAGACCAGTAGCTCAGACTTTAAAAAGAGCAAAAAAGTAAACTTTACTCTGTTAAGTATGTCATTTATTTCTTCAATTGGCATCACCATAACTAATATATTTTTCTTATTAATATTGCAGACATTGTGCTTTGAGCAGGTATGGTGTTCACCTGGAAACACCATTATTGATCTGGTACCTTCAGTGACGTCCAAGATGATATTGAAGGAGGTTGTTCAGCTCTTCATTCAGCCTCCCAAAGGGCAAGGCCAATGCCTGAAAGATGTTTTCCTGAATGTTGAAGCCAATACTAACTTAAATGCATCCTTAGCAGCTAGTTACTTTAAAATGTGGGGGATTACCTAAGAAAGTAGGATGAATTTTGAACACTCTTTGGCCCATGAACTATTTTTGCATAATTAGGATGTTAAGCAGTTACAATTGGAAATCTGATAAAATAAAGCTGATGAACGTGGAGGGGATATGGTATAATAAAACCATGTTCGCATTCAGTCTGGCAGTAAGTGTAAAATGGATCAGAAATTGAAATATATACATATTTTAGTTACTCATATAGGAATAGAATTAGTTTAACTTATAGAGTGTAAGCCTGTTTGACAATAAGAGGTAGAGACAAGGGAGCCAGGTGGGCTCTAAGCGAGACTCGGTTGTCCCAAGTGCTGCCCTGGAAAGCTCCTTTCAGAGAAGAGGGTAGAGCAATCTGTCCTATGCTTGAGGTGAGAGGTTTTTAAGGGGAAGTTTCAGCAAGCTGATGGGGTGGGGGTGGAGTCCTGATAAGGCCTCCCAGCTGCTGTTAATAGCAGGGTAGGGAGTCAGCATGTCTTCCAGGAGGGTCTGTCCTTGACTTGGATAAAGGGAAGGGGCTGAACAACATCTGGTCTTGTTTCAAACTGCAAAACGTTCCATTTTTCATGCTTGGCTGGAAAGTGATGACTTGGATTTTTTGTTTTCTTTTGTCTCCTGTCTCATATGGTACAACCAGAAACAAGTGGGAGGGAGATTTTTCACTTTTGAATATTGAATAATTACCTTTAAAAATACTTTTAACTGTAACATTTTATGACTGACTCAGAGAACTGATTGATATCAGGGGAGATAAAACTTTACTGAATTTCAACAAAATCCCTTATGAAAATTGGTGGATGAGATTTTATAACTGACACTGTCATTTAAAAATTACCCCGTAATGATGCTCGTCCCTTGAAACTGCGACATCTCAAAGACTTTCAGTATAACAGCTATTAAAATCAGTGTTATAATAAACTAAATTTAGAACTTGATCTCTGAATCACTATCCTAAAATGGTAAGTCCAGATATTTTTAAATGCTGAAGCATGATCATATTGCTTTATTGAGAATGTTATACTATATCATAACTATATCTATATAAATAGATGTAATTTTGTCAAATTAACAAAAATTTCTTACGTATTTTCTTTAGTCTGTCTGTTAACTTCTGCTTATGTGTATTGTGTCTGAAATGTTAATGCAGTCAGTACTGATTCAGAGGTTAAGAAGCACATTATTGGGAAAGCGTGTTCAGTAAGTTTTTGCTGACATGTTACTGAATCAAAGCTTTGGAGACTAAAGTGCCTTTTGGTCACAGAGAGCATTACCAACTGGAGAGGTGAGGTCAGGGCTACCTGTCTCACAAGTCCCATTTGAGCCAAGACTTGAAAGCTGGTAGGATTTGAATAGGAAACAGAAGGGAGAGAAGGACATTATAGAGCAAGAAGACAGCCAGGGAACTGAGAAAAGCTTCTTGGGGCCATTAAAGCGATTCAGATCTCAAAGTAGGATGTGGTACCATCCCCAGCAGCATCAACTGCTTACAATGCCTTACCCAGACCTACTGAACCCAGATGTCTAATGTGGAGAGATAAAATTATTCATTTTCCTTCTTTTTTAAAGGAAAGGTGCAGGCAGGAATGAAGGTGAACAGGCAGGGAGAGGAAGAAGAAGCGTCTTTTTTTTTATTTAGTTGTTCACATTGATTGCCCCCCTGCCCCCCTCCCATACACACACACACACACACACACACACACACACACACATACCTGGTAAAGAGAACCCAGGTCCTTGACATGTACATGAACTGTGTTCCTTCAGAGAGAGTGCACCAAACCTGTGCTCCACCAAGTTGCACCAAAATGACTCATTTTCTATCAAGCTCCCGATAATTTTCATGTTTACCAAAATGTGAGTAGTTCTCTAAGGCCATGGAATTACTCCAGATGATGCTCACATTTGTATTGCAGAGAGACCATCGATGATTAAAAAGAAAAAAAGAAGCCGATTCCTTCCAGAAAGGGAAATTGAGAACCAGCTTTATTTGAATATCCCATCATAGGTCATCCATAGTAACTGCTTAATTCAGTTAAAAAACATTTGCTTTCCCATCGAGTACAGAGCCCTCTCCTGCTATGTAATAGAAAATTAAAAAACTTCAGCCCCATTCCCTTTTGGCTTGTAGGAGAGTTCTCTTTTTAATTACCTTTGAAGTCTAGAAAAAGGCCAAAAAGACCTGCCTGTTTCCCCTGAGACACACTCAGATGTACTTTGCAAATTGGTTGCTAAATAGTTCAGGTATGGGAAGGACTATTTGTGCTCAAAGTACTCTTAACCGATATACTCCACTCCTCTTACATCCCTGTGTTGATACTAAAACAACCTGAAGGAAGATTAAAAAGATGACTTCCACGCTAGCGTTCCTAGACTCATTGTCCACAAGCTGTTTCCAGCACATCCATGGCACTTGGAGAGCCCATTCATATGCAATATAATCTGGCTGTGATTTGAAAACATTTTATTCCTGAGTGTCATATTCCATGGTATTAGGTTCATAAAGTGTAATCTCAGTGCACATGTTGCCATTATGTGGCAGAGATTTGTATTGCCTCCAACAGAGATGAGAGGGAAGAGCAGATACCAGGCTACTTTTCATGAGGCCTGGTGTCACTTAATGTGCAGGATTTCGATAACCACCTGGTGCTAATTTATACTGTGTGGTTCATCTCTTGCATTCTTCACCTAAACGAAGGGATAGTTGACAGAAAGCCTTTAGTTTTTAAAAATAAACTATGCCATAGAGACTACACAGAAATGCAGCACCATGAGAACATACTTTAGGGACATGCCAGCTATTTGAGGGACATGAAAGATGAGTGAGACGGCATAGAAAAACTAGCTTTAGTCTAGGTAAAGGGGTTAAGGGAAATACTCAAGAATGTGCCCTTGTTTTTTGATGAGTAGTAGGAGTATTTTAGTAGTAAAATAATACTAGAATGACCCAAGCCACTTAACTGATTGGAAAAGAAATTTACTAAGCCAGGTCTAAAAGAGTACCCTGTACATTTCTACTGAAACAAACAAAAAAAAAACACCTAAGGCAGCACACAGAACATGTGTGGTAAAGATGAACCTTTCCATACCTGTTGAGACAACCGTTTAGCCATCTGGTAAAACATAAGTCTGGATTCCAACCTTATTCAACATAAACCCCAGCCAGATTAAGAAATAAGCTAGACATTTTTTAAATGAACCATAAAAGTGACAGAAGAAGCTATTCTGGGATGCAGAAGGCCTTTCTCAACCAGCGGCAAGAGACAGAAATGTAAGAGAAAAGATCAACAGATTTGCCTCCATAAAAATTCAAAATGTGCATTGAGGGTAAGAAAACTCAAATAAATGACTAACTGGGGGGACTGTTAGGAACAGATACACTTTTTTAAAAAGTGCCAAAAGCCCCTGAAAGATCTCACAATCAAGAAAAAGGTCAAGCAAAAGCAATGCACAAAGGCTTAATAGCAGTGGTATTAATGTGTGAAAAGGTGTCTGAACAGGCCTACTGGTAATCAAAGGGTGCAGCAGAGAGCCTCTAACTGAAAATCAAAATGAATAGCAGCTAATTTGGGCAAGAACATAGAGAGATGCAACTTTGTGCATTATTTATAAGAAAATTGGAGTAACTTTTGGGAAACAATGTCACAAAATATATAAACATCAACTCTTTGACACTGGCTTATCCTGGCATTTATTTCTATGCAAATACTTGCACATCTATGCAAAGACCCAAGGACACTGTCATGTAGGAAATTATCATGATGCCATGGTAACCTCCAAATATAATATCGGGCAAACTATTCCAGACGTCAGGGGCAGAAAACTTGATAGCCTGAATTAAGATGTACAAATCACAGTCGCTTACTGACCCTCTGAAATAAAAATCAAATGGAGTGTGTTGTCATGCATCTGAGGAATGGGGAGCCTGCACATACGGGTTTATGTTATTTTGTAAGTAAAGTTACATCAGTAAATATTAAATGTTTTAAAATCCAATAGGAAGTATAGTGAAGGTGAGGACATATGGGATAGGGTGCTGGGGAGGTGGGAGGGCCACATGACCCGAATCCTGTGTCATGCTGGGTTATGTCCTGTCTGCTGTCTCAGCCTTCTCTGACAGCGTGGTGAGGAGGAACCCAGTAGAAAGAGTAAAGGGAGATGAGCAGATGGAAGAATCTAGAGTCGATCCATGCTTGCCCCATCAGAAATGTGTACAAGTATGCCTGGTTAATGACCTGTAGATATTTTTTAACTCTTTCTAGGGCAGAATATGCATGTACCCAGTATGTCAACTGCCATTATGTGGCAGAGATTTTTATTACCTCCAATGGAGATGAGAGGGAAGAGCAGATACCAGGCTACTTTTGAGTGGCATTTTTAGGGATGGCCTACCTCTCTGCACGAAGGTGGCATCATTATCTTACAACTTGGGCTTCTATCTTTTTCTCTTAGTGACATTCTCGTTTGTTCCATTCTTTTTTACATACGTTCCATCTTAACTTACAGTATGTCATTTAAACCTGCCGCCTAAGAATTCTATCCCACAAGCTACTTATTCACCCTTATCACAACGCCCATTTTATATTGAGTGGACAGGATTCCAAAACATTTTTTCAGCAGTCCATTGATGTTTTAAAATGCACATATGCATACGACGTATTCCAGGTATGTATAGAAAGAGGTCAAGGAGGGTCTTCTCCAAAATAGTAACAGTAGTTTTCTTTCATTGTGGGACTTGGGTGATTTTTGCTTTCTTCTTATACTTATTTTTTGTATTTGTTACTGGCACGATTTGGGGGAGAGGGTAATGCAACTAGCTTATATTTTTATCATCTAAAAAAGTAATCAGTTAAGATTTTTGTTTTAATTCAGCTTGCCAGCATAGTGCTCTGGAAAGAATAGCCCTTGAAGACAGATAAACCCAGGTCCATGGAGTAGCAGCAGAAAATTGGGCCTTATCTCCCCTGAGCTTCATTTTGCTAATCTGCACAGTGAGGATTGCAAAGACCTTAGTGAATCATGTGCAAACATAGCACAGCTCCAGGATCACACTAGTGGTCTAATAGATGTCCTTCCGCCCTTGTATTTGGCACAGTGCTTCTCTTTAAATCCTGATAGTGTCTTAGGACCTACTAATCACAGCGTTAGGAAATCCCAGCAGCTGCAGAGGTCTTGATTACCTTGGGTAGCCTTCCTCCAGCAAAGCTGATAAGGGAATCTGGTTTTCCTGCGATGCCCCATTATCTTACTGGAAAATATTTTGGCCCATGGTCTAGTAAGATCATATTTAAATACTAATACTTGGGGTTATACAGCATTACTAAACTTTACTGTGTGTGTGTGTGTGTGTGTGTGTGTGTGTGTGTGTGTGTGATAATCTAGAGCAGTGCTTCTCAATTCTATTCAGGACCAGCAGCATGATTTTTATAACTAAATTCACATCACTATCTTGACAATTTTTTACTTCATACACACATTTTTTAAAGCAATATAATTTCTGGGCAGCAATATAAAAGAGAAAAGAAAAGAATAATTGTAATGAAATGAGATGCATTCCAAGGTAGCGATGCTCTGGATCGATTCACTTGATGGCACAATGTCATGTGCTGGGTGTGCACACAGACGTAGACTCACTATGAGAGTAGTGAATACAATGCAAATGTGTTCTTTCAGGAACCAAACACTATGAACTACAAGACCACTAATTATGGGGTTTTCCAAAATAGTGAGCAGCTTTTGGTGAAGTACTGGGACCAAAAAGGTTACTTCCCCTCTTACAGGATGGCTGAATTCCTGTAAAATTTCATATTATGACGCTGAAGAAAATACAAATGCAAGTGATTTTGACTCAGAAAATACACTAAAGATGAAAGGATTTGCCTCAGGGAGTATAAGGCAGTGCCAAGAATCTACATCAACCTGGCAGTGATTCTGATGGAGGCATTTTGTTTTCGAAATGAACTTGGGGCTGGGGACAGTCGTCCTGGAGTGGGAACCTAACATGATAAACTAGGAACCAAAAACCCTGGGTGGCCATTCCTGCGTAGTGTCGTGTACTGGGGTTAAAGGAAGATCATATAGGAAAAGTTCCGTTTCTAACACGACTGCTACTTGTCATTACCAGACTGGGTACAAATTTTCTGGTTCCATTTCCTCATCCATAACAACGAGGATCGTTACCTGCAGGGTTGAGAGATGGGGTCGTGGTTCCTGAGACGCTGTGAAGCTTGCTTTGTTTATCAAGATAAAATCAGCTCTTGACATAAATCAGTTATAAAACAGAACATACTGGTCATGTAGATTGCTTATTATGACAACACTCTTACTTTAGGGGAATCTGATGAAGTGCTAGCATTAACTTAAAAGCCCACCGCAGAAAGCAAGCCACCCAGGAGTTTGCCTCCTACTTGACAAACTAAAAAGACACAGTTTAGCATCCGGAGCCTGGTGATATCCCGGAACCCAGCAGCCGATCCCTGACGGGGTGTGTGACTAGGGACGAGTCACTTGACAAGAACTGGGCTCGGATTGCTTAGCCTTTTAGTCCCATCCAGTAGTCACTCCTTCTTTGCCCCTGACTTCCTCTTTCCCTCACCTGCCCCCATCCTTTCTACCTCTGAAGACTTTTTTCTGCCCTCCTGCCACTTCCTACACGGCGCGTTCCCGGCGTTCTCGTCCCAGATTTCACCGTCCTTTGGCTTCTTTTGTTCGGTGATGTCCGGCAATCCTCCCGCAACGTCCGGGATCCTCCCCAAGACAGGGGGCAGGCGGGTCCCCTTTGCAGCCCAGGCGCGGACCAGGAGTGCGCCCGGGACCTGCAACCTCCTCGCGCGCCCTCCCTCGCGGGGTCTCTGGCCGCCCCCAGCTCCCTGCTCCGCGCCGGGCTCGGAGGCTCGGGAGCCGAGGGCTCAGCGTGCCGGGGAGGTGCAGTCGCAGGCCACCCGTCCGCGCCGGGGCTCGTCGCCCGCGCCCCTCCCAGATCGCGGCCCGGCCGCCCGAGGCTAAGGCCGCGTGCGCTTCCTCCTCGGCTCGGGGCGCCCGCGCGGGTGGGGTCCGTCGCCGCGGAGTCGGGAGCCTGGCGCCACCCACGTGCGGAGAGCGCCGCGCGCCGCCAGCGCAAAGCTCCCGGGCCGCGAGCCAGCCGCCCGAGCGCGACCGCCGCAGGCGAGCCTAGCCGCAGGGGGCGGGCGCCGGCGGAGCCCGCGGCCGGGAGAGCTGCGCCCGAGCCCGAGAGCGGCGCGCGGGCGGCAGGGGGCGGGCGGCGCGGGGAAGCCGGGGCCACGCGGCGGTGCGCGCGGCGGGACTGCAGTGCCCCCCGAGAGAGCTCCCACCCTCGCGCGGCCGCGCGCGCACGCACGTGCCCACCGTGGGCCGGGAGAACGCGAACCAGAGCCCGTGAGCGCTGGACGCCCTTGCAGCGATGGCTTCTGCTCTCAACAGCAAAATTCACGCGCCCGGCACTGGCCTGGGCTGCAAAGCCGACGCCCGCACGGGCGCCAGCTGGAGAATGGACTGCGATCCGGAGCTGCACGTGAAAATGTGCAAGAAGATCGCCCAGCTCACCAAGGTAAGGAGACGCGCTGCGGCGCGGCCGGCGGGGCGAGCCGCGCGCCCGGGCGCCCGGGGCCGGGGCGGGGGTGCCGGCGCGCCCTGGGGAGGCCCAGGCCGGATCCCCGCGGAAACTTTGTCTCCGAGGTCAGCCCGGAAGGGGAGCGATCCTAGAACTTGACCTTCTGGAACAGCAGCCAGCAGCCGCTGAAAGGCAGGATCGTGGCGGAGGAAACGCCTCCAGCCTGCGTGCTGAGCAGGTGGCCGCTGCTGCCGAGGCGGGGATGCCGGTGGAGTTGAATCAGTGCCGGGTGTGTGTGCGTCTGTGCGGTGGTGTTTTCCCTTGACAGCTTTGCTCAAGTGAGGATCGTGCCTGGAATGTTTTTGTTTTCATTCATCGCCGTACTTTACAGCCCGAAGGTCATGTGGGCGCTGTTTAAGCACTTGATTCATTTATTCCTTCCGTCAACAAATATTTGAGTCATCTGTGGAGTGCCAGCGCTTGCGTGGCATCGAGGTGAGCCTGGAAGGCAGCCCAGGGTTCTTACTATCAAACTGGGTGCAGACGTGTGGAGGAGAGTAAATGCGAGAGAGCACGATGCGCCCCCCATTAGCTGTGGAATACAAAGGACCTTTGGAGGTCAGCCGGCCAGTCTGCGTGCCTCATCCCAGGGCCCTGTTGAACCTCCGGCACTGGACTGTGGTGTCTTCCTCGTAAAGGGAGGAAGACGATGCCAGCCGTGCCTGTTGTTAACCCTGGGCGGCTCCCCCTCGCTGCCCGCCACGGGCGCGGTCTTCCCGATGCTGGGATGTGGCTGGCGGTTTGCCTTGGGGTTCCCTGCGGATCGCGAAACAAGCTGATAGCCAAGCTGCTGTAGCACAAGGTCTGGCCCAGCTTCTGCCCTGTAGTGTACCGGACATGCTCTTCCCACTATCTCCCTCCCACGTCCCCACGCCCACTTTTTTGTGTGGGATCACAAGCCATGTCCTCCCTGACTATCGTGCCAGAAGGAAGGAAGCGCAGAGACTTGCCGCCGGACACTAGCCCCCCCCACGCCCCATTAAGTTCTCCACTCTGCACACGAGTCTGTCTCCAAGCCATGATCCCACAGTCAAGATGGAAAGAGGGAAATGGGGAGACTCCTTAGGGGCCTCGGCATGAGTAACCGGTACCACTAATATACTCTACATTCATCTCCGTAGTGACATGCACTTCCCAAAAGTACTGGTTCCAGGCACTAAGCACAATAGAAAGCATCTTCTCTATTTTCAAAGAATCTAAAATATTTTCTTTTGAGAAATAAGCATAGAAAGATGGAGAGAAAGCCAAAAGACACTACTGTATAAACCGTTGCTACATCGGATGTTTCAAATTATGAGTGCAGCAGCAGAAACAAAAGATAGCTCATTATGGGCAGGAGCACTTAGGAGAGATTTGATGGAAAAGCTGGGTTCAGTCTGAATGCACACCTGCACCGTGCTGAATATTGGTGGCATAAAATAGAATAAGACACAACCCCAGCTCCGTGATATGACCCACATAAAGAGAGCATTTCGATATAATGGGGTAATAATTCCACTCATTGATGTTTTTCATTCACGCATTAATATTTATGGCACACCTATGATGTACCAAGCACTGAAGGGACAGCAGTGAAGAATGCAGACGTGATCCTGAGCACATACGCGGCAGTGTTTCTCCGAGCATATTCTGCGCAAGAGATCATGGCTGATTCTTGTTATGTTGTGTCTACTGGTTTTCATTCTAGTTGCTTAAATTAGACATTTTTGCTATTGGTATTTCTCTTGACTACTTGGATCTCCCATATGGTCCACCTCTTTAAATTTCATCTTTCTTGTTTTGTTTAGTTGTATCTCCGATTGGTGACTATAACCCATGTGCATTTATTGTGATTGCTACTGTATTCGGGCTTATTGTCCCAGCACATTTTGGTTTTTCCATTTACTGTCTCTTCCCATTCTTCCTTAGTCTCTATCCCTGCCTTCCGTTTGCTTAGTAAAATGATCTGTCTGCCTGCATTTCCACAGCTGGCTGAAGGGCTTCAGGATGTATTTCTACTCTTCTCGAAATTGCTTTTTTTCAACATATTATTTAGCAGCCTCATTTTTATCTGATATGATTTTGATATAATTTCAGAGTTTTACTGGAGTTTCATTTAGAGATAAAATTTCCCTCTTTTAAGCAGACAGTCCACTGTGGTTAGTAAGTGTATACACAGTTGTTGAGTTACAAGCATAATCTAGTTTTAAGACATTTGTGTCACCACCCGCAAAAAAGTCCGCCTTTGTGCTCAGTTGGAGTCGATCCCCATTCCCACCCCAACACTAGACAACTGTTACTCAACTTTCTGCCTATAAATGTGTCATCCCTAGACATCCCGTATCAACAAAGTGATACAATATGTGCTATTCCCACCTGTCTTTATTTGTTTACTTATTTTTACCTAGGTGCTAAACTTAGTGTAATGTTGTAAAATACATCATTCATTTCTTTTTATTTCTCAGTAATATCCCATTATATGGATAGATCACATTCCTTTATCCATTCACCATTTGATAGACACCTGAGTTCTTTCCACTTGGGAGCCATGATGAATAATGTTACTACAACACATTACATTTTCTGCAAGTCCTTGTGTGGACAGGAATTTTCATTACTCTCAGGCAGGAATCTAGGGGTGGCATTCTTGGGTTATATGTTAAATCTGTGTTTAACTCTTTAAGATCTATTTTCCGAAGCAGCTGTCACATCTTATGTTATCCAGCCTGCTTTTCCAGAAAAGTCTAGTAAAACCCAGGCACCCACTTCTCAAGCCTCAGACAAGCATGTCCTTCCCTCTGCCACTCTGCTTCCCTTTCCATGTGTCTGTTTCTGTTTTCTCTCGAAAATATCTTCTTCACGAAAAATTTTTAATCGAAAAATCATTTTAAAATGTAATTAATAAAATTAATTAATAAAATGTCGATATCTCTAAAGTTGAATTCTATTTGTCTTGTTTAAAAAATTTAAGGAAAGGTGCAGGCAAGAATAAAGGCAAGTAAGCAGAAAGAAGGAAGAGAGAGGAAGAGGAAATACTTTCATTTTTCATATTTAGTTGTTCACCTCGGTGGTTCCCCCACCCCCGGCCCTGGCACACGAACCCGGGTCCTTGGGATGTATGTGAGCTGCACACAACCACTGCTCTTCCAGACTGTGCTTCCACTTATCTTTTAAGTTTCACCTCCTCCAGTGAAAGCCTTTGCCAAACCTCACTCTTGTAGTTAATCATGTATTCATTGATGATTAATTATGTTAGTTATTTTTTTACATTCATATGTTTCTCTAGAAGTCTGAACAATGCTTAGCACATCATAGGCTCCCAGCATGCTTATTAAATGTAATTAAATTTTCCTCCCATGGATTTGATTCATATTTCTTTCATAATGCTTACCCCTCTAATATTACAGTTGATTTATGTGTGTCCCTAAAAATAACAAACACCTTAATGTGTCCACAATACTGTACCTCTGACAGACACTTAACCTGTGACGTTAGCAAACAAATGTGTGTTTATACAGTGGCCCAAAATCCAAGGTGAACATTAAAATCACCTGGGAAGGTTTTAAAAAATCCCAGTGATATTTAGCCTCTAAACGACTTATCTCAGACTGAATTCGATACTGGAGGGGAAAATGCTATAATAAGATGATTGGGTCATTTGACAAATTTGGAATACAGATGATGGAGAAGATAAAGATTGACGGATCAATGTTAGATTACTGAGGCTGACAACTATATTACAACTTTTCAAGAAAATATCCTATTTTAACGGACACATTGAAATATGTCTTCTTTCTAAGGACATAAGTCTGATGTCCTACTTTCAAAGCATTTTATAAGTAAAAGAGAAAATAAAATACAGACAAGAAATTACTTTTCTAAATACAAAACTCAATACAAACAAACAAAACACATATAAGGACCCAGGATCCGTCTTAGAAGGAGAGCAAAAGGGGTGACAGACAGTTGTTTTTTGTTTTTCTTAAAACCCCTCAAGATCTCCTAATGTTCACACAGGGTTGAGAATCACCAGCTTAGAGCAAGTGAAGGTGTAAAAGTTGTGTGAGCATGGAAGAGTTATTTAGGAGAACAGAACATTCCAAATAGATTCTCAGTAAAATTTGGGGGCATGTCCTGCTGGAGCGGTGGTTTGGTCAGCTGCTTCCAACCAAAGCACAGTCCACATACATCCCAAGGACCCAGGTTCACATCCCGGCTGGGGAGAACATCTAAATAAAAATTTAAAAAATGCTTCTTCCTCCTCTCTCTTCCGGCCTGCACCTTTCCTTTAAAAAAACAAAACAAAATAAGACAACTTTTGGGAAGCTTTTCATCTTGAAAGTAGCAAGCAGGTGTGCCCAGCCCTGCTCCTGAGCCCTGGGTGGCTTCCCTCTGCTCCGACCTGCTCAGGAGCCTCCTGCTAATTTTCCCATTTGCATCTCTCTCCACATCCTCATGCCCAGAAGAGTTAGCTTCCCAGTTACCCTGGGGATTCTGCATCAATTCCAGCTTCCCAGGAGGGACAAAGTGTCTCATCCCACCCCACATGCAATTCCACTGAAGACCCTTTTACATTAGAACAACAACGAAAGAGGGAGGCCTGTGTTTTCTCTCCATGAACAATGTCTCTAACTGCAGCTTGACTTGGGAGTCTGGACGACCAGCATGCAAACCCCCCCGTACACAGACACACTTCAGAGGTAGTGTGGATTCGGTTCCAGACCACGGCACAAAGCAATTGTCACGGTAAAGCAAGTCCCAGGAATGTTTTGGTTGCCGAGTGTGTGTCAGCACTCTTTCCACTGTGCTGTCCTATAGTCCAAAGCGACAAGGTGCGAACCTTCATTCAGATCTACTGAATTGCTGAAAAGGCTAACCGTCCTCCACGCCTTCAGCGAGAATCACCTTTTTCTGGTGGAGGGATTTTACTTATTGGACTTTCCGAAAGATCCAACACACAGATCTCAGGAGGAGTCTCATGTTGAGGAGTCTGGTAGTGTGTAGTAGTTAAAAACTAAGAAAACACTGAGAGTGGGGACCCTTTGCCACATAGTACTTGCCTGTTAGGCCTGCCTTCCTTCTGTGGAAGATCCGTAGGTCACAGTCACTACCTCCGGCACAGCGCAGCTCGAACTGTGTCTCCCTGGGTCCCAGAACCTTGCCAAGGTCCACTAGGACACATTAGGGGTGCACCCCCGCGGCTCAGGTGACTGAGACGGCTGGGGTGTGACCCGTGTAAAGACCAAGGACCCGGGTTCACAAGCTGGGCCAAGGGGAAAAGCCAAAATGAAGCAGAGAAATAAAAATGCTTCTTCACTGGACAATGGGGAAGAACACTTGGTGATATAGTAGAAGACAGGTGTGTTGACATATATGTGGGGAATGGAGAACCTTTACATGTGAGTTTATTTTAGTGTATAGAAATACAAATAATTCATTAAAAAATGCTTCTTCCTCCCCATCCCTCTTTTAAAGAAAACTAAGGATGCATAAGGAATGGAGTCGGGGCATGTTGTCTTGGGCAGCCTTAAATATGAAAGCAAAAATATGAAGGTAAATGATTTAAGACAATGTCTACTTAAACTTACCATTTAAATGAATGTAAAATAGGTTACTTTCTAGGGAGATTCTTCTTACTCCTATTTATGCTATCAAATTAAAGTTATGAGAAAGAAACAGACTTGGACGGCTCATGAACACCGTGGGGTTGAAACTTGGGATGCTCGTCCTCCTGACCCTCGCATGGCTGGTCTCTGCTAATGTGCCCTCTCTGCAGAGAGGCCTTTTCTGACCTTCCAGTCCAAAGAGGCCAGCTTTCTTCATCTTTCATTAAGAACTGCTTTCTTCTTTTCTTGGTGATTTGTCACATTTCACTAGTTTAAGGAGTGTGAGTTTTCCCTAGGCCTGGGCATATCACAACCTTAACAGATACTGGTGTCCCTTCCCTTCCCGAATCGGAGGGACCGCAGAGGGACAAGGCTGCTGCCCAGTTAGCAAAACCAGCAACCTGGAACAAGCCAGCCCTCCCCCGGGACAGAGAGCCCAGGGCCGTGACCTCGGGCCCTAGGAGTCATGCTGTGACCACAGGAGCCCTCAGGGGCAGGCCCACCTGAGCCCTGGTTATTTTATTTTAGAGTAATATTTATTATTTCTTTAGTTCACAATGTTAAATCCTATCCAGGATATAGAATTTCTATTTCACACCACGCCCATCACCAGAGTTCTGGTGTCACTTACCGCCATCTTTCCCCCTCATTCCTGCTCCCTCCCATTACCAGTTCTGAGTCCTGCTATTTTTGTTGGGATTTGTATGTTCACTTGTTTCATCTCATGATCCTCCACATACCAGTGAAACCATCCCGGATTTCTCTGTTGCTGTCTGACTTCTGTCACTCGACATGAGCCCTGTGTTTTCATGACTTGAAGATGTGGGCGTTTCGTTGAGTCCACCGACTTCCTCGGCTTCTCTGAACATACTCTCCTACCTGTAGGAGCTTGTCTGGGGACAGATGTGAAAGCAGTCCCACACCAGTTTGCCTGAGGAGTCTATATTTGAAAACTGCAGACATGTTTTAACCAGCCCAGTCTGTTGGATTCTTAATTTAATGATGTGAGTCAAGGTGTAAAGATGGCTGCCTCACAAAAATCTGTTTGCCAGTAAAATAGTCCAAGGAATACCTGAAGGCGGGAGTCCTTGCCCCCTACCCTGGGGGCTCCACTGATGTGTAACTGTTCTGGTCTCTGTGCGCCCTCCAGCCCTCCTCAGTCCTTTCCCTATCCAGCAGCCAAGTGATCTTCAAACTGGACCCAACCCTCATACACTGCGCTCTTCAAACCGGATCCGCCCTCATACCGGACAGGTGGAAAGCACAGTGTCACTGCTGCTTTGGAAAGCAGTCCGGCAGTTCCTCAAATCGGTCAGCAGGGTTACTATAGAATCCCAGTCCCAAACCTGGCTATATGCCAAGAGAAATGAAAACAGACACCCATACACAGCTTCGTGCTCCGTGTTCATCAGTATCCATAATAGCAAAACATGCAAACAAATGACGTGTCCATCCATTAAGGGCTTTTCCAATACAGTGTGGTTGAAAATTCAACAAGGGGTGGCGGCTAAGAGATTCAGGGTTTCTTTCTGGGATGATGAGACTGTTCTAAAGAACAGTCCATTGTGGTGATGAGTACACAGACCCATGAATAGACTGAAAGTCAAAGAACTGGACACTTTAAATGGGCAAAGGGTATGACGTAAGACTTATGTGTTAAAATTAAAACAAGTAAATAAACTCAGTCATGTCTTTCTCTTGCTTAAATCCAGTTCGAAAGCAAGTCATGGTGACTTTGCCCTGAAAACCAGTCACGAATCAGCTCACCGCCTTTCTCCATCTCCCGTCCCCAGTCCAGTCCACTTCATTCACCTCTGGCCTCCAACTCCTGCCCTGGCCTCCAACTCCTGCCCTGGCTTCTGGAAGTGCCTTGGGGTCTGCCCTTGGACTCTCACACAGTGGCGAGAATTATTTTGAGACTCTAAAGCAGAGCCTGTCATTCTTCTGTCTAAAGCCCACCCAGGTTCCACCCACTGGGAATATGTGCTCACCGAAAACCCTGCTTCCTCTTGGTCTCTTGAGGGGGCTGCAGTCCACATCTCAGAAATTCTCTCATCCACCCTGGTGGTTTTTCCGGCCTTCAAATGCGCCCAGTGTGTGTCTGCTCAGGCCTTTGTCCTTGTGGCTTCTCCTGCCTGACCCTGGGCCGACCCACCCTGAGGGCTTGTCCTCGCTTCAGTGCCATAGCAGAGAGGACCTTCCTGCTCCCGAGACTGTGCTGCCCTGCCCGCTCTGAGGTCCCCTCAACTCATCATCCATCCCCCTTGTGTCTCTCTTTCTTTTCTTCTCCTCTCCCCAGTGGAAGTCCTTGAGGGCAGGATTTCCCCACAGCCCCTGTGCCTAGAACAGAGTTTAGTGATCTCGACCAGCAAGTAGTCACTGGTGGACTACATGAGTGAAACTCTTCCAGAAACTTCCTTGGCTCCCAGGACAAAACAACCAGTTTAGTTGTGGGCTATTCACGGTTATCATATGGCAAGGGCAGGCCCCTTCTCAAGACCAGAGCTCCGAAGGCGCTAGATCAAATCTAATTTCTGGTTTTCTGAATGCAGTGGATAGCTGGCCATGGCTGACAAACCAGTAGATCCCCCTTTCACTCCCTGGCTTACATCAGACTTAGTTTCCCCAGCTTCCAACTGCAGACACAGCCTCGGACTACTCAGTCACACCCAAATTCCTGCAGGAGACCAGGATTTCAAGGCAAAATAAAAAACAGCAGTGACCAATTGTGAACCAAAAGCACACCCATGTTAGAAAAATTAAAATACAGAGACACAAAAAGAAAAAGATTTTAAAGCACCCTAAACCTATAGCTCTAGTGATACCCAAAATAGATAACAACATTTTTGCATATCCGACTATATGATTTCCTGCGCAAATAGAGACATACTGTTTTTTCTTTAGAGTTATATCGTGGAGGTGAACTTAATGCACTATATACAGATGTTCCTCTGCTGCCATGCACACATTCAGGCTATATAATGTTATGATTCAATGTTCATTTTATAAATTAATTGAATTTTAAAACTAGAGTTGTATAATATATATCATATATCATATACATATATGTCATATATATCTTGTGTCATCTGGATTTTTCTCCCTGTGTCATCTGGATTTTTCCCCCTTCACAATAAATCTTGAGCTCTCCCACATATTTTTAATGGCTGCATCAATACTCCTAAGGGAAGCCTTTTTCTTAGCTGTGGAAATTTCAGAATAAGAAGCAGAAAGACCTACTTGTGACTCTTCGATGGCATCCTCAGGAATTGTGTTACCCCCGCCTTCTGAGGCAGAATAGGGGGCTAAAATTTTCCTAAGAAGATATGCCCCTGCCTGCTAAATCCTCAACAGCTGCTGTGCTCGCTTCACCCCCAGAACTTCAGGCTCTTGTTTTGTTACAATGCAGGCCCAAGACATGGTTCAGTGTTTCACTGCCTCGTGCTAACCGTGCACTTGCAGACCCTGCCTTCCCTGGAGAGGAGCTGTGGGAGGCCAAAAGTGTCCCCTCAAAAGATGGCGGGTTCCTGGAGTGAGTGCCCCCGCAATTAGAACTCATTTGCAAACAAAGTCCACAAGTTGAGATAACATGGTCTGGGCCATCTGGGTGGTCCCTGAATCCGACAACACATGTCCTGATAAGAGGAGGCAGAGAGAGACTGGGCCAGACCTGAAGAAGAAGAAAGCCATGTGAAGACAGAGGCAGGAAGGAGACACAGTGATACAGCCACACGCTTAGAACGACCTAGCATGACCCGAAGCTGGAAGAAGGAAAGAACAAGTCCTCCCCCTCATCCTCAGGAGGAAATGTGTCTCTTTAGTCACCTGGGTTGGCACTTGTGATCTCCAGGACTGAGAGAGAATAAAACTCGTGTTTGAAAGCACAAGTCTGTGGTGACTGGTCGTAGCAGCGCAGGAAACAAGTCCACCGACTTCCTGTCACGTGTCCTCTTCACACTTCATGAGGGCTTCTTCCTTCTCAGATGCCAGCTGAGGCGCTCTCCTCTGAGAACTGTCAGAGCCACCAAGGGTGGGTCTTCAATAGAAATTCATGCAAGTCCAGTAGAATCTTTGCAGAGGGTTCAGGCATCCGTGCATCTTTTCAGCTCCACCTCCAAGCATGGCTTCAGTCTGACTCTAAGCCCACGGCAATGGTCTCTCGGTCTCTGGTCTGTATAATAGGTCCTGCTGTGTTACCCGGCCCTGGACTCACCCTCCTGGTGTGTCTGTCTTGTTTCCTCGACTTCTCTAGTGTTCTTAGACCAGTGCTGCTCAGACATTCCTGTTAAATCACTGACAAATGACTGACCCCCACCTACATCTGTCTTCTTCAGTCCGGTCAAGGGTGAGGCCTGAGACTCTGCATGTTAAACAAGCCCAGGTGAGGGTGCAGACCACACTTTGTGCAAACCCTGAAGATGAGTGGGACTTTCGTTTGCTTTCCTCATTTTGAATTTCCAGCAGCTTCTAGTCTGGGTGCCCAATTCTCAATACTAGTCAGTAATCAGAGTTGAACTTCTAAAATGCTTGAGGACAAAGTGCTAATCTTATATCTTTATTGTTCTTATCTTCCTCACTTCCTCCAGCAGGGCCACCACACAGGGGCTTCCAGTAGGGATTAAACTCAAGGGTGGAAGAACCGGCAAACCCCTACCTCTCAGGAATGCTAACATATTGCTGGGTGTCAGCACATCACAGGAAATGCCAAGGGCTGCATAATGGCAGAACCTCCCTTGAGAGAAGTATTGAGTGGGCTTCAGTGAGCTGTTCCCCACTGGAGATTCGACTTGGGGGAGCCTTGTGGAGTAATGAGATGAGAAGAGCCGTGGATACGGCTTTGTGAAGGAGGTTAATCACAAGGCTTCGATTTTGCTGAATAAATATGCAGGTTTAGGACCAGAGCCTAATTGCTCCAGGCAGTAGAAGGAAGATTCATTTCCCTTCCATAACTTTCCTCCATCTTTCTCCTCAAAGGGCATTCAATCTCTTAAATAACCATTAACCAAGGTGGGGTTCGAAGGAGTGACAGATGATAGCCGGCTGAACTGACCCACTCCCACCCCCCGCGATGGTCTGATTTGCGCTCTGCAGATGATTTGGTGATGACTGGGGTGGCAGGAGCAGTCGTGAGGGACAGCAGGGTAGCAGGCGTGCAGATGGGACTGTGGGGTTATGGACCGTGAGGAGCGAGCTCTTGAAATATTGAAGGCAAAACAGATCAAGGTCACAGCTTTGGTGAAGCCAGACTAGCTCCATGAAAGTGAAAAAGAACCTGCTTCTGGTGTGGTTCCTTCTCCTGCCAGGGGAGTCTGCCCTTGGGAGGCGAGCCCCGCAGACATCTGCTTTCCCTTCCACTTGCAACCTCATTAATGGCATTTTCCCAGAGACCCAGAAATAGCAAATTCCATTAAAAGGCTTATCATTAAACACAATACAGGTCTTTATGTGGGAGAAGGATGGCCTCTGAATAGAGTCCATTAAGGCTCTGGGCTGGAAAAAATGGGTCAGCTTTCTTTTAAGGGAGAAATTAATACAGCAGGCAGGAGCCAGCAAAACAGCGGACATTCATCCTGCAAAGCTTTTCCTCTTCATGCTGCCAAAGGGCATCTGTCCAGACTCGCTCTTCCTGTCGTCACCTACTGGAGCAGGGCGGCCCATTAGTCCTGAGGAAGCTTATCACATTGTCTGGCGACAACCTAAGTAAACATAAGGGAGGAGATCAGAACTGAGTGTCGGACTGTATGCTTGTATGCACACACACTCTGACTGTAACCCAAGGCCGGCTCAGGAAAGCAGACCTCATGAGTGACCCACTCACTGGTTCTCTTTCCCCTTTGGTGGGTCCTACTGGCATTTCCACAAGAGGTGGCTCATAGCTGAGCTGTGAGGTGCTGGCCCCAGAGACACAGATAAGCTTGTCTCCAGTGCTGGAAGTGAGTGCTTAAAACACGGTCCAGTATCTGATCTCCTTCTTGGCCCTGGGTATCTGGGCTCGACAGGCAAGGGAAGAACCAGAGTTGAACAACTGGGCACTGGGAAATGAACGCTCCATTGCAAGTCACTAGGAACATGGTGACCAAAAAGCCCAGACAAGGAGGCAGTGAGTCAGGCGGGTCTGCCGTGGGCAGATGCTCAGCTGTGCGATCAGGGCACTGAGGGTTCCAGAAGGTGAATGACTCCAAATTCAGGAGACTTGGATGTTAAAGTAGGTTTTGTCCAGATGTAGCAGGGTCCCTGCTCTTAGGATATGGACAAGAGAACCAACTCCACAGGAGGGAGTTGGCAGAGTGCCAGGTGTTTTAGCATGAAACGTGGGGAATTTAAGGAACTCGCTCGTGAGATAGTCAAGTGGGAGATGTCTTGTAGGCAACTTGAGATATAATTGTGCTAGTTTGGAATCTTTCTCTTTTTTTAGTTTTGAGTCGAAAAAGTCTTTTAATTTATTCAGATGTGTGCTCAGAAGAACTGGATGAATTTACTTAGCAATCAAATGAAACTTCATTAATACATGTACTTTGGTGGAATTGTTGAAGAATCGGTATTGAAACAAATGAGGCTACTGGTAGGAACAGGACAGGAGGGTGGTGGGGACCAGTGGACGAGGGTGAAGAACTTTCAGTGGTTTGGTGGAGGGCAGGGTGTGTTGTCCTGTATCAGGGGAATGGGGTTTATCTTATCCTGTAAATAAATAGCTCAATAAATATTCAATATTTTTTTTTAAAAAAATAATAGGTCTTAAAGAAACATACATCAGACTATATGATGATTTCAGAGAGGAAAATGATTGCTTTTAGTCCTAGTTTTGCAGTCACAGATACCAGTAAAAATGACTTTATATTAAGCACACCTTACTTTTTATACCCCCTCACAGCAGGTAAGCAGCATCAGTGTGCCCCTGTACCATGTCAAGGAAGGAGGAGGTGCTGCTGAGTGCCCTTGTCACTCAGGCTTCCCTCTGGCTAAGTTCCATTTAGCAGCCTCCTAGAATCTTATTTATCACCCTTCCGCTGTGCCAAGGGGGCATCTTTGCTTATGCAATAAAAATGACAAGTCACCCTGCCACAGACGCTTCGACAGGCACTGGAGGTCAAAACTATCTCTTTCTCTTGCCTTGGGAAAAATTGCACCTGTCACATTTGTGAAACAGATACAAAAGCCAGCCCCCCACCCCCCCCCCAAAAAAAGAAAAGGAACAGGGGTGGGGGGGGGGCAGGGGGGGAAGCTAGGCACATAAATCATCTTCACAACAACAGGCAGGTTTTCTGCTGTTGGTGCAGGGAGGCAGGTGGCTGCACCTGGCTGGTTCTGGGAGCAGGAGCCCACACTGAAAGCCATTATGAACTGTTGCAAATTTCAGCCACGTATATTACAGTGGCCTATATTGAATAAAGGATAAAAGGCAGCTAAACGGATGCAAATATTTCTCATGAACTAGCTCTACTTCTGAAAATATATAGGCTAAGTTCCTTTGAAGGTGGCATGTTTTTAAAAACAAGGCATAAGGTGATCTCTGGTAGAGTAGGCCCCCTACTCTGTTCTTACAGTGTCTGCCTGTGAAGAGTCTCAAAGCTTCACAAACATGCTTGAGTCTCCCAGAAATCTAATTTCTTCTTCTATTTTCTACCTACTATTTTTATAGCAACTAAGATTTCAGCCAGAAATAAGACATAAATCTTTATTTCTACCTTTTCTACCTCAACAGAATTGTATAGTTCTCTATAGATGCCTAAGGTGTCTTAAGATGATCCTTAAATATTTTGGTAGAGTAGAGGTTGGGTCAGTTATCGCCAAAGGAGCACAGACCACCTACTCCTGGGCTGCAGTCCCAGGTCTAGAGGGAAACAACCAGTGTGAACAACTAAATAAAAATAAAATAAAATGCTTCTTCCTCCTTTCTCTCCCTGCCTGCCCGCCTACTCACCTTCATTCTTGCCTGCGCCTCTCCTTAAAAAAAAAAAAAAAAAAAAAAAAGCATAGCTGTTCAAAAAGATGAAATTGTGCCGTTTGTAACAATCTGGGTGGAACCAGGGAGGGTCATGTTAAGTGAAATAAGCCAGGAAGAAAAAGAGAAGAGGAGGATAGTTTCACTCCTATGTGGAATATAAAGAAACTAAATAAATGAACAGACAACTCAACAAAATTCATGGGACACAGACGGTGACTCCCAGAGGGAGTCAGGAAGCAGGGGAGGAAGGAAGGACTAGTGAGGGGCACAACTCTGATGGTGGCTGCAGTGTGACATGCACACAGACTGGAATAAGCATTCGGTGTCCTAAAAACACATAAAACAATGTAAACAAAAGAAATAAAATGAGAAGTGTCATAAAAGAGCCATCAAAAGACATAATTAAATCAGTGCTGACCCAGTGGGGCACATTCCCTGAGGTACGACCTGGAGGGAACTGAGTCATTCCCCTAGTTCACAGGTTGGGGAGGAGAGGAGCTGAGAGGCTTCTCTGGTCACACAGCATCTTAGTCGCAGGCAGGTCCAGTGGCGGGAAGATCATTAGTTGTTGTTTTTAACTTCTGAGTTTGCAGGTCCTCGGAGACACCCAAGTTCAGATGTCAAGGAGACAGTTGAATTATTTTTACTGGTCCTTTCAGAGAAAGGTGAGAGTTTGGATTATAGATTTAAGGATGAACACTGTTGATCATTTCACTTATTTTGACCCTAATTCTAGCAGGTGCTGCAGAGACTAGAAAATGTGAAATTTTATTTCTCCAAGTTACTTGCAACTGGATTTTATTTTTATTGAAGTTGAGATATAATTAACAGGTAACTGGATATCTTTTATTGATCCTGGTTATACCAATCATGTGCTTTCAAACAAGACACGTTTTTATATAACTTTTTGCTATGAAAATTTCAAGCTTTATTTAGACCTGTGTCTACTCCCTACAGCTGGATGATTTATAGCATCCCCAAAAGTGTCTCATCCATAAGTATTTCAATGTATAGCTCTGAAAGATAAGCATTCTTTTTAACATCATATCCATCATGCCATTATTATGTTAAAAATTAACAGCAATCCTTACTATTGTAAAAGTATCTGATCAGTGTTCACATTAATTCCATGTTTCCTTCTAGCACTTGTAGTGTCTAGTAGTTTTGTCTCACAAATTTTTATAATTCTCTATTCACATCGGAATTTACCCAAGGATTTAAGTATTACAATTGGTCAATATGTCTTAAATTTCTTTTAATTTAATTTTGCACACACACACAAACACAGATTCACACTCCAAACCTTCACTTGCTTGAGAAACCAGGGAATTGGCATGTCCTTATGGCTCAGGCACTAAGCCTGAGACTGAGGTGCAGACTATGTAAAACCCAGGATCCAAGTTTGAGACCCACAGTGGTGGGAAACAATCTGAACAAATAAATAAAAGTCTGTCCTTCTCTCTTTCCTTCCTTCAAAATACTTCTTCTCCTTCTTCCTGCCTTCCTCTCTTACAAAAAGGTAGAGAGAGAAAACAAATAAAGAAACTGGGGTATTTGTCCTGTGGAGTTTCCAATAGTTTGGATTTTGCTCATTGTAACCTTGTGCTTATTTTTAAAAAAAGACAAAAAACATGTTCTTCTGTCACTTGTCTTTCCTATAAATCGGTCGTTATATCTACCAGGCTGATTAGATTCAAGTTCAGGATTTTGCTAAGAAAACTTCATAGGAAGTGTTGTGAACTTCCATTAAGAGAGCATACTGCCTGATTTTCTCATGACAATACTTCCTAATTCTGTCACTCCATCTCATTTCACAGTTAAAATGTGTCTAAAGAGAAACTTCTGTTTATCATCTGTTTGGTTATCTGAGTGTGCAGTTCATATGGGAAAGACAAAACAAGTTCTTGATTGGTATTTCTTAATCTGATGAAAGGTAATGGTGTGTTTCCCTAATGCCTCCCCAAGAGGTAGAAGGAGGATATAATTATGAGTTTGTGGATTTAAACATATTCAGTATTTTGGACCCAGTGCCGTTCTTGTTCACACTGATATTCAGATTGACCCATCTCTGGTCTTCAGGTGTTGGCTTCTGATTCCTTTTGACGTGGTCCCCATCATCCTCAACTTTTTCCTTGACATTTTCTACCAGAAAAATTTTCAGGATCACGGCACAGGCTTCCTGCTCCAAACCTAGAATGAGGCATTGACCTGAGTTGTCTTCATTTTTTGGTTGTTGTCTGTTTGGGGGAAGCTTTTTATGTTTTCATTTTAGAGACCACGCTCTATGTGCTAGGGGCGCCCACTGCTACCAGACAGCTCGTCCCACCTTCATGCAGATGTGGAAAATAAGTATCTTTAAATATGAATAACTTCATGAGTTCACATTGATAGTTTTAATTCAGAAGAATTACAGAATACCAGTAACAATCTAGCCATCAATGATGTCATTACTGAAAACTAGTTTAATATTGTCTAAGGTCAGGTGTGTGTGTGTGTGTGTGTGTGTGTGTGTGCACATGCAACTCTCTTGCTGTTGCGGGGTCTCCCTCGGCGAGTCCAACTGAAATACCACGCGGCAAAGTCAATGACATCATCCCGTTCTGCGGGGCTAAGTAAAAATTCACTTTTGAATTGGGCGTCTCACATGCGGCTTTTGATTTTGGAAAGGAAGTTACTTCTTTTCATTTTGATTTTTTTCAGTACTGTGAAAAACTTTTACAGGGCTCCAAACTCAAATCTATCAACTAAGTCTGCTCAGAGAAGTCTAGCTCCTACTTTATGGTGCATCCTTTCATTGTTTTTACTTTTTATATAAACGAATATACCTATATATGCACCTCTCTCACTCTCTCTTAGACAAACTTTTAGATAATACCATAATTACTTTTCCCACCTTGCTCTCTTCGCCTAATTATATATGGTAGAGGGCTTGCCCGGTGGCCTAGTGGTCTAGTACCCCTGGGAGCAGTCCCCTACACATCCCAATGTCCCAGGCTCAAGACCCAGGGCTGGGGAGAATAACCAGTGTGAACAAGTAAATAAAAATACATGAAGTGCTTCTTTAAAAAAAATTTTTTTTAAATAATATGTATTGCCTAGAGATTATGCCAGAACTGCATATAGAAATTCTTCAGGGGGTGAGCAAATCAGGAAAAAGAGATCAGCTATATGAGCAGGCATAGAATTGGATGGTTGGTGGCAAACTTAATGTATTATATAGTGATGTGTGGCTTTAAAAAAAAAAAAGAAAAGGTGCAAGCAGGAATGAAGACAAGTATACAGGCAGGCAGGAAGAGAGAGGAGGAAGAAACACTTCATATTTTATTTTCATTTAGCTGTTACACTGGTTTTTCCGCCCAGACCTGGGACTCGAACCCAGGGGCATGTGGTTTTTAATAGACTCTTCTCTGAGTTGCTTGGTTGTGAAAATTATTAACAAAAGAAGAGCTGATTTAAGAATGCAGGGACATTGCCTTGTAGTTATCTTATAGCTATAATTCTATGTTCTAATATATTTTAAAACATTTTATTCAAGTGAAAAATATATACAGAGCCATTTGAAGAACCCGTTTTAACAAAATGCAGTCTTAAAAGCTGATTCACTTATTCCTAAAGTAACTTTGAAATCCTTTTCATGCTAGGTACTGGGGCAGTAATCAAGAGACAGATTCTGATGGGTATGAAGTCACTGAGGCCCATGGTGCGTACAGGGGACCCCACAGGAGGGAGCGCCAATATGGTGGGTGGGGTAGGACAAGCCATCCAGGGCAGCGGTCCAGCAGATGTGAGAGGAAATGGAAAAGTCCAGCTACCAAAGCTGAAAGGACATTTCAGTATTGCTCACTGAAGGATGTGCAAGCAAATTGGAAGTAACGTCCACCTTAGAGGGTGAAAAGCTGAGGCTAAGAGAGGAACTCCAGTGTCATTCAGACCACACTCCAATGGGAAAAGACATGCCTTGCTTTCACCCTGCTGTTCCTTTCGCCATCTTGGATTCAGTGCTGGCCAGGCTTTTCCGGTGATAAGTGATTATTAATGCAGTCGTGTATCATTTTGGCACTCATTGGCAATTCTCACTTACATACCTGACGTGTAGAAAATCTCTGTCATCTTTTCAACATTTACAAGTTTTGTGCAACAGACTGTTGCAATACCTTGTACATCCTCTTGAGGTCTAATTTTTCGGTGCACATCTGCCCTTACAACTCATTAAATGGAGCCGCACTTCAACAGGGAATGTTTTCTGCTGGGATCTCCAGAGGTTCCTTCCTACTTTAAGAATCTGGCTCTGTGAAGAAGTCAGAAACCCAAGAGTTGTTATTATTCTTGTATTCATCTATCTACTTACCCATTTGCCTCTCCATTCATCTAATCCATTTACCTGCACACCTGCCCATCCATCCTTTTCATCACTTCCCCTCCCCGTCCACCCCTCAGTCCAACCATCCCTCTCCCATCTGTCCTACCAATTTCCTATCCATTTACTCTCCCACTCACTCATGTTAAGCATGGGTTCAAATTTTTCTTTAAAATCCATTTCCAAAACTCTCCTTCCTTCTGTTACAGTGTAGTACAGTCCTTCAGGTGAGGAAGGTAGATTCATGAGCCACATGTCTGCTTGGAGATGGCCCTTGTGGGCATGGGTTACCTATTCAGACCTGTATGGTGTTCAACTTCGATGGCAAAACCAGCCCAAAGAGGATCCATTACTCTATCTTAGACACTGTGTTCAGGGCTTCTAGAAAGCCCGTTAGGATACGGTAGAAGGTACAACAACAAGGAGTTCAAAAGCTTAGAAGGGTGTTATCTCACAGTATAAGAGTTCGGAAACAGAGCTTCTTCATGGCTGGGTAACTGAGTATCTCAAAGACGATGCACTTCTTGTTTCTCTGTATGTTGGTATTTTCTTACTTCAGGCTTGCAGTCAACACACATGAGACATGACGACATCTACTGAAAGAAGAAAGGCATTTTCTTCTATGTGCTTCTTTTTATTAGTAAGGAGATCTTTCCCAGGAGTCTTTAAACAGATATCTCCTTGAGTCTCCGTGGCCAGGATCAAGTTCCACACTCAAACAAAACCAGTTGTTGAATAGGGAAACAGGACTGTAAGGCTTAGTCAACTTAGACCAGGCATAATTAGCCATAATTCACCCCCTGAGTCCATAGGAGGAGAACTGGTCGATGACATAGGGATTTCGTGGGCAAGAAAGAAGGCAGGAAAGCATGTTGAATAGGTACTGTCAGGTACTAGAGAGTAAAAGTTCAGCATTGGAATGAAAACTTGACCTAATAAAGCTACGTATTTTGAATGAGTCAGGGACTTATTTCTTTCAAGGGGACATTTGATTCTCACTTAGAGGCTATCCCCGCCCTCCCCGCCGCCATTTGGCAATGCCTGGGGCCATTTTGGTTGTCACAGTGGAGTGCAGGGAAGTTACAGGCATCTGGTGGATTGAGGCCACAGATGCAGCTTAACATCCTACTGTGCACACAACAACCCATAACAAAAGATTATCTGGCCCAGATTGTCAGGAGTCCCAAGGTTGAAACACTTTGCATTAAAAGATGAGAATATAAAGCGTGATGTATTGAAAGAATAAAACTACTTTGATGAACATTTGTAAAATGTCTCAGCACCCCCCACCCTTTAAAACAAATCTTTCCTGTTGGTTTGTAATGACTCCCCAGGTTCTCTGAGAATCAAGGTTCATAAGATTAAAGCAGGACCAAAAGGAATAAATCAATAGCTTTTGCCAACAAAGTTGTAAGAATAAAGTAGAGGAAACACACCTGGATGGGTGGGGGTTAGTGAAGCGGTCAGTTGTTTAAGCTGATGCCCCTATGAGGTGGGCCAATAGCTCTCTAAAGCAATTTGACAAATATGTATAATGACTCCTAAAAGTGTTTATATACCCCTTCGTCCTTAAACTCCACTTCTAAGACTCCATCCTAAGGGAGAAATTCAAAATATGAAAAAAAAATTTAATGCAAATGTTATTCTAAGCACCATTATTGTAAGGAAACATTGAAAATGACTTAAACTTTTGACAAGAAGTATATATAGCAATAAAACGATTGAGGTATATGATGGAATTTTATGTCCACATTAAAGCATGATGCTTACGAAGAGAAAATCATTTATAATGATAAATATAAGAGTGAGGGAATGAAATGAAATATATACCATGATCACAGTTTTGAAAGTAACTACCTTAAAAAACCATATAAAAGCAAACTGGCAGAAATACCAAGAATGCCTATGTGACTATTTCTTTTATAAATGGGGATTTTCACTCTTCTTTTGATTTTTAAGACATATAATCATATTTATGTAATTTTATTATGTTCAAGGCAACAAATACAGATAATGTATAAGCTGAATTAGCAATTCAATTTTCAGATGTTTAAGTTGAGGATTTTTTTCTTTTTTGATATCTTTTGGCTTCCTTATTACCAGTTCCCTCCCACGGTCTTCCTTTCATTTGCTGACCACTCCAGGACTCTGCTCCCCAGCCTCATAAACTGATTCCCCCAAGGGCTTGGTTGTTGGCTAAAAACAGCTTGGTGTGGGAGGTGGGGAATACTTGTCTTGGTGTGCTCATCACAGCGCACTGGAAGGTGGGAAAGGTGGAAATCGCAACTGACTGTAGTCCTCACACCAGGTTCTCCGGAAGAAAGGTCTGAATAGCAGGCCTCCTTGACTGCCATGCATGCTCAACGGCACAGTTAGTGGGAGGACAAGGACTAAACTTAGTCCATGATTCTTTCTAGGTTTTTCTACAAGACATTACTCCTCCCAAATTCCAGCCTGGGAGTCCCCTAACTGTTGTAAGTTTAAACACATTCTTGTGGCTATAGAACTATATCTCAGCCTCCTGAGAGGTAGAGAAGGCAAGACTAACTAGGGATGTAAGACAATAAAGGGAGAGATGTAGAGGGGATTTCAGGTCTTCAGAGGAAAGAGTGAAGCAGATACAACTGACCAGGGTCACACTGGGTCCTTTTGTCTACTCAGCGTGCTTTCCATTGTCCTCCTTTGGAGAACTGTTCCCCTTACCAAATAGTTCGCGGGGCACTCAGTGATGGTCCTCATCCCACCATGAGTACATGGCCAGACGGACGGAAGCCTCCGCCCTGATATTCAGACATTCCTAGGAGAAAGAAAAAGAGGGTTGACATGTGTCCATGTGGCTCTTGGAATAACAAAACGGTGACATCAGGAGCTAGCACAGTTGACGACTATCTTTCTCATTCAATGGAGAGATCTAGGAAAATAAACAGAAGCCAGCAGAGATGAGAGGTGAATGGAGAAAATGTGATGGAGTCATAGGCACATTGTGTCCTAGTCCCAGGCCCCTGCATCACTTCCTCCCGCTCTGGGAGGTCTTTCCCAGACACAAGGGTGAGTATGTTCTATTTTACTTGGCACAGTAGGCAGATTTCTAAAATGGTCCCATATCCCAGGCCCTGGTATACACATGCTTTCTCCTAGTTATTCCATGAGACACAAATTCAGGTTTTCCTGTGAAGAGATTTTGTGCTTGTTCCCAAATTAAAGTCCCAAGTAAATTGACTTTAAGATAGATTATTCAAGTAGATCTGACCTAAACACATGAGTCCTAAAGCCATGTCTAGAGGTTAAAGATAGAGAAATCAGACAAAGTGTGAACAAGTGCCGTCAGGCATGGAGGAGCATGATTAAGGAATACAGGCGTCCTCTAGTCAGAGAACAGTCTCAGATGATAGTCCTGCAGCCACAGGAACTGAATTATGCCAACAACCTGGATTAGCGTGGCTACAGACGTCTCCTCAGCCTTCAGACTGCAAGTCAGCCAACACCTCCATTTTGTTAAGCTCTGGAGACCCTGAGCAAGAACCCAGCGACAGCACACTTAGATTTTTGATATACAGACCTTATTTTAAGTGATTACATTTGTGGTGACTTGTTTATCAGCAATAGAGAGCAAGTACACTTGCATTTGTTTCATGTATACCTGAAGAAGTCCTGATTAAATGGTGGGAGAACTTGGACCCCCTTCCCCCCTTTAATGTCCTATGAATACTCTTCACTCTTGCTCTTCATTCTACTTTTCTTGGTGCAAATCTGCTTGCAATGATATCTATTCTTGACTATCGAATGTGATTACAGAGTTGAGAAAGACATCTTGACCGGCCCAGAGGACTAATAGATTGGCTCTTGGTTCTGAGACGGGCTGGGGAGGAAGATCCTGAGGGAATAAAGAAGGGGAAAGTGGCTGATGGAAGAAGGCATCTGGAGACCCAGGAGAGAAACATGCAGTAATAAATCTCTCTGCTTCCACGGTTCCCAACACCATAGCAGAGCACGCAGTGCGAAACGTGCATCAGCTCCTGTCAGCCAGTCCAAAGCAATGCAGAGTTTCCCACAATGCAGCGGGTCAAGCCGGAAGCTCTCCAGCCATCTGAGGACCTCCGTGACTTGGCCTCTTCTGCTCGCCGTCACTCACACGGGCCTCCTTGTTCCCCCATCACCTGGCGCACGTATGTGTAGGACTCTGCTCGTGATCCCCTACCAGGATTTCCCTCCCCCGGGTACCTCATGCTCACTCTTGCATCTTCATCAGGCCTTGGCTCAATGTTCCCTTCTCAATGAAGCCTTTGTCCTCTGCCCTGTAGACCCTGCAGCTCCACCCCACAAACAGCCCTTTCTCCCGGTATTCTTTTACTTCACACTTAACAACTACCGAACACAGTGTTTATTTTACCTTTTTAACATGTCCATTGTCTGACTCACTAGAATGTTACGTTTGCACACCAAGAATTTGTTTTAAGCTTTTTGCTCCCTCAGTGCCAGTGTCTGGCATGTTGTGAGTACTCAATAAATATTCACTAAATTATTGAACAAAAGGGGAATATGTGCTTAAGGAGAGATACAGTTCTCTTCCTGCAGGTATTGCTTTTTCTCCTTAAAATAAGTTGATGGTAGCGCTCTCTCTCTCTCTCTCTCTCTCTCTCTCTCTCTCTCTCTCTCCTCTTTCTTTACCCATATATATGTATATATGAATATATATTCTTTTTTTAAACAGAAGGAGAGGAGAGGAGGAAGAGCATTTTTAAGGAGGATGGAAGACAGAAAAAAAGGAGGGAGGAAGGGGAGGAGGAAGCACTTTTGTTTATTTTATTTTTGATTGTCCTCCACCCCTACCCCCAGCCCCTAGGTCGTGAACCAGGTCCTTGGACTTTGCTTGGTCTGCATCCCAGCTGCTGGCTTAGTGCCTGAGCCACCAGGGGTGTGCCAGTGGTGGACATATTTTTCATTAAAAATAGTGAATTGGCTATTTATTCCCACTAGCTATGACAATCCAGAACAAGGGGCAATGTGTTTTTGTAACTTGTTTTGCATGCAAAGCTGACAGTGAAGACTGCTGTGATGGAAAAAGAAACAGATGAAATAAAACATAAATCCCCCATGAAGTGATAGGGTACAAAGTGCATGGGGCCTGGAGGTTGGCTCCTGATGACAGCTGTCATTTATAAATATTAAATAAGTATAATCACAAAACCACTCACTCATCCTCTCAGCCAGTTTCCAGTGGGACATCTGCCACTCTTGTCTGTCTCTTGTGACCTGAACAGTGAGGGCAGCCTGACAGCAGGGCTCTTCCAAAAGCCATAGAAGTGGTTCTCCTAAGAAAGAGAGTGTAAAAACAGCCCACTGGGCCTTCAAAGCTGCAGCAAAACATCCTTAGGTACACACACACGTTTCCTGATTTACCAATATCTACACAGATTTAAGGTTTGCATGCATGAGATGCATTTCCTATTGTCTCTGTGGTGTGGGCATTTCATACACACCCATTGGTTTATGATTCATCGGACACTTCCTATGAGCACCTATTTTGTGCCAAATACTGTACAAAGTACAGGAGATACAAGAGCGAGCAAGCACCAGGCTTTTTATTACTTAGAATAAGGTTCAGCTGCAAACAACAGAAAAGCCTGAACAAACAGAAGTGTATTCCCTCTTTCAGAAGAGGACCAGAGGTACAGTTACAAGTTGGAATGGAAGATTTACGTGGTCCGGAGCTGGAATTCAAGATTCATGTTGCAGGGAGTCGGAATTTGGTATCTTTCTGTTCTGCCTACCAGCTGCAAGGCTTCATTCTCAAAGCTACCTCATGGTCCGAGATGGCTGCTGGAGCTCCAGTCATGGCAGTCCCTCTCCACATAGGAAGGGATGGTACATAATCAACTGCAAGAGAGTCTGGAAAATAGAATGTAGTCATAAGATAGCAACTAAACATTGAGCTTCTTGAGAGATTGTTGAGCAGAACATTGGGTGCTGGTGAGCTTTGCCAGGGGAGGAGTCCAAATACAGGGAGGAGAGCAAAGAGCATGCATGGCCTAGCAGCCATGAGGAGGAAACATCAAAACACTTCTGTCCACTGCATCTTGGTACCAGTCAGTGAGGAAAACATACCCAGAGTGGAGCACTTTACTTATACAGAAAAGAGCAGCTCCATTAGTGTGACTGGTCCCTCATGACTAGTGAAGGGCATGACCCCGGCCCCTCCCTCATGGAGGGTGAAATACTGAACATTGGGGTGTGCCCGAGGGCCGTGGGTGTTCTGGAAGAGGACACACTGAGCCTACCAGGAAAAGATTCCCACACAACACGCAGATTGTGAGGGGTCTTTCTCTTTAGGTAAGAAGTGTTCCAGGCCCAAAGCCATTCTTTCTTTCTTTTTTTTAATTGAGGTAACTTTGATTTACAACACAGTATAAGTTGACATGGGCAGGTTCACGCTTCATCAAATATATGATAATACACCACACCCACCACCATCCCTGCAATCCTCCATCCCTGTCCGCCACCCTGTGCTCCCACCCCCACCCCTGCCCCTCTGGTGACCTCAGTCCTGTTGTCAGTGCCCAAGGGTCAGTTTTTGCTTTGTTTTGTCTGTTTTGTTTCTTTATATTCCACATGTGAGTGAGACCATTGGTGTTTGTCTTTCTTCTTGTCACTTATCTCACTAAGCTTAATCCCTCTAGGTTCAATCATCTTGTCCCAAATGATAGCATTTCTTTTTTATGGCTGAGTAGTATTCCATCGCGTAGACATCAGCTGCAAGGTCATTCTTATGTGACTAAGCAAGAGTCCAAAAAATGCACTTGAGACTGCCTTTCCCACCATAAACAAAAAAATCTGCTGCAGAACATGAGATCGGGTGCTCAGAGCTCCAGTGAGGCCCTATGGGGGTGCAAGACAGAAGTGATCGACTCACCCCTACCCTCTTTAAGAAAACAATGCAAACTGAAAAAAAATCCCATCTCTTTTCCTGTCTTCATACTGGAAGAGAACTGTCCTCGGAACAAGGGAGAGTAGAGCACAGTGCCCAGCTAAGTGCCTGTGGACTCAGGAAGTATTTCTCGAACTAGTGAACACTGGAAGCTTTCGAAAGGCAGGCCAGGTTGACGCTGGAACTCATGCGAAGGAAGATTTCACTGGGAAGCGAATGGCAGGACATGCGTTCTAGACAGAGGAGGACGTGCAAGCAAAAGTAGAGGGATTTGAAAGTGAGTTTCTAGTGTAGGAAAGCGTGTCACTGTGGCTTGGAGTCTGAGGGGGCTGGTGGCAGGATTTATTCTGGATTGTGAGCAGCCTTGAATTCTGTGCTGAGAGGCCTCTTCTATCCTGGGGGCAGTGGGAGCCCTGCAAAGTAGCGCCATGAGCAGCTTGTTCGGGGCAGTGGCTCAGGGTATAGAGGAGGAGCCTGGAAGGAAGAAAGGGAGATGAGTGCCTGGGAGGCAAGGCTGGGGTGATGGGGTCCAAGAACAGAGTGAGGGGAGGCATGGATGTGAGGATTTCTCAGCGCTGAGCGGGTAGAATTGTCAGTAACTGATAGAATGTGTCCTGGAAAGAAGAGAACAGGACCAGAGAGGACTCCTGGGTTCTAACATGAGGTGACTGCATTGTGACATCAAAAGGCAGGTCGTTGAATTGCAAAAAACATCCTAAGGAAAAAAAGAACAAAATGAATCTGTCATGCTTCCCAGCCTCAAACTATACTACAAAGTGACCATTATCATAACAGCATGGTATTGGAATAAAAGCAGACACGTAGATCAATGGAACAGAATGTAAATACACAACACATATAAGGACAACTAATTTATGACAAAGGAGATGGGAAAATACAGTGAAGCAAGGAAAGACTCTTCAAGATTGGTGTCGGGAACACTGGACAGACGTGCGCCAAAGAATGAAGCTAGACCACTCTCTCATACCATACACAAAAATTAATTCAAACTGGAATAAAACCTTAGGTGTGAACCCTGAAACTAAAAGAAATTAGTCAAACAGTAGACAAACGCCGTAGGGATTTCACTCATGTGTGCTGTATAGAGAAACGAAACAAATGAAATGGACTGAATAAAAAAAACCAGGAAGACCAAATCAGTGGCCACCAGACAGGAAGGAGGAGGAGACGTGTGGGTAAATGAGGCAAAAGTTCATGTGTGATGGGGGCCTTGTAGTGGGGAGCTAATGAGATACCTTCAGATACGGATTTATTATGAAGTACACACGAAGCAGTGTTATCATGCAATGTTACCCCAATACAAAGTTTTTAAGTAAGACATGAAATTTTTGTCTTGATTTAACAAAACTCCAAACTGTTTAAGACGGAATCTTTTACCTTTAAAAAAGTAAAAGAAGATTTGGAGGGCGGAGGTGCCTGCATTACTCGCCCCGATTATCACCTCCTAATTATCACTTCCTACTTGTCTCCCTGCTTCCCCGGCTCCTTCTCCGCTTTATTGTCAAGCAGGCAGCCAGAATGAGCTCCTTTAAGTCAGATGTTGGCCACCCTTCGGCTCAATCAATGCTTCTGCATCTGAGAAAAAGCCAAAGTCTTGACTTTACAATCCACACTCCCCATGACATGTCCCCACTCCAGAACTGTCCCTCTCTCACTTGGTTCCAGGCCCATTGGCCTCAGAGCCACTGGCCTCACCTAGAGCTTTTCACCCAGATGTCTGCCTGGCTAACCTCTCCTCATCTTCCCCCAAATGTCATCTTAAAGAGGCCAACCTGAACTTCGCTGTTTCACATGACCCTCTCTGTCACCATAATCCTAATTACCCTTCTCTGATCTACCTTTCTGTGTTCCACTGTGTTTATCATCTTCCAACATACAATGGTGCATTCATTTATGATATCCATTCTTTATTGTCTCTCTCCCTTGCACCCCTCCCTGACTCAACCGCTAGAATTCATCTCTGTGAGAACAAAACTCTCTCAGCATATGGTGTCCACTGAGACATCCCAGGAGCTGAGAACAGTGCCTGGCACATCTAAGTACTCAGGACAGACAGCCTATTGAGTTAGTGAACTCTCCTGAGATGTTATGTAGGTGTCAGAAATGGTGGTCTTCTATTCTGGACACAGGTGGAGATGGGAGAGAATTTGAAGTCCACCCTGAGACAGCTGTCCTGAGGACGGGAGTTGAGATGTCTCTGTCTCAGGAAGGGCAGTTACCCATGGCGGCCGAGGAAGGGAACGCAGATTAGTGCAGAGACCCACGAGGAGTCAACAGAGAAGAAACCACGCCCAGTGTCAGTCCAACCTGGGACATCGTGTGCTGTGGACACTTGAATCCCAGTGCTGCACGTAAGACACAGTAATGTGCCTTTTCCCCAGCCTAGTAGACTGGGATCCTGTTTCTGTATCTAGAAGACCAATTAGTAAAACCATACCTCTCTAGGATTTGGTTGCTAAAACATAACGATTTTTAAATTGATTTAACACATTCTTGCTGGGCCAGAAGAGTCAGGCCAAGATATGCTGATAGGGTATAATTTCATAACTCCTGGAACTTGAATTTTTTTCTAAGCAAACAAAGAACTCTTAAGAGGATGTATTAAGGACATGTTCTACCCTCTAGAACTGGAAAACATTTTAAGACTGGCTCAGGGAATCCAGCCAAGACAAGGAAGTCAGTCACCATTAATGAAAAAAGAGATGACTTCATACTTAATTGTATTGTTAGAAGGCACTCACACATACTCTCCATCAGAATGTGCTAATAGGACTTTGTCTAATGCCACAGACAGACGGTAGATATGAAGTGAGTGAAAAAATTAACTCTCTGTCCAGTATGACACACATTAGGTGTTCATGGAAACTTTAGTAAGGTCGTAATTTCTGCATGTTCTGGCTTGATCGCCTGGGATGAGTGAAGTCTCCATATTGCTTTTAAATCAATTCTTCTGTAAGGATGAGAATTCTTCCCAGACAGCCCTGCAGAACTTCTCATGAATATAACACATCTGATTGGTGTCCTTTTTCTGTCATGCAGAGTTCTTCATTTTTTTCCCTTCGGTCACTTATTCATGCATTCACTACCTTCTGTTGAAACCTGGACCAGAGGTTGTGCTGGGTGGTGAGACTACAGAGAAGTATAATCGAGTCCCTACCAGTTCACGTCAACACTCTCACGGAGTCCCCCTGTGTGCCTGCTAGTTGTCTGACCCGATATTTGAATCTAGACACAAAGCCATTAAGTCACGACTCCGTCATCACAAAGCTGTCGACTCCGCGGTGGCATCTCCATAGATCATGTGCTGACCTTGGGGTTAGAGACAGGTGGAGCGCCACTTCCATTAGTGGCCACGAGCCTCCAAAGAGTATTAAACAGAAGTGTCGGCTAGTCAGCCCTCGGGTCTAAGAGGAGCACTTTAGGGAGGCAAGCAATGAAAGTCCCTAAAGGGGAGCCGTTGGAGAAAGGGGTTCCAGAATTATTTAAGTGATACAGAGAGCAGGTGCGTGCTCAACTTTACCAAAGCCAAATGTTCCTGCTGTTGTTTGTATTTGTTCCTACTTGTTTGCTCCTGAGTTCAAGAGCCCCCTCTGAAAGCGGGTGGCCACACCCCGCGTGGTGCCCACCAGGTGTGGTCTGTGAGTCCCGTCTCCTGATCGGAGCTCCGAGTAGCGCTCTCTCACCTCATTACACACAGCAGCAAGTAGACTCTCGTAAACTCTTCTCCACCAAGAACCCAAGTCCTTAATGGAAACCACAGCACAGTTTTTGTGGTGGGGCTGCTCAGACTATGATGGACCGACTTCTCTTTCTCATCGTCCAGTAGAGGCAGCTGAGCCAAAGTCAGACGCCTCCAAGGAAGCCTCGAGCCATGGTCCTTCCTTGTGGGAATCTTTTTCTCCTTCCAGTTCTCTGTCTCAGGCTTAGACTCTTGGGCATTAAATGATGCCAAACAGGTATATCCCCATCCTTAAAAAAAAAAGAGGTGGCGGAGGAGCTAGATTTTTTTTCTAATTATAATTGATATACGCGCTCATCAGAAAAATTGGGGAATACACAGAAGCAAACGAAAGAAGTAAACTTGATCGCCCTTCATTTTTACGATCCTTTTGGGATATTCTCAATCCTTTTCTTTATTGATGTGTGATTTTAAAACAATATTAGAACCACATGGCATCTTCACTGTCATCTCTCTTTTTTTTTTTTTTTTTAAGGAAAGGTGCAGGCAGGAATGAAGGCAAGCAGGCAAACAGAGAGGGAAAGGAGGAGGAAGCACTTTATTTATGTTTATTTAGTTGTTCACATTGGTTGGACCCACCCCCGCCACCCCTCGTCTTCAACCCGGGGCCTTGGGATGTATGTGGGAATGCTCCCATGTGTATTAGATGCTGATTTTCTCCTGTAGCACAAGTCAGAGACAAAAGAGTCTGACCCGTGAACCTGACTCAGTGGGGCCTTCCTGTCTCCGGAGAGCAGGTCAGGTGAAGGACACCTGTCTATCCCCTGACGCTATACTCAAGGCCACATGCGGTTAGAGCACAGAGAGTCAGCCGTGGCTGAAAAGACAGTTTGCACAGGTGAGCTCAGTATGATAAATGTATCTTTGGGTTTTGTTACCATGTTCTTTGGACACCAATATTAAGCTTGAAATATACTGTTTATCTGAGGACTATGGAGAAAATACAATATATGGATTGGAAAGCACTTAGGGAGATTTTTTTTTCCCCCCTCTGGAAAACAGTGGAGAAAATAAAAATTCCTTTAGAATATGGGTGTGTGATATGCCTGCTTCTCATGCTGGAGGTGGTCTTGCAGGGCTGCTCTGTGAACTGGAAAGTGCTATGCACAAATAACTATAGTGCACATTGCTCTATCACTTACATGGACAAGTGGATACGCTTGACCCTGTAGGCACATCATGCCTGTTTTCAGCAATTACACCTGGAAAATCATCATCTAAACAGGTGACCTGGGAATGCCGCTCTTTCTCCTTTGAAGTTCACTTAATTTGATAGATTTGATAGATTTGCTTTATTTCCTGTTTGGGTTATTTCTCTGTTCAGCTATTTCCTATGACAGGTATTGTGATTGAATATTTTTTTTTAATGAGGTGTGATTGACCTATAGCATTTTATTAGCTGCAGGTACACAGCAGAATGATTTGATAGTTGGAAACGATGTCTTGGTATTGGTTTTATTCACAAAGAAGAGTCACTAACGCACGTAACTATCCGTGGGCCAGGCTGGCTAACCAAGGAAACCAGCTTTCCCTAGTTTGTCTTTCCTGCAAAGCTGTAAACAAGTCATGTTTTGAAAGACAAGATGGTCATTTCCAAGTCCCACATCTTATGCAGCGGGTGAATCTCGCAGGAAGGCAGGCCGGCTGTGCCTGTGTGAGTGTGGGCTGCGCCTGAAGGAGGAGGGACCTTAATTAAGAGCCTTGCACAGTGACTGCCCTCACCTTTCCTCTAGGTCACAGTCTAAATTGGTTTGGGAGACAATTGGGCTTCAATTACTCAGAAGCTTATGCCTCACTGCCGCTTGCCATGTGCAGCGAGGTGCCTAGCAACGGCTCTCTGCTGGGTAATGGGGAGATGTTGATGAGTGTCCCAGACTCCATCTAGAAATCCATCCCAAGCTCATTTGTGCGCAGGAGCTCAGCCTTGACTGGGACCTGTTTCAGCCCCTTTCTATAAAGGAAGAGGCAACAACCCCAGGACACCCCAGAACCCAAATTCAGGGCTTCCTTCTTAAGATTTAGCCACGCCTCTGTTCTGACTTGGTGCCAGGAAAGTTGGGGCTCCCTCTGCATGCAAGGATGTGCTCAAGAGCAGCAAAGACAGCCTATCCATATTCTGACCCTCCTGGATGGGAGGCTTCCTAGATAGGATGACTTGGATACCCCCTCAGTCCTGAAAGCTGGAGAATCCTCTGGACTGCCAAACGCACAATCAGCAAGGCATTGGTCAGCAACTTTTTATTGCTGACAGCTCTGCTCTGGGTTTCCCCCTTCTCCGAACAACTTCCCTGTCCGTGGTGGTTTTCTCTATGCTCTCATCACCTCACATTGTAGCCAGGACAATGTTTCCCAAACTCATGAAATGGAGGGTGTAATCTCCAGAGTTCTCCAGAGAAAGTGCAAACAGGATTGGTATAGAAGCAGACTTCTTATAAGGCTAGTGTGAATAATGCTATAATCGTGAGTATACAAATATCTCTTCAAGTCCCTGCTTTCCATTCTTTTGAAATTCCATTCTGGAATTGAATTCTCTGATTGGAATTAGTGGATCACATGGTAATTCTTTAAGTGTTTGAGGAACCACCATACCATTACCTTCCCACCAGCAATGCACAAGGGCTCCAATTTCTCCATGTTCTCATCAGCGTTTGTTTTCTGCTGCTTTAGCAATAGCTATTCTAATGGGCATGGCATGGTAGCTCATACAGTTTTGATTTGCATTTTTCCTAATAATTAGTGACATTGAGCACCTTCTATGTGCTTAGTAGTCAGTTCCAAAACTTGACGTAAGCAACTGGCAGAAGGCAATTGGAGACTATTGCCTGAAGTGGGATAGAAAATACTGTGGCAAGAACCACTTTTGACCAAAAAAATCCAGAATTAAATTCGAGGTACATGTAAGATATCCAAGAAGAGAGACTGGTAAGCAAAGGACACAGGAGTCTGATGTTCAAGTGGCAGGTCCAGCCTGGACATAGAAATTTGGGGGTCATTAGCAAATAAACATGCATAAAATTGTGAGATTGGATGAGATCTCAAAGGAACGTTTGTAGAGAAGAGAAAAGTCTGAGGCCTTCGCTCTGAAAAACTCCTATTTGAAGGATGGGAAATGAGGAAAAACTAGCCAAGAAAATGAGAAGGAGTGGTCAGTAATCAGTAGGAGGGTAATGAATCCTGGAAGCCCAGTGAAGACTGTTTGGGGAAGAGGTAGTGACTTCTTAAGTCAAATGATGCTGCAGAGTTGAACAGAATTGAAGAGTGAGAAAGGAAAGAAGGGAGGGACTATTACCAGTTTGTTTCTAAACAAGCTTACGGTTCTATTTGTTTTAATTTTGGATGCAGAGGATTTGGGCTTCAATCTCAGTAGGCTCACTTTTTTTAGCATTATTTTTAGAATTTATTTTATTATCTATTTTTAGCATTATTCTGGCAGTAGTATTGAGGAAGAAATAAGCCTCCACGGAACTCAATATCTCACTAGCCCAGCTGAGCCCCAAGCCATAAATAACTTCTGCTTATCACAACCACTAACAGACCTACCTTGCTCAAACTGAACAGAAACCAGTCGTGGAAGATTCCAGAGACCCGCCTCCAACTTACTCTAGTCTACCCCGGAAACCCCTGCCTGTAAAATCTGTAACTTGCTCCTGTTCAGGGCGCCAGTCTTTGGAGATCACGCCACTGGTGCCCACCAGCATTAAATAAAATCCTTTCAGCTCTCCCGAGGGCACAAAGCCTGTTGCTTTCCACTGGCCTAGCCCGATTGCTGTAACTATCACTAACAGAAAATACAGTAACAGGTAGCATTTCCTGAGTGTTTACTCTGTGCTGGGACCACTGAGAAGATGAAACTCTCCAAACAAATCTATGAAGGAGACATTGCTCGCTCCAGGTCATTGATGGGATGGTTGAGAATCAGAGCGGTTCAATACTCAAGGTCACACAACCAGAAGAAGGAGAAGTTATGGTGCGAAGCCAGGCCCAGCAGGCTCTCAGGACCCCCAAGGGCCACGCTATATCACCCCTATATATTGACTGAACCCCACCCCATGTCAGCTTCCTCATCCATAAAATAGGCATAGACTCTGCTTTGTAGAGTTGTTAAAAGATTAATAGTAAATTAATAGATAAATTACCTGGCCCAGTGAAGGTTATACTCTGGTCAGTCCCTAATATTATTTCATTTTTCCCTTTTCCATTTCATTTCAGCTATTCCTACCAGAACTTGAAGGGAAGTTTCCTGGGGAATCTGATGCTTATAAATCCATTTATTATAGCTTCGTTAAGCTAACAGTCCTCAACCTCTAAGACCCTAACAGGCCTTCTCTTAGATTTTTCTCTGAAACCAAACCATTAGCATTTCTAAAAGCCTGGGGAAGACTTCCAACTTGCTCATATTTCTTTTGGCTGTTCAATTATTCATGTCCTTGATGGCTTCTGATGTCAACCTCCTGTGCAGCCCTTTTGATGTCTCCCCACCATGAGTGGAAGAAAGCAAGCAGGTGGCAGGAGAGGGGTTCCCAAGTGACTGGAAGGGCCCCCACACCCAGAAGGAGGCTGGGTCTGCTCAGCAATTTCAGAGGGGGTATGGGGGCCAGATTGTGTCTCCAAACATAAGAGTATTTCCCGCTAAGGGAGTGGGGAGAAGAGAGAAGGAAAGAATGAATATCTGTTATATACCAAACAGCTAGAGAGAAGTAATCCTAGCTGAGTGCCCAAAAGCAAAAACCAAAACACAAGAACACGTCTGGATTTTCTCTAGTTTACAGAGAAGAAAACCGAAGGTTTGAGAAGCAAAAATTTTGAGCAGTTTTGAAAAGGACGAGATGTAAAAAATATATATATATGTACATATGTATATATGTGTGTATATATTTCTATACATATATGCATGTGTATGTTGTCATCTAATTATACAAGTATGTATTTATGTATGAATACAAGTGTATAATTTATTCATTTATTTTTAAGGAAAGGTGCAGGCTGGAATGAAGGCCAGCAGCCAGGCAGGCAGGAAGAGAGAGGAGGAAGAAGCATTTTATTTGATTTTTATTTAGTTGTTCACATAGGCTGCTCCCTCCCAGGTCCTTGGAATATACATGGACAGTGCTCCTTTGGAGGCGACTGACCTAACTGATTCTACCAGGGCACACCAATATATTTATTTCTATATAAAAAAACAGAACTAGGTCTGTGGATGCATGAAAACCCAAGTTCCGACCAGCCAGAAGAAGTCAGGGGCTGGCCTGGCCCTCTGCTCTGTCTGAGACCCGGGTTCTCTTCTGCATTATTCTGCCAACCTTAACCCACAGTGGCGTCTTCCTGGTCCCAGGGCACTGATCAGAACTTGAAGAGTCATCCCAGAAGAAGTTATGATGTATCTACTTACATCCAGCTGGGTTGCACTTGGAAAACCAGGTGCCAGATTTAGGGGAATGGGGCACACCAGCAGTCTCTGCCACAGGACGTTAAATCCTGGTCTCTCTGGCCCCAGAGGACCCCTGGCTCCAGCAGGCCTGTTACGCTGCCTTCCTTCAGAGAAAGACATGGCACAGAATTCTCCGCCAGGCTTCGGGTACCCCGTGGACAGTTACCCAGTGTGGAAGGGGGCTCTGACGCAGACTGAACAACTCCATCTTGTGCTGAAACTCCATCTGACCGAACTTTCAACTTAAAAAAAAAGTGATTTACTGACTTGCAGGAGCTGATTTCCAACTAGACACAGCCTTCTCCAAGAACTGTGCCAAGATTCTTTTTTTCTTCTTGCCACCACAGTGACCAGGGCCAGCTCGACGAAAGGCCAAGGAATTCTCAGGAAAATCATTCATAACCAATCCTAGTTTTTGGTCAACAACTGCTGCGGTCCCATCCTTCCTCACCCTGCTTTTGCTCTTAAAAAATCCCTTAAGCAGAGACTGTAGTGGGACACAATTAAGGAAGATACCTGCGTGAATGCTCCCTGATTTACAGATCTAAGACCCCAAATAGATGTCATTATTTGATTTTAGCCTCCTCTTGGTTTTCTCAGTGACAATAGGAGCAGTCAGTTCTTTCTCATCAGGTGCTTGCTGGGAGCCAGACACTATGCCTTGCTGCAGAATCTCATTTCACTCTTCTGAAACAGGAATATTCTTCTCCCCGTGGTACACATGAGGAAACTGAGACACGCTGAGCTGATGTTTCGTGCCCAAGGTCCACCGCTAGCAAGCAGCGTCAGGCCCGCACGTCGCACGGCGCCCACACAGTGGCGAGTGAGACCAGGCAGCGCAGACTCCACAGCCTGGTCCTGCCATTGTTTTACTATCTGCTTCATGTGTGTGCCTACTTTAGGGCCTCTGCTCCTGCCCTTATCCTTTCTGGAATCCTAATCTCTCCCCTTACAAAGTCCTCCTTCAACTTACCCACAGGACACTGAGAGTCTGAGGTAGGCCAGGCACTGTGCGTGGTGCATGGGGAAGCACAAAATACATAAGCTGAAGTCCCTACTCCTCTGAAGCTCTAACTTGAGTTCAACATCTAGCACCTAAATGCATTGGAAGAAAGGTGATTAAGTTTCTGTTGCCTGCAGAGAGTTAAGGAACATTTTATATAGGAGGTAAATTTCCTCAGACCTTTCCCCAACTGTTAAATGCATGTGTTTTGCATTATACTTATGCATCTTTCTTTTCTTCTAAATTCTCCTCATCTGCTTTTAATCTTGTTCCATTATCTAGCCATCTGCCTGCTCACCCCTCTCCCCTTCACCAGTGGCTTTGGGGGCGAGTAGCACTTATCCATCATCTCTGTCCATCTGCCCTCTGTAAGTGGATATTTAGTGGGTGGCCAGAGCAAGGAGCTGAAAGAATTCACGAGTGAACAAGCAATAGAAAAATGTATCTGCTGTTCAAGTGAGGAGAGGGGTCAGACTCTGAGAGGTAAGTCAGCCTCGAATTGTTAGGGATTGGGGTTTATTTAGGCTTATATGTAAGACTGGGTGAGGGTGGCAGGTGTGGTGGGATACAGGATGCTTTTCCAGTTTCTCAAGCAGCTTAAAGGATCTTGCATTCCTTGGAAGGCAGGCCGTTTTCCAGCTTCCCAGGTAGTTTGAGGGTTGGGTTTCAGCAGGCTCTTGCTGCTGTGTCCTATTTTTTTGGCATGGTAATTTTCCGTTGACCTAGGGCTCAAGATAAGACACTGGGTAGAACTGTGGTTTGTCCAATTTCCCTTACACCCTCTCTTCTCTCCTTAACCACAACTGTCTGGCTTCTGCCTCCAAAACTGTACTAAATTACTAAATATTATCAATTACTTTGATTTTTTTTCCCTGTCCATGATTAGGAATTCAAGTCTTTTTTTTTTTTTTTTTTTCTTACTGGCTAGCAGATAACATTCAGTATATAGTTACTGGATATGTAGTGTCTCTATGTTTTATCTCTTATAGCCTTCAGCATAGCCCTAGAAAGTGGAGGCTTCTGCTTTCCCATTTTAATGCTAGGAAACTGAGCTCCAGAGAGGTTGAACCACCTGCCCAAAGTCACCTGCCGGAAGGCAGTGAAGTCAGGACATCAAGCCCAGGTTGTCTGGATCTGGAGTCAACCTCATAATCATTCCTCCTTCAAAAAGCAGGAGACCACACTACATGCTAGAAGAGCAGGACTAGACCAGGAGTAAGGGGTGCAGCCCTAAAAGACATGCTCAAAACTTAAAATAGCTCCTCTGGGGAAAAGGAATAGGAATTCATCCATTAAGTTTGTGGATGGAAAATGAGACTGTGGAAAGGACATGACTTCTAAACTTTCACCCCAATGTTGGACCCAAGATGACATGCATTGCCATCTCTGGTCACGTTCTATTGACAATCACCTGTCATCTCGCCCCACCTAGATGCAAAGGGGCTAGGATATGTGATATCTGCTTAGTGGCCGTTCCTCTTTGGAAGGCACACATGACTTCCTGATGCCACCGTCATAGATACTCACTAGGACCCTACTGTGTGCTCAGCTGCTTGCCAAGTGCTCCGAGACAACACAAAGAAGTCATATTGCTCCTGCCCATTTGGATGATGACATGTGAAAGGGAACTGATTATCCCAAGGATGGAGAGGTCAAGCTCACTTTTCCTGGGAGGCATTCTTTTAGACTAGGTCCCTTCCTCTGGGAGCACTTACCGCAGTGCACTGAACCGCTGCAAATTCCTGTCTAACTCTCCCCCTGAATGGTAACATTTTCAGGGTAACACATTTGGTTTTGTGGGTGTTTTGGGAAGCAAAGGTGCAGGCATGAATGCAGGTGAGCAGGCAGGCAGGAGAGAGAAGGAAGAAGGATTCATTTATTTGTGTTAGCTGTTCATCGTGGTCATTTGTTATCATTTAGTTGTTCATCCTGGTTGCCCCCAGCCCGAGTCCTGGGTCCTTGGGATGTATGTGGGCTGTGCTGGGCCGGAGTCTGTGAACTTGTCCCAGACCAAGCAGGGGGTGCCACACATTGCATTTTCTCCTTGGCTGGCACTTATCCTGGGCCGGCGGTCACACTTCTGGAACTAACTGGGTGCTGTGATGTTCCTGCAGGTGATTTATGCCCTGAACACCCGTCAGGACGAGGCAGAGGCCAGCATGGAGGTGCTGCGGGAAGCCCACCAGGAGGAGCTCCAGAGCGCGGTGGCCGAGACCAAGGCCAGGCTCCTGCAGGAGCAGGGCTGCGAGGAGGAGGAGGCGGCCCTGCGGCAGCGCATCCAAGCCCTGGAGAGCGCCCTGGAGCTGCAGAAGAGGCTGACGCAGGAGGCGCTGGCCCAGTCGGCCACCTGCAGGCTGGAGACCAAGGAGAGGGAGCTGCGGGTGGAGGCCGAGCACGCAGAGCGAGTCCTGACCCTCTCCAAGGAGATGCTGGAGCTCAAGGCCGACTATGAGAAGAGGCTCCGGCACCTGACCGGCCACGAGGTGCCCCTGCGCGGCCGGCTGTCCCAGGAGGGCCCAGACCCCAAGGGAGAGACAGGTCGGGGCCCCGAGATGCGGGAGGTTCTGCTGGAGGTGGAGCGGCTGCGAGCCGAGAACCAGCAGCTGAGCAGGGACTACGCCCAGAAGGCCGAGGCGCTGCAAGCCACCTACGAGCGGGAAAACGAGGCCATCAGGCAGGCCATGCAGCAGTCAGTGAGCGAGGCCTTGTGGCAATGGCAGGAGAAGGAGAGCGACCTACGCAAGAACTTCCAGGTACAGGAGTCAGCCCTGCAGGCCCAGGTCAGGAAGCTGGAAGGGGACCTGGAGCACAGAGGCCGCAAGATAAGTGACCTGAAGAAGTATGCCCAGAAGCTGAAGGAGAGGATTCAGGTAAAGGCAGACCCTGACAGCCAGTGTTTCAGCTAATAAGCGTGGCCTCTAGTTTTGGCACGTATGGTGTGTCAGGCACAGTGCAAAGCGCTTGGCTTTACCCAGGCGGGCATTCTTATCTCCGCTGCCTTCAGCTGCGCTCATTCAGCACGTACTGAACACCTGCTATGCCAGGCTGGGGTAGAGGATGGGCAGGAGACACGTGGTTCCCTGGACTGGACCTCAGAGAGTTTAGAGACTTGCAGTTTGCAAATGAGAAGGCCAGACTGAAATGGAGAAGCTTAAGGACTGACTGAGTTGGGCACACAGTTGATCAGCTATTTATTTTTTAATTTGTTTACAGTACAAAGTGTGTTCAATTGTTTATTGAGACAACCTCGATTTACAAAATAATGCACGCCCATATGTGTAGGTTCACCATTCATGAAATATACGACGACACACCCTGACTGCCAGCAAATCAACGAGCGTCCTCCACCACTGTCCGCTGGACCCACCACCACGTGCTCTCGCCCTGCCCGCTTTCCCACTGGTCCCTTCAGTTCTGTACTCCATGTCCAAGGGCTGGTTTTTGTTTTGTCTGTTTCTTTGCTTTGTTTCTTTACCTCCCACATGTGAGTGACATCATCTGGTCTCTGTCTTTCTCCTTCTGACTTATTTCACTTAGCATCAGCCCCTCTCGTTCCCTCCATGTGATAGCAAATGAGGGGTCTCCCCTTGGGGGAGACTGTGTAGTATTCCATTGTGGAGATGGACCACATCTGCTCTCTCCATGCCTCTGAGGTTGAGCTCGTAAGTTGTTTCCCATTAGGACCTACACAACACAAAACCTAATGAAACTTGATCAGCAGTTGCATCGTAATCCACAGGGCTAACCGGTTCCAGGAGACGGTATTAGCTAAAACAGATGCTGACATAGATGTTCCATAGTATCATCATCTGAGTCTTCTTCCTTCAAAGACTGCTGAGCAGATTTCTCTGCCTCTTCCTTGTGTCTTTTGGAACAATGTCATGTCTTCCTTTAGCTAAGTCGCCAACCCAGCCGAAGTCTAATCCACAAGCTTAACTTCCCTGTGTATACTGTAAACGATCTTTGGCAGCAGGCCATTTCTTCCATCAGGAGCTTTCCTATTTCTGGCCTTGCAACTGGCCCGACTTTGCCAACAGCACAGCCCCCATAAGCAGATGAAACAGTCCTGCAGGGCTGCACACCGGGGTTCGCGCTCTGAAATCCTAACAGGAAATCACAGCCAGAGGCTCTCCCGTCACCACAGAGTGTCTGTGCGGGCACACCCAGCGGCACGCTGTCTGTGAGACATTTCAGTGCCTCGTTCTAGCCAAAGCTGGACCTAAAGTTGGCAGTATCTTCCCTTGCACTGTCTGTTACTGGCATGTGCCAGTAACCCTGCTGCAGCCATTCCAACATTAAAAAATCACTTGTTGGAACTTTCATAAAACTAAAAAAGGACGAATTTTTCTACCCCTAAGATGACAGCATCTTGACCTCAGATTCCCATTACCGTTCTGTTCTCCGCTTTCACGGGATTTCAGCTGGAGAACTCTTCCGTCCTAGCGACAGAGATGCTGACAGGTCAGATCTGGTGCCAGCTGAGCTCATCCTACCACCACCGGAGCACATAACTCTTTAACACATAAGCTGTTGAACTCAGTCAGCCTGGTTCTAAAGCCCCTGATCCTTCCATAGCAGACTTTCTGTTCCTAAAATCCCCGGGACTTTGTGTTCATGGCAAGGCCCACCTCTAAAAGCAGCAGCAGCAGCAGGCGTTCCTCATAGTCCCCCAGCATCTTTTCAGTACCATTACATCTCACTTAATCCTCACTACAGAAGGGTCAGTGACTGACCCAAGGCCTCACAGCCACTCTAGCATGAGAAGGGACCCACCAATTCTGAGCCTCTGAATTCCAGGGCCTAAGGGTCCTGCACCGGGCCCAGGCACCTTTCTGACCTGGTGTCTGCTCTGTGCGTGTAGGATGTGTCTACAGAACAGGGAACCAGAGAAATGAGAGCCTCCCTGTCTGTTTAGGACCTGGATGTGCAGCTTAAAGAGGCGCGACACGAGAATGCAGAGTTGAAAAGCACGGCCAAAAAGCTCGGGGAGAAGCTGACTGTGGCCAAAGACAGACTGATTCTGCAGGACAGTCACGTGACGCAAGCCCCCGGTGAGTGTCCAGGCTGGATTTGTTTACAGATTGAAGGTTAGCTGCCAGCTCAACTGGGCGCTGCCCGCAGCCTTGAGACTGTGGAAGGAGCAGAGAGGAGGGTAAGGCTGTTTGATCTGACCCTCCTGGTCGGCGAGTCCCATCCATGCAGGACTCAAGTGAGCTGACCCCCAGAGCTTCCACAGGCTGGATGCGTCCAAGTCTGCTCCCCAAAGAGCTCCCCTCCAGGCCCGCCACGAGGCCTGAATGTCCTTGCATCGGCTTTCCCCCGACATCTAGACAAACATGCTGCTCTCTTAGCGACATTTCACAGTGATGTTTTTGGGTCTTCCCAATGATTGTGAGAGAGACGTGCTGTCACATCCCACGTTACAGGTGAGAGCTGCCTCACAGTGACGCGGCTCAAACCTACATGATGTTCTGACGCGATGTTCCTTCAGCAACTTTTTTTTACAAAAGGTTAAGTGACCAGCTCAGTGCCAGCCAACCGGCTGGTGTAGACCTGGTGTTCGCATCTAAGAATATCTGATTCCAAATCCACTTTCATTAAGCGCCTTCATCAGAAAGCTCTTGAATGCCCACGTGGTCACAGGGAGATGCCACAATGGCACAAAAGCTAGACTCTGCCTCCAAGGAGCTTGTGGGACAGGGACATTACAGCTCAGACATGGCCTGGTATCTTGGAGGTGGCTTACAGAGCAGAAAATAAAGGGTTTGGGAAAGAAGAAATGTTCGGGCTGGGAAAGTGTGGGGAAGAAAAGGTGGTGCTGAAACCAGCAGTGTGTGGAGGGTTTAGAGTTGTGGTCCCAAAAGCAGAGAATGAGCATGCCCTGGTGGAGTAGTGGTTAGGTCAGTTACCTCCGATGGACTGCAGGCCACATACCCCTGGGCTCAAGTCCTGGGTCCAGGGGGGAACAATCAGCGTGAACAACTAGACAAAGATAAAATCAAATGCTGCTCTTCCTCTCTTTCCCTGCCTGCACCTTTCCTTTAATAAAAAATAAATACATTTTTTAAAACTAAGGGATGAGTATCCCAGCAATATGCGAAGAAAATGAACAATTCTAGTTATATTTTAAAATTCTTGTCATATTTCTTATCAAATGTGCATGTACTAAGGAACATGCTCAATTTTTTTTAAGCTCCGGAAAGGTTGAATTTGGAGATTACTAAGAAGAACAGGGCAACTACTTGACCTCAGGATGCTACTTAAGTAAAGATAACTTCCCTGACTGTGCTGGGGAGCCAGGAGGCCACCAAGGGGGGAGGTGGGCAACCTTGTTGAATTGCAGAGTGAAGGCTTGACCGCAGAAAGCCTCAGATTTTCCAGGTGATGTTGAAGCTTATGCTTACAGATAATGCGAAGACGGAGCTAGTTCCAGAAAATAAAGCCCCGGGAGACACCAGTGACCTGCAAGTCCATAGTCTCCAACCTCAGCAGGATCAGCACTTCCCCAAGGAGGGTCCTTCCACGAAAGGAAGCACAGAAACACAGGTAGCGTTTGACCCCGCCCTGGGGATGGCGAGGTCACAGGAGGTGTGCTGGGATGAGTCTCGGGGCGGGGAGACCACTCCCCAGCCATGTCAGATCCAGTCAGAAGCAACAGAGGCCCTGGTTTTGGGGTGGATGGTGGGAATGTAGTTCTGGTCAACCGCATGTCATTAGAAACTGAGACTGTTACAGAATTCTCCCATCTCTTTATCGTCAGCTCCTGGGAAACTGGAAATTTGCTCATTTCCCAGTATATATGCCTGATGAACAAACACGCGTTCTTCAGACATCATTGCAGTAGGGGCCGAAGTATCTGATCCTGGCAAAGATACCCTATTCCAAAGAGCCCTTTTCCAATAGCAGCTGGAGTGAGGTCTCTACAAATCTCAAATCTATAGTCCTATAAAGTTTATTGCATCTTGTAATGCATGCTGTAAAATCAGTGTATCAACACTGTAAAAGTCGTACGGCAGAGAGTGGCAGTTGTCGGCTCCTCGCCTCGCCCCAGCAGTTTCACAAGGCCTCTCTTTTCCTGTAGGCCAAGGGAGAGGCACGTGGTGAGGTGGACTGTCTGAAGCAGCAGTATGAAGACGAGCTTCGTAAAATCAAACACCAGACCGAAGAGGAGAAGAAACATCTCAAAGACCAGCTGCTGAAGCGTCTGGAAGACTTGGTAAAGAAACACACAGTAGAACTCAAATCAGCTCGCTCCTCCGGGGAGGCAGAAAGGAAGAAGCTGCAGAAGGTGAGACACCTGTGGTTGACACCGTTCTGTTTCTTTGTGCTTTCTTTTTTCCCTTTCTCCAACATCGACTGAGCTTCTGCTGGGTACAGACGTAGGCGAGTTCCCCAGTGAAAGGGACATCAGATCTTTTGAAGGAGATGGAGACTCCCTCAACTCATCTAGACCATGAGACTGTCAGACCTGGGGTTTTCAATTTGGGACGGGATGTGTCATCAGGGCATTTAATTTAGGAAAGTCAACTCAACTCAGCAAAAATAGAGAGAAATAATGTGAAGCAAATACTCAGGATTGGCAGATGGCCTGGATTCAAATCCCAACTCTGCTACCTTCTAGCTTTGTGGTCACCGAAAGGGTTTTTTTTTTTTAATGACTCATTCGTTCATTAAGTTAGAGGAAGGAAGCTGGCAGGAATGAAAGCAGGCCTGCAGGAAAGAAATGAGGAAGACCTATTCATCCATTTAGTTCCTCTTGGTTGTCTACCCAAGCCCTGGACCTCAAACCCGGGTCTGTGGGCATTAGGTGAACAGCACTATCCGAAGCCGCAGGCTTAACCACTGAGCCACCAGCAAGTAGTTTAACCTGGGTCCCTCAAGGGAAGATTCCGTGTTTATAGATGAGATGATGACAATAATAACGCCCTGCAGAGTAGATGCAAGGATTAAATGAGATAATCCATGTTAAAAACAAAGCATAGCATGGCATCTGGCCTTTGTAGGCACTGGGCAGGTACAGGTGATGAATCAGTGGATGCCACTGTGAGAGAAAATTCTCAGCTTCTGTGTCCGATTTCGAGCCCCCACAAAGGGGCAGCTTTCTACTGAGAAGGAAGCCTAAGGTCACCTCTCACGTGTGCTGGGAAAAACAAATACCATTTTAGGAAAAAAGCAAAGTGTAAATCAGTATGATTGTGAGCATAAGTGCTGCTTTATTATAAGAAGACATCTCAGTGCACCTTGGTGGCTCAGCAGTTAAGTCCAGTGGATACAGCTCACATACATCCTGAGGACCGGGGTTTGCAGCCAGGGTTGGTGGGCAGCAACCAAGATGAACAACTAAAGAAATAAAAGACTTCTTCCTCCTCTCTCTTCCTGCCTGTTCACCTTTATTCCTGCCTATATCTTTCCTTAAAAAAAAAAGAAAAAGAAAGCATCTCTATATTCCAAGAATGTGCATTATCAGCTTTGAGTAGTCACCGAGAGGTAATTGTGCATCCCTGAGAAAGGCAGTACTGTGTGGTGGTTAAGACTAGAAGGTGTTGACATCTGAGTAATGGGGAAACTACACATTTGGGGAATCTACACATTTGAGTGTATTTTCATTTGTAAAACAAAGTCACTGCAATAAAATACTAAAAATTTTTTTAAAAATCGACATGCACACACACGCACACACAGAGTGGTGAGATTCCTAAATGTGTGCTGAATGAATAAATGAACTCAGGGAAGACTTAGACTAGTCCTGGGTCCAGGTCCTCACTCTTCTCTTAACTGTCTGACCGTGGACACAGGTCCTTTAATGTCTCTGAAACCTGATTTCTAAAATAAGACAAATTCTTTAAGGCTTTGTTATGTGGATTATGGGTGATATCAGATATAAACCTCAGCTCGGTTCACAGCATGTAGTAAGTGCGGTAAATAGTGGCCATGATTGGTTACCAAGTACATGGGTACATCATACAGTGATATTATTTGGGACCCGTTAGCTGTTTGCTTGGAAAAACACTTTATTCTTAGGGACATATTTAAGCCTCCCGATGATGTTACCAAATGGGTGTTTCTATCTCCAGTTCAAAGATGAGGAAACTGAGGGTCAAAGATATTACGTGTCAGCTCACGGTCAGGACAGGTGGAGGTGCCACCGCCGGCCCCTGGAGCGGGTAACCTGCCGAGGGGCACCCCTGCACGGGGTGTGAAGCAGCGGTGCTGAAAACACTTCCCTCCCCATGCGCTGTGACGGTGGCACAAAGATCATCCTCGTCAAACAGCCAGAACCTTCTCCATCCTGAGTGACAGTCTGTGGGAGCCACGGTCCATGGGACCTTGCCCTGGTAACTAACCCATCAGCTCACCCTGATTCTGAGCCTAGAAATTCCACTTCAGTTTGAATCAGGTGCTATCTGGGGAGTGAATCACACAGAAATACATTGTATTTCCTCCTGACTGTTTTGCCTTTAAAAAAACCAAAAGCTTCTTGGTCATTTCTGTCAAGTAAAGCTGTCATGTATACAAATTAGGGAGGGAACGCCTGGGAGAGGTCTCACATCCAGGGTTCATGAGCTTGAAATAGACATCTGTCCCCTAGAACTGAGTTTCTCTGAGCTCTTGCCAACAGGTAGATTGTGTCTCCCGAATGCTAACTTATTCTAAATAAGACACTACAGGCTTGGGCTGGACCTGGCCCAGAAGGCTGTCTGCCTTTCTTGTCCCAGGGATGAGATGACATCATCACTTACTCTTGACAGACAGGACAGAGCACCCATCCTACATTTACCACTGGCCTCTGGCCATTGCTCCGCAGCGCCGGGCAAGATTTAGAGAGCACCCCGGAGCTGTGCTAGACGCTGCCATACGCCACAGCTCATTTGTGTCATGTAGAGTTCCCTTATAAGTTTCTCCCACCCTCCCTGGGCAGTTTAGGCAGAAAAGGAATTTAGTAAAGGGGAATGAGTAATTTTCTGCAACACTGGGAGCCTAGGATTGGCAGCTCCCCAGCCAGGAATAATGTGTCACATATAAGATGTAGAACTGAGAAGGACCGCCCCGCGCCGCCCCCTCTGAGCCCAGACCTGGGGTTCACACCACCGATATCACCACCAGCACCAGACAGTGCCTGCCAAACTGCTCTGACAGCTGCTAGACACAGGTGTGTTCATGTCAATGAATTACAGTGACATGAAATTTAAAATCCAGTTTCTCAGTGGAACTCACCAGAGTTCAAGCACTGCAGAGTCCTTGGTCTCTAGTCAGTGGCTACCAGCTGGCTAGCCCAGCGCTGAGGGTCTTCTGCATATTTGCCACTTCCTATTTTAGAACATTTCCATCATCATGGAAAGTTCTGTTGGTCAGCACTGCTCTACAACAACTGACGTTACCCCAGGAAGCCAAGTTTGCCAGATGCTATGAGACCCAGCTTGTACATATCACAGGTTTCTGATTTGAAATCTGGAATGGATGTGTCTGACTGATGAAACCTCGGTCATATGACCATCTGCTGGTTGCAAGGGCATCTGGGAAGGTGAAGTCTGGCATTTTCCGGTTCTGTGGTGGGAAGAGGGCTCTGATGTATCAGACAGAGAATTTCTTTAGCATCCAAAAGGGGATGGGATGCCCACTCTTCAAAAGGAAGACTCTTCTCTCTGTCATTCAGCCATTACTTCTGCCCTGTAGGCAGGGTTGTTTTCCCATTACACAGATGAGGCACCTGGGAAATTAAGTAAGCTGAATGTCACACAGTTAAGAGATGACAGAGGTGGATGTGAATCAGACCTGACTGATTCTCAAAACATGAATTTTTGCCCTCTGTCAATGTGGCATGGCAGAGCACAAACATCATATATTTTTCCACTTACTGACAAACTCTTCATTCCATTGGTAGATTCGAGCATCCATCTGATATCATTTTCTTTTGATGAACTTCCTGTAACATTTCTTATAGTATAAATCTGCTCACAGTAAATTCTCTTTGTTATTTGTTTGTTTTTGTTGTTGGAAAGGTGAAGGCAGGAATGAAGGTGAGCAGAGGCAGGCAGGAAGAGAGAGAAGGAAGAAGCACTTTATTTATTTTCTTGGTTTTTTGGCTATTTATCTTGGTTATTCCTCCAGGCCCAAGTCGCAAACCTGGGTCCTTGGGATGTATGTGGACTGCTTTTGGTGAACTTTTCCACAAAGCCACCAGGGTGCACCATCATCCATATTTTAAAGGACCATCCTTTTCATTTCAGATCATCATTTTCAGCTCAAGAAATTGCTCGTGATTCTTCTCTACAATTTTCCATTTCTCTCCTCATTGTGTTTATGTTTTCCTTTAAGTTCTTGAGCATCCTTATAATTGATTTTTTAATATTCTGATGTGCCATATGGGCTCTTTTCCTGTTGATTGATTTTTCTCCATGTTGTGAGTCACAATTTTCTGCTTCCTTGTGTATCTAGTGTTTTGGATTGAATGCTGGACATTAAGATGCTAAGTTGTTCTAAGCCTGGATTTTGTTATCTTCTTTAAATGAGTACTGAATTTTGTTTGGGGAACAGATCAATGACTTGTAAACCAGCTCCATCTTTTCCAGATTTATTTTTTCTTGGAGTAAAATAAGCATAACAAGACATTTCCACTTTCCAGACTTATTTTAAGCTGTAGAATGGGTTTAATGTAGACTTTGCTCTGTGCCAGCTTAGCACTATCAGTGAAATGTCACTCTTCACGGAGTTTAATGCCCCAGGAGTCATTAGTTTTTGTGTTAGTGATCTCACTGATGTTTGACTTCAAGTGACATTTTGAGCTTTGTACTGGTTGACTCTTTCAACTGCACCATGAACGTCACTATAAATAAATTCGACGTAGTGATTTTTCTTCTTGAAAAGTGTTACCATACTTTTCTTCAGAGCAGCGACTAAAATCTCTGCTTGGTAATTTTCTATGGTTGCTCCTTTGTTATTTCCATCACAGTGGATCACTGATGGACGTCTTCTGGAATTACCTGTGATTGTGGACAGTCTAAAGAAGGAAGCAGAAAACAGGTGTGAGTCCTGATTTTACATCAGACTGGGGATTTCCTCCATATGAAATGGGCACAATTAAGTCTTTGCCTTGAGAGCTATGAGAGCACAATGAGAACAAAGTCTATGGAAGTATTCTGTGAAATCTATAAATTAATGGCCAGCGGAAATCTTCCAGCTGAGGGATGCAGCAATTTATACGTTTGAAAGCATCTGTCTCTTTTTTCCTTTTATTCTTGCATTTATCATTTTTTTCAACCTACACTTGAATTAGGAGAATACTAGCTTTTTGTTGACATTGTCAAGGTCACTTTGGACTGAACTAGACTTGAGCACGCTTCCCGATAATCTGTGTTGTGTAGATGACCCGTGACTGTTTGTTTTCTGATCATCAACCACATTATCTGCCCCTAAAATGAAGCTTACTAATGCCAAAAATTACTGCTGAAATCAGTTCTTTGCATAGGTAAGGAAATTTCTTTCCCTTTATGTCCGTTTGTCAAGGCAACAGCCGAAGCTGTGATTGATTATACATACTCTAGTAAGTTAGGTTGTGTAAAATTAGAAATAGCCTGTGTTTTATGCTGCAGATCTTTCTCTGGGGATTTTCGCCGTGCCATTGCAGTGAACACATCTTTGCAGGGTTAGTGTCGGTACCACACGCCATGTGTCAGCTCAAGTGCTCCTCAATCCTCAGACACAGAACAAGGCTCCCGTTCCTGACAACTGGGTTTCCAGCTCCCCTGCAGGCTCTGGAGAGCATCTGGGACCTGCCCACAGGGACTCCCTCTGCTTTGCTCTGGAGGAGTGGGAAGGCCTCTCAGTGACACGGTTGTCAACCCCACGTGCCACATTCTTCTTAGAAAGGCAGGAAGAGGCACAGCCACACAGCCTTTCCTAAGTCCCTGACTTCTCCCCTTAATGGCAGCATGATCTTGGGCAAATCATGTAACCTCCTTAAGCTTCATTTCTTCTTCTATGGATTGAACTTTAACAATAGTACAATAGTACCTAGCTCATAGGGTTTTCACAAGGATCAAAGAGATGATCTGTGAAAGCACCCCGCGCATGGTATTCTGTCCATCTACTTGCTCGATTAGAGCCTGAAGGCCCATAATGAGCCATCATCATATGAATAGTGTATATTGCTTCTGACTATTGACTTCACTGCCTGCCTCTTTTATGCAAAAGGGAGCTCCTGGTAAGTAGGGGTTTTCTCTATTTTTCTCTATTTTTCTCCTCAGCACCCAGAACAGTACCTAGCATAAAATGAAGTCACAATAAATATCCATCGACCAAATTAATGCTTTAATATCTACCTCATGTTCAACTAAGAGGAACAGAATATCCATCCACTCCTCTGGATACCCAGAAAGCTGCCCCAGAATTTAAGCTAGGTCAGAAAGGCTACGCCTCTGTAAGAATAATGATAACGACTATCCTTTCTTGATCTTTTTCTGTGTACCTAATCCTGTGTGAAGTATAGAAATAGCACAATGAGTTACTGTGGGTTAGGAAATTTGCCCAAGATCATACAGTCAGAAGTCTGCACCATTCACATGGGTTCTATAATGTTCCTTTATCTGGATCTGCTCTTTGCTGAGGTCCACGACTGGGGTGGGGGGGACTAGAGAGAAACAACCGTGCACACCCCAACATTTTGCCTAAAATAGGATGTTGTTGAGAAGACCACGAGAGAAAGTTCATCATGTTATTAATATTCCTTGCACCTGAGAATGTAGTTGGCTTTTGGATTTGGGGGACACAGAATTTCGTCAGTGACATACGTTCTCTCTTCATGTTTGACACTATAAAACCTAAAGCCAGGGGTCCACCCCACCACCCCATATACCTCAGATTTTATAGAAGGAATTCAACACATCTCCTTTTGCGTCTCTCTTGTCTGTTTCTAATTTATGTTCTCTTCCAGTATTTAACGACTCTTGTAAGCATCTTTGAAACCCTTTGGGACTAAGACAGGCTGTCAACAATAGGTAAGTGTCCTCTGCAGACTTTCTCGTCTCGTGCGACTAACTGTTCTAATCATCTGTTAGGAGGTAGAAGCTCAGTTGGAGGAAGTGAGGAAGAAATCAGAAAATGAAATAAAGCAGCTGGAAGAAGAGAAAGCAACCCTAAATGTAAAGCTCCAGAATTCTCTGCTAGAGGTAAGTCCTGAGCAAATGCAGCTCCTGGGCCAGTGGTCCCCAGGCCTTCTGGAAGTTTCTGGTGAGCTGAGATGCCCAGAATCTCAGGAATCTTAGGAAAGATCCCTGCCCTCCTGTTTCGCAGTATCCTTGAAAGAAAGAAAGAGGTCAGAGAACTAGGAGGCTGTCTCAGGGGACATAAATTTAGCTGCAAATAGCAGACAGCCTGATTTATGGAGACTGAAGGAGGCACTTAACTCTCACATAAAAGAAGCGGCAGGAGACTGTTAGTGTTGATTCTGGGGCTGTTACCTCCATCCGGTCCGGGAAACCCAAACCTTCCCTTGAGACTTGTTGCCATTTTCTGGACATTAGGCATGTTTATCTGTTAAAAGTTATATTTTATGACTGTGCAGAGAGGAATAGTCCCAGAGTGATTTTTTTTCTACTGTTTTTAAAAGAACTTAAAACATTTGGTGACCCCGAAAATGGTCCCGAGCCCCAGGCACCGAGCGTGCCTGCTGGTCTAATGGAGAAGTTGGCTCAGATCCACCTGCCCCCCCCAAACCAGGCTTTGAAAATGACTCACTGCCGCTCCACTTGTCACATCCACACTTAAAGCAGGGAACAGGGAGGGGCAGTGCTGACCAGGCCTACCCACGTCATCAGGAACCCAAAACCCACACAGAAGTCGCCCGCAGACTCCTGGTCTTAGTGGCAAGATCTGTGTCCCAGAGTCAACCTGGGAAGTAACGATGTAGCTACAGGGGTAGGGCAGGGGCGTAGGGCAGCCAATCAGCAGTTTGCCTCACGGACTCACCTGGCCACACCACCCAGAGGTCAAGGTCCAAATTTAAAAGAGCTGGGCATGCCCTGGTGGTGTAGTGGTTTGGTCAACTGCCTCTGGCCGTAGCATAGTCCACATACTTCCCAAGGATGGGATGGTTTGCATCCTGGGCCAGGAAAAACAACCAAGGTGTACAACTAAATTAAAAAAAAAAAAGTGTAAAAGAGCCATGAGCCTTGTTACTCAGGAGAAGAACCAGAGGAAGGGGTTGGAAGCATAGCTCATCTCTGAGCCTGATTAGAAGTCAAGAAGTTTCCTTACTCTGTCACATCTCGCAGATGAGAGATGTGCCTGTTACCCCATAAAACTGGTTCCTCGGCGCTGGTGGCCTGTCGCAGCCTCCTGAGAGAGCTTTCTAAGGAGACAGGAATCATGTACAAAACAGTAGTGATGGAACTCAGTCTAAAGACAGGCATGAGAATGATAAGTTGAAGGTGAGCCAGTGGTTATTTCTAGAAGAGGGAAAAGACCAATCAGGAGAAACACGGGCTACAGCTTTATTTATTGTGATATTTTATTTCTTCAGCTGAGTGATAAGTATACCCATTATGCTTTCTCTGACGTTTTTTCTATATCACAAATTGTCTTTTATTTTTTTTTAAGAGGATCACTTTTATTGATTTGTTTATTTATTTTGCCCATTCCCCGTGGCCTCAGGTCATGAACCCAGGTCTTTGGGCTTTACGTGGTCCACACCCCAGCCACCTGAGCCACCAAGGCGCAAACTGATATTTTTAAAAAGTGAGCACGCCATGCCTAGGCCTGATATATCAGGGGCTCTAGAGGTGGACTATCGATGGAAAGTGTCTTTTGGGGTTATTTGCAGCTACGCAGTAAAGAAGCTATTTCTGCATCCATTTCTCCCTCCCTGCTGGGCTTTCAGCCAGTGTTCAGATGGGACCTGGACCACTCCGCTCCACTCCACGCAGCTGAGAGAAGCTTCGTGTGTTCTTCTGACACAATCTGGACCATCATCCGTCTATTTATATGCCCCCGAGACCCCTCATTAAAAACAACAGCTGTGAACCTACATAACACATTTACTCCAATTAAGATCCTGTCTAAGCAGTTCACAGTATGCTTCTTCATCCTCACAGACACCCTAAAATGTCGACCCTAGTATTAACTCTGGTTTACAAATGAGGAAACTGAGGGAAAGGGAAGGAAAATCACCTCTGCAAAGTCACACAAGAAGCAAGTAGTGGATCTGGGGTTCACACCCAGGTAATGCATCTCTACAGGCCCCACTTAAGGGCTAACTCTGCCTCTAGTCCAGTGTCCTCCTCCCTGGTGATCACTGAGGACCTGAGTGCTTGCAGATGGCAAGGCATGACCCAGAGGTTGACCTTGACCAAAGTTACCCTCAGGCCTACTCGTCATGCATTTCTGCACCTACCCTAGTGATGTCATTATCCAGCCACCCACTGAGCAAAGCTGGGGAAGGAAGGGCCACCCTTGACCACATCCTCCTCTCCTGATCTCTCATTTTCACTCCGAGAATCCACCCTGCACACCGTCCCATCCAGTCAATTGTCAAGTCCTGTGGCTCCTCCTGCTCAAGCCTCCCCTCCCCCTCCCCTCTTCTCTTCACACCAGTGTCTTGGTCAAGAGCCACCTGGGGGAGGCGGGGCTTCTAGATCTTTCTTTAACTTTTTTAAAGGAAAGGTGCAGACAGGAATGAAGGTGAGTAGGCAGACAAATAGGAAGAGAGAGGAGGAAGTTTTTATTTATTTTATTTAGTTGTTCATCATGGTTGTTTTTTGAACCAGAGACCCTGGGATGTCTGTGGACTGTGCCCCGTGAACTAGACCCCTAGGCCTAGTTCTAGGCTCATCCTAGATCTTATTTTTAACCTGCTTGTAGATGTTACATAAACCATCACGGGACTCACTGAATATGTTATAGGACATAGCAAGATGCAGTGTAAGAAGTTTCATAATCCTGAAGTATTTCTTCTCCCAAAATCCGTTATAGAAAACCAAAAGGTTGTTCTGGTGGCCTTTTTGTTCTTCTCCGCTGTTGCCTAGAGCCTTGAGAGAGCCTTGTCCTCGTTCTTCCTGCCCCCACAGCTCAGCTCGTTCTGGAACCAGATTCCAAACCCAAATCTGCTCAAGCATTTCTCCTCCTTCCTCAGAATCTCTCATCCACGTTTCTCACGATTCAGGCCCAACCTAACTCACCTCCACGAGGCCCTGGACTCTGACCACACTCATCCCCTCCTTCATGTGGCTTCTCATCCCCCACATGGCGCCTTCAGACCACCGCAGGCCCTACCCGACCCACCAGCCGTTGTTCCTGCTCTTCCTGCTGCCCGGATGCCAGTTCCGTCTTTGCCACTGACAGACTCCTAGTCCCTCTTCAATGTCCTTAAAGCTGCCCCAGCCTCCCCACGGCAGAGTGAGGCTTTGCAGCTGAGTAGCATCTTCTAGCCTCTGCTGGTCTGACTGGTCTAACTCCTAAGTCTAACTCCTCTTCTTGACCAGCACACTCTTTAAAAGAGAGGGTGGCCTTCTGGGAGTGGCAGGAAAGGCGGTGAAGACCACTGGGTGGGCCTAGTACAGATCTGGGGACGTTAACCCTTTCTGGGGCGGTGTGGAATTCTGTCAACCTGCCGCACTCATCTATTCTGGAAAGACAAAGCCAATGGCTCATCAGAAATGGGCTTTCTAGAAGCGTGTTTGGATTTGTGTCATGGGACACGCTTCGCCAGAACCGATGGGCCCAGGAGAATTGTCCGAAGAAGGAGCCCAGCCGGGAGCAGGGCCTTTATTTTGTTGCTGAGTGTTTCTTTCCTTCTGTCTTAGGTTTTAAGGTTGGAAGAATGTGTCCAACAATATAAGGCGCATCCGCGAAGAGGCAAGGAGGGGTCCCAGGAATCGGGTCACCCGCTCTGCAGCCTTTTAGAGACCCAGGTAACCACTAGTTTCTGCTGTTTTAGTGAGAGATGTATCTTTTCTCCACTCCAGTACTTTGGCCTCCACAGTGATTCCAGTGGCCTTGACAGGCTCTTTTGTTTCCTCCCTAAGAGATGCCAAAATGACTGTAAAAAAAATCCACAAAATCCTTTGGCAAAGACCACAAAGCGAAGAGAGCTTGGAGTACTTGTCCCTGTGGCTGAAAAAACAGAACAAGACATGTAGATTCATCTTCTCCGCTTCTCTGAGAGCTGCCTGGCTGGTAGAGAAAGGAGCTGTCAACTCCAGGGAGGCCTTTGATTCTGCCCAGCATGAAGCTCGGCAGTAAATGACTGTCCCCTGGCTGCCCCCACCCCACCCCCGCGATCACCAATACCAGTTACTCACAGGAGCCCCCAAATCACGCCGCCCTTTGGGGATGCTGCTCCGGGGCAGAAACTGCTTCCAGTTTGTCTTCTGCGGGGCTTCTGCTGGGCTGCAGCATGTCCCTGCGCTGGTCATCATGAAGCACCCGACCCTGGGTGGCTTAAACCACAGAAATGTGTCATCTCACAGTTTTGGGGGTTTGAGGCCATAATCAGGGTGTCAGCAGAGTTGGTTCCTTCTGGAGGCTCTGCGGGGACACCCGTGCCAGGTCTGTCCCCTGGCTTCTGGGGACCGCCAGCAATCCTTGGGGTGCCGTGGCTTGTAGAACCCTCAGTCCCGCTTGCCTCTACCATCCCATGGTCCTTCCTCTCTGGGTGTCTGCGTCACTGGTCTTCACACAGCCGTCTTCTAAGCACACGAGTCATTGACTTAAGACTCTCATTAATCCAGCATAACCTCATCTTAATGACTTATCTCTGCAAAAACCCTGTTTCCAAACAAAGTGACATTCAGAGAGACCGAAGGTTAGGACTTCAACGTGTCTTCTTCGGGACAGTTTAACCCAGCGCACAGGCACGTGCTTAGCCTTCGTGACAGGAGGTCCGAAACGCCAGTCACCCCAGAGAGCTGGTGTCTGAGTGTCTCCGCGTGAGTGATTCCTCTTTCAGCTTCCTTCTTAATCTTTGCAGTTGGAAACATCCAAAACCCACTGCCCCGCTTTTGACAGATTTGGACCCCAACGTTTCAGTCCTCTTCAAACTCCAGGTGGGGACACTGCTGCTGAGTCTCACCACTCTGGCCTTGTCCATCTCTTAGCCACCCACTGTCATGCACCTATTGTCTTCTGGGACTGCTGTTCATTTCCTGGACCCCAGTCTTCCAGGTCTGGGCCCTGTTTCTGCCCACATGGCATGTCCCCTGGAGACTTAACAACACTCCCCAGCGTGAAAATGAGCCCCACATGGGGCGGCTGTAGATGTGGACACGAGCCAGCATGGAGGGAGCATGGAGATCCTGGGCGCTGCGGTCCTCACCTGTGACTTCACGGGCGTTTGACATCACCGCTATAATGCACCATTTCACAGAGGAGGGAGAGAGGTGGGCCACTCGCCCACAGTCACAGGCCGGTCTGACACTGAACAGAACCACTGGACTGTGGCTCTGAGCCCCACGTGTGAGAGTGTCACCTGAGCAGGACGCCTCCCAGACAAATGGGTATCAACTATGACTTGGGGCTGAGAGAGGCGGCCCAGCCTCCCTGCCTTTCCTCCTCTGAAGCCCAGGCTGGCAAGAACCCTTGGACAGGCCCCCAGCTCCCACCTCGGCCCAAGGAGAAACCTTAAGAGCAGAGGCACCTTCGCTGCCGTCCTTCCTGCCTGAGATCCATGCAGCTATTTCCACCCACTCTGTCCCTCAAGATCCAAGGCCATGAGCTGGTGTTCTGCCAGAAGGACATTCCTCAGGACAGCTGACCTTCTCCTCGGCCCCTTGTGGGATTCCCCAGAAAGTTCTCCCTCCAACATTCAAATTGTTGTCAGCTCTTCAAGGTGCAGTGACTGGGAGAGAGGACAGGATGGACTGGAGTCCAGAGTGATGAGCCTCAAGTTAAAATAAGGATGATGCACTGGAGAATGAATCTGTAATGAGCTGGGAAGATGGTGCCACATTTTCAGGAGCAGACATATTCTGCAGTTCTGGGTCTGTGCCAGGGCCAGCTAATGAGGGTCAGACAGCTCAGGGAACCTCAGCCTCAGCGTGTGACTTCGGGCCCCATCTTTCTTTGCTGTTGGGCTGTCCTGTGTAGACAGCGTGTTGAGCAGCACTGAGGGTCCCAAGCACCTGCCCACCAAAATGTCCCCGGACATTCACAAGTGCAAACTGGCGCCAACCGAGACCCGGTCAGAGCTCACAGAGCAAGTCCCGGAGAAGCCTAATGTCAGCTCACGTTGAGCGACACGGGTGGGCCCACCATGAAAGCTGCTCCTCATCTGCTCGGCCCTGGAGATGCCAATCTCTGGAGTCATTTCCAGGCTCATCAGGGGCCGTGTGGGCTACACGCAACGGGGTGGTCATGTCCACAGATGCCGCGAGGGCCTGGGGCAGTGATGCCGGGGGACTTCAGCGGGCCTTGCACAGCCCCGTGGCTGGCCTCGGGCCGGAGACTGGCATCCCAGAACAGGGCGCGACATGCCAGCTCCCCAAAGACGTTCTTGCCGGACTGGCAGCTACAACATTTACGTTTGGTCAAGACTCAGGAGTCTCTGTTTAGCCCCTTGGCTGTTCTGCCAAAGCATTTCAGTGAGTCAAGACAGATATAAATAATAACCCCAACTGGGAGCAGAATTTTCACTCCATTCCCAGATCCTGCAGAGAGCGGGGCTTGCCAAGCCTGGGTGCAGTTCTGTCCCCGGCAGAGTTAGCTGGGACTTTACTGGCGCTTTTGTTCTGCTCTCTTATGCTAGTCCCCTTGGTTCCCTCAGACTCGTCCTTTGATGTATTGGCTTCCAGAAAGCCATTTCAATCTTGGTCATTCTGAAAGGAAACTTTCTTTCTGGAAAACTCCTCTGGTGCCTGGGGCACAGTGAACTGGGGACAGAGAAGGGGGACAGTTTCGTTGAGTCCCCGCCCGCACCCTCCCCAGAAACAAATGGAGTCATGTGTGGGAACCATTGTTCAAGTCACGTCTCTCGTCCGCGTATGTCTGCGTGCTGTCACTTCACATGGCCCGTGCTGGATGGGTGAGGGGCCAGTGGAGTCCCGCCCCTGCAGAGCCCGTTTCACATGGAGGACATACATATTTACCGAATAACCTGGCCTGAAAAATGTATCGCGATGGCAGGAAGGTCCTGGAAGCGGAGGGTTTCTGCCCGCGGGAGTTCTGGAAGTTTTCACAGAGCACTGACCTCTATTGCCATCTGCCTGGTATTCAGAGTTGCATGTGACGACACCAGGAAAGGGTAGGGCAAGGAAAAGGAGACCAGTGGAAGAGCCCAAGGAGAAATCCTAGAGGTCAGTGGGAAGGGAGACCAGGGACCCTCGGGGGTCTCCCGGGCCGGGGAAGTGTCCCCTGATCACCGTGAGGTTTGCCGGGCAGTCATGACCCTGCATCAGCCTGTGAAGCCTAGGGCGTCAGCTGTCCTGACAGTCAGCAGACAAGACCTTAAATAACCATGATGTCACCAGTGTCCTCGGGCCATTAGGGGCTGTTACCCTCTGGTGGGAGTGGAAGGGTCTGGTGGCATTTGATATGGAGCAAGACAGACGTCCCTGGAATTCAGGTCATGGGGAGACTCCCGCCTGACAATGAGGCCTGGGAAGACAGCAGAGGACAAGGCACCAACTCTGATCTAGGGGTTGGGACGTAGATTCTGCCCCAGCCTTATCCGGACCTCCTTGGAGACCCCGGGCAAGTCCGGAAAGCTTTCTGAGATCAGATTTCTCTTCCTCCTAACTACGTGCCAAAACATAGCACTTGACACAGCCCCTCACAACCCTCTGGGGCGAATGTTGTTCTTCGGATCCCCATTTTACAGGCAGACCCAGTGGCACGGTCCCGGGCATATCCCGTGATACGAGACTCCTCGTGAGTCTAATGCAGGCGATGACCCCGGCTCCCACACCCCTCATGGACTAGTGGTGATGAGCCGAAGAAAGCATATGAAGGCACTTTTCAAAACTGTTAGATTCTATAAATATAAGGTGACTTTAGAGTATCTATTACAGTCCCTTCTAGTCATTTCAGCAAACCCCCGTCACATTAGGAGTTCTATTTTAAGATGCACATAATGCTGCCTTTGAAAGATCATCAAATGAACCCGAGAATGACTTTGACTTTTCAATTCCAGGAGATTTCTGGGTGGGGGGGTGTCCCTTTAAAATAGAAACAATCCAGAAGAGGTTAAATGCCTGGAAGATGAAGACATAATGTCAACAGGGGTGTGCTTGGGAGGAGCTGGGGGAGTCTCCTGCAGTGGGTGAGGGAGGAGAGGAAGAACTGTTCACTTTTCTGCACACAACTGGTGCCCAGACCATGTCAGCACGAGAAAGAGCACCAACTGGGGGACCCACGGGGGTGATGACTCAGGATACATCTTGAGTAGCTCAAGGTTATTCCTGGGATAGGTCCCTGGGGTCCCAAGCAGATAACCAGACGACGTGGCCTTTCCACCAACTCTTGATTTCCACGGTCTAGTCTGTGAAATATTCAAACGGCACCCTGGATCCTTTTGAAAGGTGTGGTTTAATCCACAGTTCACAGGTATGAGATAGAGGGGAAAGGACCGTTCCACCATTTATGTGGTCTGCGGTCTCCACTGCTGAACCAGGTTTGTTGAAATCAAGACCTATGTGTCATTCATCTTATTCTGACATACTTGCACCAGCAGATATTCAGTACCCCTGTTACATAAACCAATACATGACATGACTGGAAGAACTAAACGAGGGTGCCGTTTTGAACCGTGATCGTCAACAACTTAGGTTAGGAACGCCTCAAAATTCGTTTTAGCTGGAGGATGATTTAGAACATTGGGGTCCTTCTCCAATTACTTGAAGATAGAGGGGAAGAATGTGTCTTCTTAGAGAAAAATGTCTCTGCCTCTGGTGTCCTGGAGGCTGGAAACAAATCAACAGGAACAGAAAAGATTACCGAGTGCGTCTCTGTAGACTCGGGAAACAGCCTTCATCTCTTGGGTTGATTCTGAACATCTGTTTTGCACAGGGACCTCAGCAGCTTGGTTTAGGGTCACCCCCTGATGCTGGCAGCTCGGGATCTTGTTATCACAGCACAGCCGTGTGGTCACATGGAATGACATGGACGGGAGTCATTGGCTCCAGGAGTCTAGTCCTCCAATAGTAGAGTGACCTGGACAAGTTGCTGGGTTTCTCCAGTCTCAGATCTCCGCTTGTGACACAAGGGCAGTGGGTCTTGCTCGTGTACCTCATGGGGTCCTAGGCATCCGTGTGTTCATGCAGAGAAATGAATAAATGCGGCGGAGCCGGAGCTGGTGTACTTGTCTGGGTGTGTCAGCCTTGAGGTTTTCCACCCTCTCCTGTTTCTGGACTCCTGCCCAGAACGCCTTGAAATACAGCGGTGGTCAGTAAGGTGGCTCAGAAATGACATCTTCCACGTTCTCTTTCACAGTCGTCACAGTGGCGCAGAGTCCACTGGAAATTCTCTTTCATCTCTGTAATTGTTGAAAGTCTTTGTCCATCATTCATTATGCTTGAAGTTCCTTCTCCCTTTCTCTTTGATGGGGTCTACCAGTAGTTTCAAAAAGCTAGCTTTCGGACCTGTCACTTAGATCTAGTTTTTTTCTGTGTCATTAATTTTGCCTATCAGACCTTCCTTCTACTTACTTTAGGCTTTTTTCTCTTATTTTTTCCAAGTTTTGAATGTTTTCTAATAATTGAAAGCTCTCCGTTCCCCTCGAAATGTAGGTCTTTATCTATCATAGAGTTAGTTTTGAGATTTATCTCTTTTTTTCTTAAACCTACTTTCTTGTTACTTCCTAGTTTTACTGCATCATTGTCAGCTACTATGCTCTATAAAATATCGACACTTTGAAATAAGTTGAGATCTGCTTTGTAGCCTACTGTGGGGTCATTTTCTTTTTATTAAATCTCCAATATGATGGAAAACAGGATATAGTCTCAGTTTGGTGGTTAAAGTAAATATGTTTGAATACTATTTTTTTGACCTATTCACTGCATGACGTGGGACAAGTGACATTCCCTCTCCGACCTCAGTGTGCCCGTCCCTCTGTCATTAGATGCTGGTGCCCACCTCATAGAATGGAGGGTCTGGCATACACATGCCTGTTAGCAGTGATAAGTGTTCTTTCTTCACTATTAAGTTTAGCTTATTAATCTAGTCATTCAAATCTTCCATCTCTTCCCTCATTTTGTCTCCCTGATGTATCAGCTGCCCAGGAAACAGGATATCCAGCCTGCATGGGGAAGGTGATGAGTGTTTCCATCTCTGCAGGGGTGTCTGGTGGGCCGAGGCTCCCAGAGTGACCGCTGAATTTGGAAACATGGAGGACATTATTGAGCTGGACACTGGTGACCTTTAAAAGACCTTATCACCCATGGAAAGGAGCCAGAGTAGGTGCATAGATGGGTCAGCTGGCAACAGGCCGAAGGCCATCCTGTGACAGGGCAGCTCGTCCCTCCCCTGAGGGGCCCTGAGACATCTCCTGGGGTCTCTGAAACATGATCTGAAAACATCGGATGTAAGTCAGCCCCTTCGTTTCGCCATTGATAATGCTCGCGTCCAGGAAAGAGAAGAGACTGGTTCCAGACCAGCACCTCGTTAGTGGAAAAGTCAGCTTGCATTTTATCATGTAATGAGATTTGCCAATAAGCAAATCTGTAACTAGCTGTTTTTCTGCCATTTTCCAAGGACACCGGTGACCATGACAAGTGGAAAAACTCAAAATCGGAAGGTCTTTCCAGTGCACACTGGTGGAGCAGGCATTGCGTGCACCCTACATGCATCCCAAGGCCCCGGGTTCCTGTCCCGGGCCCGGCAGGAACAACCAAGATGAACAACTAAATAAAATAAATAAAATGCTGCTTCTTCCCCCTCTCTCTTCCTGCCTGCCTTCATTTCTGCACTTTTCCTTTGAAAAGAAAATCTTTTCACCTTTATACCTCTGCAGACAGGGGCAAATCATAATAGACTGACCATTCCTGGCTAATTTCTGAAACCTCTGGGTTGATTCATGGTTTCATATTCTGTTTCCACCAAACCCCTTTGCTCCAAGCTTCTGGTCACTCTGCAGAGTCCATGTTTTTTGGTGCTGTAATGATATGTAACAGACTGGCCCTTGTAAAATGGGAATAATAATAGTAGTACTCGCTGCCAACACTTACTGACCATTGGCTGCCTGCTGCCACTGCCCTCTGAGACCCCACTCAGTTCCATGAAGCAGGTCCCACAAGAGCCACTCTCTGGATTGTGCCCGAGAGTGGACCCGGAGGTGGCAAGCAGCCAGCCCCCAGAGTCAGACTGCTCCTCACTGATGCGGGACCCTGGATGGCTCACACACAGGACCAAGCTCTCCCCTGTGCTGTGCAGTACACGGAGATGGAGAAGCAGGAGCCGGGACTGGGGACTGCTCCTAAGTCACCCCCAGGCCTGCCAACGGGGCACCGAAGTGTTGTGCGGAGAATCTGTCTCCTCTACCTGCTGGTTTGAAGAAGCCACTGCTTAAAAGGGGGACTGTAGTCTCATTTCTAACTGTCTTTGTCCTAGGACCCAGTCTTGAAACCTAGTCCACCTGAGAGCCTGCCCCGAGGGGAAGAGAGTCAGGCCAAGTCAGCCGCTGAAGAAGGCAGCAGTAGCAGCAGCGATGAAGAAGAGAGGTACTGGAGGAGCTGCTGGCTTCTCGGGACTCCCAGGAAAAGGGCCGATCTGGAAAGATCCTGGGCTCCATCATTCTGATCTCAAGTATCTGTCCCTGCTCCTTGCCTCAAGCTTGGAGAAAAGACAGGCTTGTTTTGTCTATTGCAGCTCAGCACTGGGGTCTCGGTAAACTATCTTATTTCACTGTCACACCCACCCCGCAGGCCATTTTGTAGATTACCCTCATGAAACTGGAAAAGCTAGTCAAAGTGAAATAAATCAAAAGAAGAAAGACAGATATCAGATGAGCTCACTCATAGGTGGAATGTGAACAGACAAAACAAAGGAGCAGATGAAACAAAACCAACCCTGAAACATTTGCAACAGAGCTGAGGTCACCAAAAGGCAATGGGGCGGGCGGGAGGGCAAATGGCGGTGGAGCCCACTGGGCAATAGGGAAGAAGACTTGGTGATGTGGTGGAGGGCAGGGTGTGTTGAATTATATCTAAGGAATGGGGAACCTATACATAGGAAAATATTTTAATAGGTAGAATAATTATTACAATAAAAATAAAATCAACTGAACACCAAGGAAAAAAAAATAGTAGAAAAAAAAAAAAAGATTACTTGACCCTGCCCAAACCTTAGACCTGGAATTGTCCCAAATCTCTATTCCTGATCCTGCCAAGTATTCTTCACCTAAGGCACCCAAGGGAAATCCCCCATCTCTGTCACCTATGTGTGTCAGTCTGCTGCTGTAACAAACGTTCCCCAACTATCAGTTATTTTTTTCCTTTATTTTATTTTTACTGAGTTGTTCACAAAGGTTGCTTCTCCCCAGACCGAGGACTCAAACTAGTACCCAGGACTAGTTCCTTCAGAGGCGACGAACCCAACTGCTGCTCCACCAGGGGGCGCCAGTGACTTTTTTGGTCCTGGATCAGCGACCTTGACTGAATGCTTTGCTAAGTTTTGCTGCGCAGACTTGAGCTTAGCGCTTCGCTCTCCTGCTAATGGAGCCGCCCCAACCTGGCGGGAGGGTTGAGACGTTATCACGGCGGAGGCCTCATTCCCAGCCTAGAGTTGTTGGCGACTGTGGTTTCCATCTCTCCAAAGGATGGATGCGCCCATCCAGGAGGGTGATGACCCACAGCCTCCCCTGGGCTCTTTGCTGAAGGAGAAGTCGCCTGAAGTCCAGCGTCTGCAGGAGGAGTGGCAGAGCCAGAAGGCCAGACTGCAAGCCCAGGTAGGATGGCCCTGGCGGCCCTGATGGCTTATAGCCTTGGAAAAGCCCGCCAGGCTGGATTCCCGTCCGCTGGGGAGGGTATATGAGAGCCAGGCCGTGGTAGGACTCCTGGTGCCACTTATTCCTTCCTTCAACCCTGCCATGGCCCGCAAGCACCCACCATGAGCCAGGAACACTTCTAGGTGCGTGGGAGACACAGGGAACACACCAGGCCCATTCGTGTGTCGGAGGGCCCTGTTTCCAGGAGGAGCAGGAGGTGGGTTCTGACTGTCAGGGTTCGTCATACGGAGCAAGCAAAGCAGAGTATGAGAAGATGAGAAGGGTGCGGGGAAAGGAAAAATGGGGATTGGGAGGGAGGCTGTCTGGCTACAGGGAGGAGGGTGTAATCCTAAATGGAGTGGTCCAAGAAAGCCGCCATTCTCACGAATGACGCAGCCCTGCGGCTCAGCGGCTGAAGTGTAGGCCATGTGACAGCCAGAGGACCTGGCTTCCATCGAGGTCCCAGGCTGGGGGAAGAGAAAAAGGAAAGCCAGATGTGAGCAAGTGGAAAGGAGATGAGGGAGGCCGTGCAGGGCCCTGGAGGGTACTCTGATTCCTCTGGAATATGTGGCATCCCAGCCCATGTCCCTTCTTCCCCAGGCTTTGTGGCTCCAGCTGAGGAGCCTGCAGGAGGCTGGCCATGGCCAGGTGCTGGAAGCTGCAGTTCCCTCCCGCTTCCCAGGGTCGCCAGGGAGCGAGGAGGCCCAGCTGGGTTGGAAGCACTCAGAACACTTGGGTTTTTTAAACACAATTCGAGAAGGGTGCGGGCCTGACCTGAGGTTGGGTACCTGGGGCAGGTGGCGCAGCTGCAGCGGGCTCTGGAGCAGTGCTCCAGCGACTACCGCGAGGACCTGCACGAGCTCCGGCAGCTGTCAGAGCAGGAGAGGGACGCGCTGCAGCGCGAGCTCCGGGAGGCCGCCCGGCAGAGCCAGGCCGCCGAGGTGCAGCTGGAGGCTTCCCACCAGCGAGCCCTCCGGTTGCTGGAGAAGGCCAAAAACCAGGAGCTCAAGGTAAGGGAGCACGTGACAGCCACCCCCTCCGCTGGACTCCGCTAGCCTTACAGGATGCCCTTGGATGGCATCTCCAATCCCAGCAATAGTCCCCCAAGGTGGTTGTGACCCTGCTCCCTTTCTCAGATGAGGCAGGAGGCTCCCAGAGATCACTTGCTCATGGTCACAACTGGTAAGTGACAACGCCAGGATTCAGACTTGGGACGGTGGGTTTCTGGTACTGCTTTCCCTGTCTGTGTGAGACCTTGATAAGGGAAGAACCACTTCTGTGGTGACTTGGGCAATGCCATGCATGACGCACGCGGGACAGCGCCATCCAGCAGCTCCATTCAGAGAGGGCAGCCCAGAGTGGAGAAAGACCAGCTCAGCAGAAAAGACCTTCCAAAGGGTTTGAAAAGTGTGGTGTGTGGTGGTCTCCAGCAAGGAGGTCTTAGGGTGGGAACAGGATGGTTCATCTGTCACCTCGGCCTTCTACTGTCTGATGGTGTCAGTCCCTGCTGCCTCATGACATGAGGCTTCTACTCTGTCTGCTGTCCTTCCTGTGTTACAACTGTGAACAGGGGTTGGTTCCCACAGCACAAAATGGCTGCTGTGGTCAGGCCATCGCCTTCATCCCAGAAGGATGGGGAGTATTCATCACAGTCTAACAAGCCTTCTGCAGGGTGACGAGGGCTCACGGGCTTGGGCCCAGAGAAGTTTACCAGACAGGCCTAGTTTCCCCTCTGTGCCCGCTGTCATGCCTCCATCCTTTTGCCCACAGGCCACGGAGGAGCGCTTGAAGAAGGAATCCAGCCACAGCCTTCAGATCCAGCACCAGGCACACCAGCTGGAGCTGCAGGCCGTGGAGGAAAAGGCCCGGCAGGAGCTCCAGGGGGAGCTGGAGAGGACGCAGGCTCAGCAGGCTCTGCAGCTAGGTACACAACGACACCCCGGGAGGCCTGGCCCAGACAACAGGGTCCCCACATAGGGACCAAGGGTGGTCAGGGGCCCCGGAGGCCTGGCGCCACACAGACCGGGTGAGCATCTTGGTTCTGCCACCAACTAGCTGTCAGGCCTGGGGCGGGTGAGTTTCAGCTTCACTTTCCTTTTCTATAAAGTGGAGTTACAGGTGCACTGCACCTGCAGCTCCGCGGCTCAGGTGCAAAGGTGCAGGCCTGAGGACTCAGGTTGGAGACCAGGAGTTGTCCTTTCCTCTTAGGGACGTGGAGGATTTGGTGAGATATTAAGGATGACGTGCCTAGCCTGTGGCTTGAACCTGATGGATGTAGATACGATTTCTATTATTATTACTGACTATAACCCACGTTCGGGACCTTTCTAAACGCTTTGAGGGATGATGCCAATCTCTCATCCCTTTTGAAACTTTCTGCAAATTTGGGAGATGTGGGCCTCAGGCTCCTGAACATTCCTCTGCACCCTTTGCCTGTCCTCATATTGTCTGCCTTGTGCAGCTCACTTCTCACCTCAAAAACCAGTCACACGAAGCATTCTGGAAGTTAGCAGAGGTAGTACGACCTCCAGAGCCAAATTGCCTGGGTTGAAGCCCAGATCCGAGCCAAGCTGTGTGACCTTGGGTAAGTCACTTAACTGCTCAGTGCCTCTGTTCCTCATCTGTAAGATGGGAATGATAACAGTATCCCCGTTATTGGGCTGTTATTGAATAACATGAAGAAACACATGGGAAGTGTTCAGAACGGAGCCCGTACACGTTACTGCTCTGTAAGCACACACCGTTATTCCCGAATACTCCGCTCCGGCTGCCTTGCGGCCTCTGTTTTCACAAATCATCTATACCCTCACGTTCTCCTCATTTTCTCTCCTCTTCCTTCTCACTCTCACGAGGACGGCAAATGCCTTTTCTGATTTCCTGTCTAACATTAAAGACCATATTGGCCTTGTCAAGTGTTTTTTCAAACTCTCCTTCAGAGAATTCTGGGGAAAGGCATTTTTTTTCAACCTCCTCGTGTGTATCAGATCTGCCTGCTGTCTGGTGGAGTTTTCATTAGACGGGGTGTCCTGCTGATGGCATGTTTCTGGAGGAAGGGATCAGGGAGCAGGAAAGAGAGGTTCCACAGATGTCCCACAGTCAGCTTGCTGCCATGGAGGTGGCCATGTGGGAAATGTAGAAGTTGGCAGCATCTGAAGAAGATGCATTATGCACCGTAAAAGCCAGCATGTGCCACACGTCTCAGGTACAAGACTCCCCGCATTCAGATCAGACTGGACACCCCCAGAGATTCCAATATTCAACAGCAGCTGTTGGCACAGATGTCCCTGCTGCCCTGGGCCCTCTGACTCCACGGCAACCTGGTATTATTTTCCTGCACAAAAATATCAGGAGAGTCCCGAGGGACGGCTGGGATTCCCAGCACCAGTCTCAGGACAAAGGGGCTTTGTGGACTCTGTAATGATGATAGCAATGGTAGGCTTCATGAGTGGTATGGGGGGTGGGAGCGCCTGCCACAAGGGTGGTATTAGGTTTTCCTGGTCCTGGTTATTCCTGTGCCAGTGCGTAAGACACACCTGACCTGCAGTACAGGTCAGTGTGTGAGAGGCAGAGAGGGTGAGCATCCACCAAATTACTTGATACACTGGCATCAAGACTCAGAAATGCTGGATGGATGGAGGATGGATGGGTGGGTAGATGTATGAATAGGTGAATGGATAAATGGATGGATGGATGGATGAATGGATGGATGATGGGTGGAGGATGGATGGATGATGGATGGATGATTGGATGGGTGGATGCTTGAGTGAGTGGATGGATGGATGGATGGATGAACAGATGATGGCTAGATAGATGAATGATGGATGCATGCGTGGGCGGATGGGTGGATGGATGACTGTGAATGGTGGAAGGTATGAGAGACGAGAGGAAGATAATGAATGAATACACAGTAATATACACTTTGGTAAAGGGTTTTATTGCACATATTTTTGTGATAAAGGATTTCAAAAATTAGCTTATTTTTCATTTTCTAAAGAAAATAAGCTGTAGATCACTATATTAAAATTCTATTGAGGAGGAAAAGACAACCCAGTAAGTTTTTCCAACATGATGTCATCAGAATAGATAAAGCTTATGTATGTGTGTAATAGATAATATCTCTTGGAGAGTTTAGGCCCCTATGGATGTTTACCATATGGCCTTTGAAATTACTAGAACAAGGTTTTGAAAGTTATCTGCACGAACTAAAAGAGCATCTCAAGAGTTCATAATAGAAAAATAAAGTATCAGTTTTACTAGGACTTGAAAATTATTATTTTTAATTAATAGCTCACCGGATGGAATCTACTCCACGAGAAAAAGTTATTTTCCTTATCTTTTGACCGTGCTGGGAGGCACGGCCCTTCTAGAAACCACTCACTGTTCCAGAGGAGAAGTCCGACTTTCTGGCCTTACTCTTTCCTGAGTTAGAGGGAGTGTGTGCATTTCTCTTGAATCATTCTGGCTTTAACCCTAATCCTGTTGGGATGACATGCCATCTCCTGCCCCCACGATCCACCCAGAACCCCGCACCCGAAGGGAAGAAGAAACTGACTGTTGTCTCTTTGAATTGGCATAAATATCCACCTTTCTAACTTGAGACCCACTACCCCAGAAGAGGCTGCTGTCATTTGCTATTCCTGTCCTAACGTTGGCTTCCTGCCTCACTGCTGAGGCCAGCGTTGTCTCAGGCCAGCGCCGGCTCAGACCCACCCGTAACACACCACCCGTCCTAGCCAACCAGCAGTGGCTGAGCAGGAGGCTCGGAGTGATGGAGACACCTGAATTCTGAATCCACATACTCTGTGTGACTCTTGGCCACGTAGCCTCTCCGAGCATCAGAGCTCCCTCATAAAGGCAGTGGGTAATAAAGAGGATCCCTGACGTACAATGACTCAACGTATAATGATTTGACTTGTGATGCTGTGAGGAAACCATATTCACATTTTTAATTTTGATCTTTTCCCGGCTAGTGACGTGCACCACGGTACTCTTGTGACGTGGGGCAGAAATAGGGAGTCACAGCTCACGTCAGGTGATGAGCTCACATCGGATACTCTACAGAGTACTGTTCGCTTTGAGTACAGTGAGCAGTAAGTGACACTCCACACTATTATAAACTAGACTTTGTGGTGGATGATTTTTTTTTTTAAGGAAAGGTGCAAGCAGGAATGAAGGTGAGCTGTCTGCCAGGCAGGAATCGAGGGGAGGAAGCACTTTATTTGCATTCAGTTGTCCGCACTGATCGTGCCCACCCCCCAGACCCCAGATGTGAACCTGGGTCCTTGGGATGTACGTGGGCTGCGCTCCTTTGGAGACAGCTGACCTAACCACTACTCCACCAGGGCACCTGTGTTGGATGACTGTGCCCAGATGTAGGCTAATGTAAGTGCTCCACACACGTTGGAGGCAGCTATACTGTTTCAGTGGGTTGGGTGTACTAAGTTTGTTTTTAGGTTGTTTTCGGCTGGTTTATCAGGATGTGGCTTCCTCTTAACTGGAGGAAGATCTGTCCATGGTACTGTTACTGTTCTCTTGAAATGAGTTTCAGGGACTTGATCCAAAGCCTCGGGCTGCTACCACCCCAAGCCAGGCAGAGTCTGTGGCCCTGCAGGGCCCTTCAGCCTTCGCCCGCTGCGCTTCCTCCCCAGAGTCCCTCCGGAAGGAGCTGTCGGAGCAGCGGGCCACCTGCCTGGAGCACCAGAAAGAGCTGGAGGTGCTGCAGGCGGAGCTCCGGGAACCAGGCAGGCGGCCACCCACCGCCCAGTGTCCAGAGGACAGTGAGGACCACGCCATCGCCCAAGAGGTCAGCATCCCTGCCCTGTCCTCACCCCTCCCGGCGAGGCGCCAGGCTGCAGTGGGAAATTCAGAGCTCAAAGATCCTGGGTCCTTATCTTGAATTCAGATGCAGTCGTATCTCAGGGGATTGGTACCAGAAGCCCCTAGACACTGCGGGTTCCATTGCTGCTTTGAACCTGCAGGAGAATTTCTCAGACTCCTCCCCAGACAGACTCCCTGTCTCGACCTCCCTGTTCCTGGGAGGGAGCTGACTTCCTGCTCAGACTTGGCCTGTCAGCCCGTTCCTTGCATGAACACAATTCCTGTCCAGCTCGTTTGCACAACAGCCACCTAATAGCTCTGGCCTCTTCCCAGCCCACCCCTGTGACTTCAGGCAGTCATGGACAGCACGTCGTCGGATAGAGCCTTCCATGGCTCCCTGCTGCCGCTGGCAGAACAGACCCCAGGCTGCACTGAAAACCTTCCCGCTACGGGCTGTGCCTTCCATCTCAGCCACATCTCTGTCTGAAACAAAGTGCAGGGCTATTATCCTGCTTGAGATTTGATATGCCTGCTCCCTCCCCACGCCCTGACCGCCACCCTCAACTGTCAATTGCACCTACAGCCTGGTCCTGTTAGAGACCCATCATGTCATGGATGCTCCTGCTCCTTTAACTGGGTTGGGAGGTTTTTCCTGTGTCTGCTTTATCTCACTCCCCCCAACCACAGGCACCAGGTCTCCACCGGGCTTGTGGATGGGGAAGATTAGTTGGTGGTCCCACCCTGCCAGAGGTGCCGGAGACCTGGATCACTCACCCCCGTGACTTTACTGGTTCTCAGAGCCTGTTTAATGAGAAATCTTAACAGATGAGGAATCATCAGGAGTTCAGCTCAGTTGGCAAAGTCCAACTGAGAGAGGACAGAAGGTGTTCCATAGAATGTTCTAGATTGATGGGAGCCTCCGGTACCTAGGAAGGGGCAGGGGAAGTGTGGGATGGTCACAGGTGGTGACCAGTGCTGGACCCTCTGCAATGACAAGCTCACCAGAGGACTGTGGCTGAAACCAGCAGTACCGGGTGCCAGCCTTCGCCTTCCCGTCCCTGGAGGGGAACCCTGAACCCTCTGGGTGAGCAGCGAGACCTCCGATATAACCCACAGGGAGAAGAGAGGGAGGCTCTGGAGGAGTGAAAGAAAGGGGGCGGGCACGATGCAAGGATGTGCTCCCAGGTGAGCCGCAGAGGCAGGAAGCCTGGGCCACCTGCTGGCCTCTTCTGGGAAGCTCCGCACTGTGAAATCATCCCCCTCTCTGCCCCCCGGGACAGAGGTGGTGCATTCATCCATTCAAGTCTCCCATTTGTCCAGGGTAGTCCCCTGGGACCCACTCTGTCCTCCCCTTTGCTTGTTCACGTTACACATGTGTGAGCGCCAGGTGGGTGCCGTGGGCATCCCACACGATGCAAACCCCCAGGCAGGAGGTGAGAGGTCCCGGGCGTGGGCTCAGAAGCTGTGCTCAGAAGCCGTCAGTGCAAAGCCCTTCAAGCCGGTGCATAATGAACAGATGAATGCACAAGTCTTCACGGGTCTGCGTGGACTTGCACACGCAGAACTGATCAGCTGCTCACTGCTCCCATTGAATGTTGGACATAAAACTTGGTTTTTCTAGCTGAACCACTGCTTCCCAGCCAGTTCCCTGAGCAAGCATTCATTTAGCCCCTGCTGAACCCCAGCCGCCCTGCCAGGTGCTGTGGGATTGAAAGATGAGGAGGAGGTTCCCTCTGGGAACAACTCCCAGTCTAGCGCGGAAACCGGTGCTGGACTCTGCATTTCAGTCTGACTTCCATACAGACGACACTGGTGGGATCAGAGAAAACATGTCGCTCCTCCCCCGGGTCGGGAAGGCTTCTTGAGGCGTCAGGTTTAAGTGGGAGAGCGCTCAGGCGCCGGGGCAAAGTCGTGACTGTAGGAACGGGGCTTGCTTTGATTGAAGTCACAGTCTGGGCTTCCTAGCGTTATTGAACGTTTAGAGAACCAGACTGGGCCAACTCTCCAAGCAGGTAAGCTGGAAGAAGGTGGAATATATACATCCACAGTGGAAAATGTCTCCGCTACAAAAAAAGATGAAATCCTGATGTTTGCACCAACATGAATGAAGGAACCTGGGGTGTTACGCTTAGTGAGATACATTAGAAGAACAAAGACAGACGTCACAGGATTTCACTCCTGCGTGGGATATAGAGACACAATTTGAACCAGATCGAACAAAAATAGTCTGTAAGATAAAATTAGTGGTTACTAGAAGGGAAGTGGGTGGGGGGCTACCGGTAGAAGGAGTCGGTTATATGGTTTAGGATAGAATTGGATTGTTGGCAGCGAATGCATTATCTCCAGACGCTGATTTGCAAGGATGCACACCGTAAAACTCCATCGTGTTACAATATTTAGAAAAGAATATAATAATTATATAATAAAGCTGGAAAAGATGGGGTGGGAATTCGAAACCAGGAGCACAGGTGTCCATGTTCCCTGAAGCACAAATGACCCTTTGCCTAGTCCCTCATTGAGCCTCCTCGCTTTCTCCCCAGGATGGGGGCGGCCCCAGCCAGGCGGGTTCCCCGACCCGCGGCGCTGCGCAGGGCGCGAGCGAGGACGGCGGCCTCTGGGAGGAGAATTCGCAGCTCAAGGACGCGGTGCGGCGGCTGCGGGCCGAGGTGGAGCAGCGCCAGCAGGAGGCGCTGCAGCTCCGCGACCAGCGCCGGTGAGTGTGCGGCCGCAGAGCCGCCGGCCGGCCAGGCTCTCCTGCCCTGGATCCTACTCCTCCGAGACCCCAGAGATCTCCCGGCGCCCACCCGGACCCCAGTCAGAACCTACCCTCAGCAATTGTTTCCCAAATCTGGTCGCCCTGCGGGCATTGGGGGCGCCCATGCCCAAGAGGTCCAGCCGCGGGAAGGCGGGCAAGGTCAGCCGTGCCCGCCCGCCCGCAGGCTGCTGGAGGAGGAGCAGCAAGCCCAGCGCGCCCGGGAGCTGGAGCTGCTGCGGCAGGAGCACAGGAAGGAGATGCAGGCCATGGTGGCGGATTTCAGCAGCGCGCAGACCCGGCTCCAGGCCCGACTGGCCACTCTGGAAGCCGAGTGAGTGAGCCCTTGGGGCCCAGGTTGGGAGGCAGCTGTACCATCTTAGGGTGACCAGCTCATCCCAGTATCGCCGGGACTCCATCCCAATTCCTGAGTCCTAGGCGAACTGGACCGGCTGGTCACCCATCATTTTACCAGTCTGCCCTATTCTAATGCGTCGTCTCAGGGAATCGCCACCGCAGAAACTTCTTTCCATTGACAGATAAACGCAAAGAAGGGGCATCCCTCGTGCATTCAACAGGTATTTATTAAGGGCCCACTGGGCGCCCTGCACTGTTTTAGGCCCTGTTGTTTCAACGGGAACAAAAGAGAGAGCTCGCAAATCTGGATGGGGAGTCAGGCAGGAAATAAGCAAACATTTAACGTTTTCCAGATAGCGGAAGTGCTGGTAGCGCTTGACAGCGGCAAGGGTCGGCGCGGGCGCCCCAGGAGGCGACGTTTAAGCACACGTTGAGGGAGTGAGAGCGCCACCTGGAGGAAGGCATTCCGACAGACAGCCCTCCAGTGCCGTGGCCCGGGGCCTGCTTGCCAGGACTGATCAGCGAAGAGCAGAGCGGCTCCAGTGTCGGGACTGAGGGGGAGCGAAGGGGCCGAGGAGGCTGAGCTGGCTGGGAGGAATAAAGCCGGCTCTGCACTGAACGGGAAGGAGTTTGGATATTCAGGGCGCAGTCCGAGGCCATCACAAACCTTTGACAGGAGTGACATGGCCTGATTGACCTTTTGACAGGGTCGTTCTGGCTGAGAGAAGAGACTGGGGGATCCGGGTTAGCTGCCGGGTCCCGCTGGGAGAAGATTTCAGTTACCAGGTTCAGACAGGTGAAACCACTTGCCTGGAGTCAATTCGAATGCCCCCTCATTGACCCTCTGCGTGTGTTCTTGAAAACGGCTCTTTACTGCCTTCGCTGCAAAGTAAATCATACCGTGTCTGGAGTGGAAGGTTCTACCAGCTACCATTCACTGGGCAGGCACCACACGCCAAGTGCCTGCTATGCCACCGAATCCTTACAGCTGCCTCCCTCCGCGACCCTTGCAAAGAAGAGGGAACTGGGGGTGCTGGGTGAGATGCCCTGTCCAGGTCACTTTGCTAGAAAAATGCAAACCCGGGATCAGAGCCGATGTCATCTCCCCCAAAACCCTGACTGCTTACTAATTACAGCCACTAGGTCACCTGCAGCCCTAATCTTCCCTCTGCCGTCACCATCCCTAGACTTCGTTCTCTCCAGCCTCGTGCTGATAGAACCTTATGCCACGCCCCCCAACATACACACCCCCACCCGCTGCGTGTGCATGCGGCGCTCCGTGTTGGCCAGCAGATGGCGCCAGAGCCACGCCGGCGTCGGTGGAACGAGCCGGCCTCCCGCCTGGGCGCTGGGGGAGGGGTGGGGCGCGGCAGGTGGAGGTCATTGTCCTGCTCTGGCCTCCTCGCCCACCCCCACCGGGAGCGTTCCTGCTTCCTGAAGCCCCACGGAGTGCGGTGTCTGTGTGCACACACGGGCCTTTGGTTCCTGAGTCCCGCAGCCTCTGGGGAACTGACAAAGGCCAAACTGAGAGTTGGGGTCCTGGGGTCTGCAGCCGATTCATCTGAGTGGCCGCGGCCTTGCGGCCCTGCGCCTCAGTTTCCCCTTTTGTGAACAGAGTGGCTGGGGATGCCAAGCGCACAGTTGTGTCCCCGTCACGTGCACGTTACCCTGTTGTTGAGTAACGGCCGCAGGGGCTGACCGCACGTCTGCTGAAACAGACTGAAAGATTCCGGAGAGAAGCCGGGGAAGGGCGCGTCCAGGCCAGAGGACGTTCAGCTCATCGGGCGCCTGCAGACGCTCCTGAAGGAGAGAGAGGAGATCATCAAGCAGCTCACGGTGAGCCTGGGCAGCAGGGCTCCCCCGGCAGGGATGGGCACTGAGCACCTGGCGTCTCTCTGGGCACCTAGCATGTAACCCTGGGAACCGCAAACCCACCTTACAGAGATTCCCGGGGTTTTCCAATCTGTTGTATTAAAAAGTACTCACTGAAAAGTGAACAAGGGCACACCTAGTGACTCAGGCGTTAAGTCGGGCTCCACTGTAGTCGCTGTAAAATCCAGCAACCCAGCTTCTCAGCGGGGCCAGAGGAGCAGCCAGCCCCAGCAACGACTGTCTTCAAAAAAGTGAACCAAGGAACATAGAAAGCAAAAAATAGAGAGATAAATCACATTACTCCCAAGTCTCAACACTTGCCCACTGTTGTTTCTTGGTTTGTGGTTTTTGTTTGTCTTTAATCTGCAGAATTTGGAGAAATCTAAGATGCCTTGCCTTGCCTTGGGTTTGAGTTTGAGTAGAATCAACCAAGCCGATTCTGTTATTGTTCTTCTTCCTGTGAAATGAGCACCTGTTTTCTGGTCAGCAAAGCCAGCCCCTGGGGCCCTTGAAGAAAGGTTTCCTCTGATCCCTTGGTGGCCGGTGCCATCGCTCGTGCCCAGCCCTGTACTCCACCCCTCACATTGACCATTCAGACTCTGCCCAGCTCCTGCGGCCGTGTTTCAGTCCGGAGTTGTTTGTGCTGTCCCAGGATCAGCAGGGACAGCTCCAAGTGGCGTCCACGCAGCTCTGAGAACAGTGGGGACACACGCCCTCCTGCCAGTGGGGCCCACGGAGTAGGGGGAGTGAGTTATCCACATCACCGCCTCTCACATGTACGGTGGGAAACCCACTGGTCTGCACTCACTCACCTTGTCCCACTGCTGACCCCACAGAACCAGAGCGAGCTCATGAAAATACAGGGCAGTTAAGCCTGGCTCTGTCCAGCACCTCCTGTGGCTTCCCATCTTTCTCAGTAAAAGCCAGTCTACACAGCCTCCCATGAACCCACTACACGCAGTTTCAAGTTAAGACAGAAATGAGGGCATGCCCTTGTGGGCAGGGGTGGGAACCACATAAAACCCAGGGACTCTGGTCTGCACTCTGGGGTCAGGGAAAACCCAAAATTAAACTAAATAAAGAAAAATGCTTCTTCCCTCTCTCCCTTCCTTCCTTCCTTCCTCTCTTTAAAATAAAAACAAAAATGACGTAAAAGAGACAATCAGGAAAAATTAACCAGCAACTGAAAAACTGAATCTTAATAAGGAAATTGCTCATTTACTAAGTGTGATAAAGGTATTGTGGGTTTTTATTTTTTAAAAAGTCCTTAATTTTTAGAGGTGGCGGTGATGTTTTTCACAGATAAAATTACACGATGACTGGAATTTGCTTTAAAAAGGATAAAGCAGAAAATTCAAAGTGGAGCTTGGCATAGAGAAAAAAGATTAGCTACGTAGTGAGTGTGCCTGGCACTTCTCTTTCTTTGCCAGGAGTATTAACTCTGCAGTAGACGCTTCTCAGATGCTGAGATCACCTGAGCTGCTGACTTCCCATAGCACGTGAATAAGCTGGCCCTTTCCTCTCCAAGGGGCTGAGGACAGAGGCTCCATCCAGAAGCAAAGGTGCTTCCTCAAAGCCTCAGTGGATGGTGGCTTGATTCCCGCTAACCTCCCTCCATGCTCTGCCCTCACCTGCCACCTTCTGAGTCACTCGATGCCAGGTGGTTGGGCTCATTGAGACTCACTATTTTGCTTTTCCAGGAAGAGAGGAGATTTCACTACGCCGCGTTCCCCAGCGCCATGTCCCACCGGAATCGGTCCTTTTCTTTCCATCCTCACCCGGGGTACCTGACCCCTTCCATGAAGGTAAATTCATTCCACTGGTTTCCATGCATTACGCAGTTCTGCTGGTTTCACTTTGACCGAAAGGTAACTCTAACTTATTTATTGATGCGCTGGAATACCCTGAGAGGAATGTAAGGTGGATTCTCCATGGGTGGCTGGACCATGGGTGTGAAAGAAGTCACCATGAGTGAGCAAGCGACAGATTTATTCTGTCTCCAAGGGAGGAGAGAGGCCAGACTCTCGGAGGTGAATCTGCCCCAAACTGTTCAGGATTAGGCTTACTGCAGCTGGGCGAGGGTGGCAGGCGGTAGGGTGTGGCAGGGGGTTTTCATTCCCCACACAGATGAATGGATCTTGGGAGACAGGGTGTTTGCCACCCTTCCCATGTAGCGTGAGGGTCTTCTGGGAGACAGGTTTCTGTTTTCCAAGGGAGTTTAGAGGGGGTCTTACACTATCTGGGAGGCAGGGAAGCTTCCCCTCTCTCCCAGGCAGTGGGGGTCCTGCATCAGATGTGGGTTCCAGCCCTAGGGCTGGTCGTAGAGCTTGAGATGAGTCACTGGGCAGAATTCTTTGTCCTTCCTAACAAGGACTATGCGTTGGACAAGGACATAGACCAAAGTATTAGCAAACTTTGCTTCTATCTACTCGGTGAATTACGTGCATATTTTTGCTTTGTATGGGTTTTTGTATTTTCCAAAATTTCTAGAAGTAAACGTTATCGCTGATAACGGCTGTATCTCAGTGACAGGGAAGGGAGGAAAGCAGCAGTCTTCCACTTCTTATTCCTGATTAATTTTTGGACTTTGTCACACGATGCTATTCGCATATGAGTCTCTCTTCAGCGATCACAAAATCCTAAATGCTCTAAAATATTTTGTTTTTTTACAGCTCACAGAGTAAAACTAATTTGACCTGAGCTGTGAGCTCTTTTGCAGTTTTTACTGATGCCTCTTAGTGTGAGAGAATGTGAATTTCTTTCCAGAAATGCTAATGCATTTGATGACAAGGAGGTCCCAGGCCCAGCTAGTTATGTGGCTTCTAAAATTTAAAAAAAAAAAAACAAAAACACTTTGAATTACAAAACACCTCTGTGTCCAGACATTGTGGGTAAGAGGTAAGTTCTAGGCATTTTTTAAAACCCAAATAGATTGGAGGGAAAGCTGCTTTTAAAATGGCATACATGCACTGGACACTGGGGAAGACACGTGGTGATGTGGTGGAGGGCAGGGGGTGTTGAAATACATGTAAGAAATGGGGAACCTATACACAGGAAATTATTCTCATGTGTAGAATAATTACTACAATAAAAAAAAATTTTAAATAATAAAATGACACATGTGGCTGCAGTGAACGGTCGCCTCTCAGTTGTGGCGGGTCGGGCCCGCATCTCTTGCACACGCAGGCCTCTCTGAGCGGTACCAGCAGGCCTTTCTTGTGTCACCAACAGAAAAAGAAGATGGAGGACGCCCCCAACCGAGTGGTGAGTGTGCCGAACCTCGCCTCCTACGCCAAGACCTTCCTGAGCGGTGACCTGGGCGCCAGGATCAACGCGCCTCCCAGGACCAAGTCGCCCAGCCTGGACCCCTGCCCCAGCGGAGGGCGGCCTTACAAACCCAGCCCGTCCCTGGAAGTGAAAGCCTCCACGAGGTGGGTGGGAGGCTGCGGTTCCACGCTCCCGTGGACAGGAGGGAAATTGGGCACCGAAATCCAGCCGGCAAGGGCTGCCATGGACAAATCAGTGTGGCCAAAAGGGAAGATGCTGTAAAAGGAAGGAAATAACGTCCCTCTTAGGAGAGGTGCCATTCCCGTAGCGCATTCCAGAAAGCTCCTTTTCCTGGGTGGTTAGACAAAGGACAGTGACCCCTTTGGCGCGGGTTATGCAGAAAGTGGACTCTGATCCTGGTCCTCTGGCCCTCAGCTGTGTGACTTTGGGCAGGTCACTTGACCCCTCTGAGCCTGTCTTCTCATCTTAAGATACAGTGAAGATAACACAACAGTGACCTCACCAGACCGATGTGAGACTGAAGGAATTAGTCCATGGGATATGTTTTTTATCCCAGGTTATAGCCCAGAAGCTTTCCATTTATCTCCAGTTAGTAATGAGGTTATATTGCAAGCTTCATTTTATCACCTTGGAATTTTAAGGCCTTTTAATCTGTGATTTGGCTGATTATGCATAACAATCTAAAGCACCTCATTTCCCCCCAAGCCCCTGCATACTTCTCTTCCAGAACTGTGATTTCTTTTTTTCTCTATTATTTCTCCCTTCTATCCCATCTCCCAATCAGAACAAAATTTTTAATTCTAGGCTTTGAAGTTTGCCTTTCAGAAAAGGCTGCCTTTAAAACATTCCTTTTCCAAAGGCCTGACCCGCTGTGGCTGTTTGGACAAATGGGGAGGCGGAGACCTTTCTGGGGGTACTTCACAGCCTCATGGTGACACTGGAACATGCTAGCTAACTTTAGAAGGAGCCATGAAGTGCGATGCAGGATTGATGAACCATGTCTTTTCTTCTTACCTCTCTTGTGGGGTTTATTGTTCAATTTGTGCCTGAAATAGTGTCAGAAAATACACCTCATGAGTCTTAAGTAAAACGGTGGAGAAATGTGTTTTCAAGGTGAGAATCAGATACCCCATGCCCCACCTCCACATTCACGACTTGCCTTCAGTGTTCCTGGGTGGGTTCTGGCCTGTGTGGAGGAGTAAGGATACCTTCCCCTGGACAGAGGTGGGGTGCAAAGTCGTTAGTGGGTAACTTTCAGAGCCATCTGTTTTGTTTGCTTGTTTTTAGGACACAAGAAGGGGAAACAGCCCAATCCAAAGAAACTCAGCAAAAAGCGAGCTCTGCCCACCAGGAATGGTTTACCAAGTATTTTTCCTTCTAGACCTGTCCTTGGGCAAGAGCACAAAGAAGACATTTGAAAAACCTCTTTCTGAAAACAGCAGATTGAGGGAAAAAACTAAAGCAACGATCAGCCAAATAACTTGCCTGTCATGCGATTTCATGCGATTTCATCTGGTCTCGTTGTGAGAGCAGTTCATTCAAAGTCAATTCCTGCCCTTTCAAGAAACCGGTGTTACCAGAGAGCAGCACAAGAAGGTATCCCGACTGTTACTGGGGCCCACACATTGTGTCTAGTGACCTTCTCCACTCTGGAGAGCAGACTTGTGATTCTCGGGCCACTCTTCGAGCGTGATCTCATTTTTCATAGATGCTCGTCATCTCACCTTGAAAAGCTTCTTCTGTGTACATACTGTAACTCCAAAATGTACCTCTAGCCTCAGTGGGAAGAGAAAAAACAAAGTTCAAAATAACCAGGGAAGCAGATGGAAAAACCACAGCCACCAGAAACGGATTTAGCCAACGGTGGCGGACTTGGGTTGACCAGTGTGACTTCCGAGGCCTCGGGCATGAAGTAGATTGCAGAGGGGCTAACACCTACCTCATCAGGGCCTTTGTGAAGATTACACAAAAGAAGATGGGTAATAACACCCATCATACATGGGCATTAAGCACTGCCAGCATTTTTCTGTGAACAACAGTCGCGCCCTGCCAGACATTTGCAAACTCAACATCTGTTGTGTCAACTTGATCATCTGTGAAGGCTTCTAATGTGATCTTTGAAGTCGAAGATCGACTGAACTGCTGGTCTTGGGTTCGGGCCTCTTGTCTCCTGGTGAGGTGCTTCCCATTGCTTGGAGGCTCGGTGAAGAGTGGTGGCACCTGGGGCTGGCTGCTCTGGTGCCACGGGCTGACCCTCGGATGGAGCGGTGTGACGGGATGAGATGCCACACCACTAAGCGGGCAGAAGATGTTCTCAATCCTTGGTGCTGGCCCAGCACGCGGCCCAAACAGTCTCTTCTATGCACTGTCACATCATTCTCTTTGAATAAAACTTAAAACTGGTCAGTAAAAGTGGTCGTGGCTTGTTTTTCAATCGAAAGGTGAAATGAGATGAGACAGAGCCTGGAAACAGTCCACATTCTCAGTCAAGTCCTCTTCGGATAAAAAGTAGCTTCTTATTCGCATGTGGCATTTTGAGAGACATGTAATTATAATTCCAATTCACAGTTCAAAGGGAAATTTACTGATCAAACACAGAGCCGCAATTAAGATAGTTTTTGAATGTGAATGCTTGTCGCCTGCTAGGTTTATGCCATATTATGTCATAATATCATATAAATGTCTTTTAGTTCTTGCTTAGGGTGTGCAATTAAGAGTATGTTTTGATTATTTTCAAAAGACTATACACAAGTAACTGTTTCTGTTTGCCAAAACACTTCTCCCGCTGTGCTGCTTTTAACTAGAGATTTTATTCCACTGTCCTGTAAAGTGGAGTCATACCTGCTGCAGGGATCCCATTTTATCAAAATACGTCTTTATTCTTTTAATTGCAAGTGAATGAAAGATCTTGTTCAATTCCTAGATTCTACCCTGCAATAATTATATCTTTGTTAACTAAATCTTTGCGTGCTTCTATTATTTTTTTTGTTAGGACATATTCCAGGTGTATTCATGTGAAAACATCAGAGAATATGCACTTAAGCTTTCCGCTATTGCCATATCATCCAGGTCTCTAGCAACTTACACCTTAATACCAATGAACGACATTCTTTCCACACCCTAGATAATATTGACAGACAAAATTCAAAAGCTAAAACATCTGTGCTTGCATTTGCATAATGAAACGCATCAATCTCTCAAAAGCACAGGGGTCTAGAGGTGATGGTGACAGCTTGGAGGAGCAGCAGAGGTGAAGAGAAAGGAACATTTAGGACTGTTGGGAGAAAGGACAGCATCTGATGATCAGTTTCTTCAGGCTCTATTATGATAGAGGAGTTAGCATTCCTTCATCAAAACTGGACAGGACTTTTGCTACGGTGTTTCTGAATTAAGGTAACAAAGAAGGATCCAAGAGGGAGGGGCCCCGCAGAAAACAACCAATGGCTGCTGGGTACTTGTGCTCTTGCTAACTCCCCCGGCATTCATGTAAATACAAGCCACCTGGGCTTTCATTCTGCACCTGAGTTCTGCAGGGCTGAGGCTGGGAAATTAAATGGATCACCACCTGCCTCGCATCATTTAGATCTCTAATCTCCACCATCACCCCCAGGATGCAATCCTGGCTTCGACCTACTAGTTCCTACTAGCTCCTCAGCAGCGAGCTCCCTCTGCAGCTCTTAAAAGACTCCCCAGCCCCATAGTTGCCTTGAACCATTTGTTAAGCACAGTTTAGTCATTATCCCTCCTGCGGGAGTCAGGAGTGTGTGGTATTAACCAGCCAGCCCCACCACCCGTGAATGCGCTATTCCCCCTGCCTTCCAAATGTGTGCTCCTCAGTGTTCGCTTCTGTTGACATTTTTCCACGAAATTCCTCCAAGTGGGGTCCTCCACCGGGAAGCCTCCCCCTTGTCCTGGTGACTTAGCTTTTACCACTCAGGATGGGCCCCCTGTCAGATGGACAGAGGGAGCCACTCCCCAAACCCCATCCTACTGCCCATTCCCCGAAACCACGCCAGAAACACCAGGCCAGTTGGGTTCTCTGGGAGATTATCTCAAGACACGACGAGAGGTGCAAGAAATGCAGTGGCAATGACCTTGCAGTTAACAAGCCAGGCTTACTACTGCAGGGGGAGAATGCTCATCGTGGGGAGGCTTGGTGCTTGTCGGTCAGACTGTCCTTGGATGTGGATTTTGGGTGGAGACTCAATGACTGGGGTCTCAATAAATCGTATTTACAGGGAGGGTGGGCAAGAGTGAGGAGAAGCTCCAAATGGTTAGCAAGAAGTAATGGTCACTCATCTGGCCAGGATGTTAGATGTTTGGGGGACAGCACGGTGACCTTTTTTCCGTGCTTAGACAAAATTATGAAGTGGTTTTATCTTCATCATGGCCACAGAGCAACTGTCCGGGGTTGGTAGTCTGGGATCGCACGTGTCCTATGCAGAGTATCGTGAACTAGCAATGCTAGTCGGGGTGCGAGTTTCAAGGACAGGCCGTCCCCTCCTCCTCGGGGAAGACACCTGTGCAGGGGCCAGCAGAGGACACACAAACCTTCGCACCACGGTGCAGGCTGGCACCTGTGGAATGAGGGCAAGGAAGAGCTGGGCAGGCGGCTCTGAGCAAGACTGTCAGTCCTGGCCAGGCTGGAGGCGCCCCAAAGACCGCCCATCGGGAGTCCCAGGCTGGGCAGACATGACCAGGCCCCAGCACCCACACCGTGCTGGGGTACACTCTGGAAGAGGACCCAAACCCTCTGGAATGTCAGCAGTCTGGGTGGAGGAGAAAAGAGCAAAGGGAAACTGGATCAGAGAAAGCGAGTATAGGTCACGGTGAAGCGCTCACTCACTTTGGTCTCTGTAGCAGCTTACCCGTCGCAAGCACAGCATGGTCACAGGGAAGGACAGACAGCAGGCTGGGGAGGAGGACCTGGAGACTGGGAACCAGGGCCAGGGAAAGGGGACAGCGGCCCAAGCACCAAGGGTGATGTTGAAGAGGGAATCAAGCACATGTGTGCACTGCGGGACCACCCAGCCTTAGGTGCAGGAATCACAAAGGGTCCGACAGAAGGCACCAGGCTGGGCTCCAGAACACGGGTGGAAAACTCTGTCTTGCACCCGGGAGACACTTCAGCAAATGGAACAGGAAGGAACAAAGATGCCCTGAACTGGGGCAGCGTTCCCACACCTGGAGGGGAAGGTAAAAGAACTCCCAGCTGAGCAAGTATTTTCTCACTGAAGGAGACAGCAACTCGAGTGGTTTCCGTGTTCATCAACCAGCCAGATGTCATCAGAAGATAAAAGACATTTACAGACAAGACTGAAAAATGGTCATTTATTTGACAAAAAAAGTGAACTTAAAGGAATGGCAGTAACAGACATACATCATTCAAAACATTTGCACTAAGCACCCAACAGTATGTTTCTCATCTTCTCACCAAGAACCCATTTATTAGCAGAAGATCGCCTAATTTATTTAGGTTTCTAAATTACAGAATCTAAAGCTGCCAATTAGAGCTTCTACTTAGCATCAGATAAACAGGTTTTACAATCTTGAAGTCATACAATGTTAGTAAAAACATTTCAAAAGCTTTTTAACCGGCACGTTCTGACGGAGGGGCCCCCTGGCCTCCAGCTGCCACCACACATACAAGCACGCAAACACGCGCCCCAAGCGTAAAGTACAAAACAAACAGGTGCTCCTGTGCACACAGGGGAGGAACGCCCGTTCTCACAACAGCAGAGACAGACACAGGTCACTGAGCCCCAACGGAGAACCAAGCCAGGTTGGTAAGGAGACAGGGCCCTGTGTTCAGGGCTGAAAGGGCATCCAGAGACCTCAGGAGCCAGTGGCACCTGCCTCAGAGACCTCGCCCGAGGACAGGTAGTTGAGAGGACGTCAGTGTGTGTGGGCACCACACTGCATCACAGAGGCATGCCTGTTCAGAAGACACTGGAGCATTTCTTTGGGGGTGCCATCTACTCAGCAGCTGTCAACGAGAGAGAGAGGGAAACCTCATCAAGGAGAGACGGACACGGGCAGGTCTGGATTTCTCAACCGCTGCTCACAGAGAATCCTGTTGGCCTGGTAACCTACAGGGGCTGAGCTGTCTCCCCAAAAGCGGTGCCCCACACGCTCCATAGGGAGAAGTCACCGTGTCACCCTGCAGCCCAGCCACCACCGCGAGCCCCAGCCCCCAGAAATCAACACGCTCCATTAGCAAGAGCCTTCCTTACTGGAAAGTTCTGAATCATGAGAGCGAAACAGAAATGACAGAAGCAAAGACATTTCAAAAGTAAGAGTCAGATGCGGCAAGCTCTAACCCCTGAAACTTCACCAGCACCCCAAGTCCTGCAACTGAGAACCCCACCTGCCTGCTGAGTCGCTTAAACAGATTCACTACAGCAGAGCGTCTCCCAAGGCAGCCTGTCCCCGCTTCTACCACCACCAGCCCCCCAAAAGGAAATCAGCGTGCCCCCCGTGAAAGTCGGCAACAACTATGAGATGCTCTGGCACCTCTCCTGCTCCAGCCAGGGCAGGACACTCTGCTTCGGCCGACTGAGGACGCCTCCTTCTCGCGCCCTGGCAGCCGCAGACACCGCTGCACTCGAGTCCTCTGGGGGTAGCTGACAGCGCGAGGTTACATGCTTTCACAGAGGGGGCCGCAGCGGCCTCCAGCCAGAGGCCTCAACCCAACGCTCGGAGCAGAGCAGACGACTGTTTTTCCCTCCAATCCCATAAACTGACCACGGGAAACACAGAAAGGAATCAAAGTCACAGAAAAATGTTCAATTGCAGAAAATACAATAACCCGTAAAAAGGAACAGAACCACAGCATCGGTGGGCCCACGTCGGTCTATTCGTTACAGGCAGGAGTATATGCTATGTGCCCAACTGTGGGCACGTGAGAAGGTCCCGGAGGAAGAGCCTGGAAGCAGGAGGGAGTTTCCTGGGCAGCGTGACTGCGAACCGTGTGACTGTGCGGCAGTCAGCTCGTCCCACGCGGGCGGTGCCTTCAGTGGCCCGGGTGGGCGGTCAGGTGGGCTTCATGGGTGCGGGGATGTTGGCGGACGCCTGCTCCAGGTAGGCCAGGGAGCCCTGGGGGAGGTCGGGCGGCTGCCTGTGCTGCGCCTGCGTGTCGTCCAGCACCTGCTGCCAGTGCCGCAGCTTGCTCAGGTGTCTCTGCACCAGCGTGTCCTTCCGCTGCAGCTCGTTCCGCAGCTCCGAGACGTCCTACAGCGCGGGCCAGAGGGGGCGTGAGACGGGCCACTACTCACAGCGAGTCAGCGTGGACACGGGGACAATCAAAGCCAGGAAGCCCTCCACGCCACCTGCTCTGCCGCTGGAGCGGCCCCAAGTCCCTCCCCGAGGGGACACCGCCCGGAGGAGTGAGTTTGCTTGCAAGTCTCTCCTCCTAACAGGTAACACACACGGTAAGATGAAATGTACCAAAGGGCGGTCAGAGGAAGACAGCACCTCTCCCACCCTGGATCCCGGGCCGCTAGTTGTCCCAAGTAGCTACAACGTGGAGAATCTGAAACAGGTGAATTGTTTAAAGAGAATCCTCAATCACGGTTCTGTTTTTCTGATCACGAAGTGCTTACCAAGAGCCCTTCTTCTAAACAGCAGTATAAAAACTCTATTAAAACACACTCTGGAAGACGTTTGTCGTCAGCAAGAAATCCCCTCGCATGCTTAGCTGGTATCACTTAATAAAAGAACGTGTTTATTCATAGGGCCGCTTGGAGGAGTAGTTACTTCCAACGCTGTCCCCCCAAACCATCACCTCCAGTTCCTGCCTTTCCCTGGGGACACCACTGCCTTTTGGGGCAGGAAAGGTCTTTCCTCCTCCACACTGCAGGGCAAGCCTGGCCCAACCCAGGGTGCCATTAAAGTTGCCGGACATGGTGGCAGCCCCAATGCGCTTGCCAGCGACCCAGACACACGAAGTCATGACTGTTAAGGAGCCTGGGACAGAACACTCCCTTTTTGATTCTGCGAACAAACTGTGACAGAGCCTTCTTGTGTGTCAGGCACTGGGGACACACGATCACAGTTCTGTCCAAACGAGTTCATCATCTCCATTAGTGACTTTTCAGACCTTTTAAGGCAGCAGAACCTTTATTTTTAAGAAAAATCTTCCCAGAAGCCAGTGTATGAAACACGTTGGAGCAGAGCTGTTTCAGCCCACGCCCTGACTCCCCTCCCGGCAAAGGTTACACTTTAAACTCTGGTGACAAAGTCCTGCTGTGATAAACAGAAAAGGCGGTGTCCCATTTAAAGCAGAAATGAAAACATCATCATTTGCTCTTACTAGAAGTCAGAAAACAAACTGAGTCCGTACCTCTTTGATAACTTGCTCTGGTTTCTGGACAGATAACTGCAATCGTTTTTGTAGAAAAAAACATTCTGTCTGTCTTGCAATATCCAGAAATTTCTGGATACACTGATCAACACCTTAAAAAGATTAAAATATTAAATTAAAAAATGCCCAGACACAAATAATTCTTTCATAAAGGAAGAGTCAAGAGTATAGTATGAATAGTCAACAGCCGGGTGAAAAAACAAAATAAATGGAAGAAAGATGCTTCTCCCTTATCTCTATTCCTTTCTTCCCCTTTAAAATAAAATACTGGTACAAAGAAATCAGATGCACTGGTCACCTCTAGGGACAGAACTTGAGGAGGAAAAGGGAATTTCCTTTGTAACAATTATTCAGAAAATAAAAACTTTTTAAAAAAGCAGAACCCATTACTGCCCCTTCTACCAACACAAAAAGCTCAATGAACCGGCTCACTGTAACATAAGATGTCACTAATAAAATGAACAAAGAATCAGAGGTATATACAGAGTATCAGCATCTTATTCCCCGCAAAAGTTCCCTTAGGATACAGTTGGGACTGAAAAAAAATCAGTGGTAAAATCAGCAACTGAGAATCTTGCTGAAAGCAAAAAATCGTGTAAAAGAGGGGATTCTTACCCGTTCTGATTTCTTCCTGATCTGTCCCGTTCACATAGTCCTGACTCACGAGAGAAGCAAAGCAAGCCTGTGAGACCAAAGCATCGCAGAAGAAATTATGTCAATCACATATCAGAGTCTCACTTTGGAGAAAACAGTAACTTTTTTTGAAGTACTCAGTGAGTTGAGAGTATCTGGGTTTGCCCATTAGGTAACAAGAAGCCACACCAATGAAGAAACTGGGTTCAGAGTCCATTAGGCCGGAGCAGGAGGGCGTTCTCCCACCAGGATCTGGCCGCTCCCCCAGCCCCCTCGCCAGTGCTTACAGGACTTGTGTCACGACACCTTCAGCATTCAGATCTATCGTCACCTCTTCAGACGTCATCCCCGTCTACCCTCCTGCTCAAACTCTAGCATGCCTGAGCCCAGCTTTCCTGTTTTCACCTGATTAGTTGACATCACTCCATACTTTGAGTCCATTATTAGTGGTGGGGATTCTGCCCACCTTGTTCACCATGGTCCTGGTGCAGGAAACCGCCCGGCACAGAAGGTGCTCAGTAAATACATGTTAATGACCGACTGGGTAGCAATCCAAACGCATACATCCATTAGCCAAGGAGTCTGTGTGCAGGCACGCTCAGGACATGCACAAAGGCCTAACAGAGGGAGCGAGGCCAGAAAGAGCCGCGGGTGGGCGCTGCGGTCAAACCTCAAGAAAGCAGAGTCCCGCCTAGATTAAGCAAACTAAAGGCGTGTGAGGCGGGCAGATCAGGTTCACATTTAGGCACCAACTAGATGCAACAGATCTCCCACCTGCAGGTGCTCTAATTCGACATAAAGAAAATTCTAAGACTCTCTGGGAAGTCCTGAAAAAGCTCAAAAATTCAGGAAAACAGATTGCCCATTCAGTGATGGCTTTGAAAGGTGGCACCTGCTGGATATGAGTGTGGGGAGGATGCACATGCTGTGTGGAACCTGTGGCCATTGGAAAACGTCCTGTCCAGGAAGCCCAGCTGCCACAAACCAGCTCACAAAACGGGGCTGCACACCAGAGCCAGCTGGACCACTGACAGCGGGAGGAAACTTGATGTAGGGATCTTCCCAGACCTTTACAGAAGTCAGTTGTACAGAAAAGAAAATGGGTGGTGTCTATAAAAAAGAATATGCTGGAAAGAATGCCCAGGGCAGTCTGTCTAGACAGGCAACAGGCTTTGGGCAAATTATTTCCCCCTGTGAGCTGCAGTGTCTCATCCATAGGAGAGATGCTCTCCTATGTCCCCTCCACAAGAAGAGTGCCTGATCTACAGGAATTCATTCCAGAACAAGAAAGCCAGAAACCTCAAGGGGCCGCAACCAAACAGAAATGAAAGGCAAGCAAGCAGATGCTAGAAGGCTGAGGAACACACGCACATACGCCCAGAAGGGAACAGGAAATGGAAATGTGGCCTTGGAGCTGAGTTTTGAGAGAACACGAGGTGGGTGATCACCCAGCAGACCGATCTCCCACTTGCTTTCACCTGGCTAAGTCCAAACCCCCTAGGGGTTCTCATCCTCTGGGAAGCCTTCTTTGACGGCCACACCCACACGTGTTCTCACAGTCGTCTAGGTTTTTCCATCACTGCACAGATCCCACAGCAAGGCCACAGCTGCCTGCTGCATTCATTGCAGTCTGACCTCGAAGGCAGGAACTGCTTTCTCCTTGGAACCCAAGACGGGGACTGACACACAATTGGTTCCTTCACTGCTGACAAACACTCATCAAACACTTGCCATCTGCAACCACTGTGTCAGCACTAGAATGGGAAGAGGGGGACAAAACAGGCGACCTCTGACTTCACAGGGCCCGGTTTATGGGTGAAAGTTACAAAGTGTGCCAGGAAAGAATCACTCACTGAGAAAGTGACACCTGAGCTGGGGAAGGGCCCCGGGAAGCCCAAAGATAAAACAAACAGCACATGCAGAAAAAGTCTCATGTGGTCCGAGTAGGAGACAGATGGGCCAAGAGCAGACAGGACCTGAACATGAAGAGCCCAGGAACCATAGTCATCACCTTGGTTTATCCTAAGAGCGACAAAGAGTCACTAAGGGGCTTTAAGACTTGGGGCAGCAGTCGTCAGCTCTGACCAAAACTTCCACAGGGCCAGCAAGCACTGGTGTCTGAGAGCCATCTCACCTCAAAAACGATGCAGTCACTCTAAAGCTCACCAGCCCCTTTCCTTTATGGCTTAAAGGCACCCCTAAAGGGTCTCATCCTCCTCCCTGGTAGAACAGATTTCTGTCCTTTTAAATCACTTATCTTCAACTCTCAAACATAAACTCCATCGGTAAAAGCATTTTGCTCAAAGAGCTCCAATAACATATTCATTGACAAACCATATTTCTGTACTATTTCTGTGCTATTTCATACAGTATAAAGACTATTAGAGGTGGAAACGGTCACTCTAATTAGAAGGTGAATAATGCCTTTGCACTTTAAAGGCAAAGTCAACGCCCTCAGTCTATAGCCACTCCCCATCTCCCTTTCTACAGGGTCAATTCAATCCGCCTAGCGCGGTAACTCTCACCTTTCCTCCTTCCGAGGCCCCTAAAACTAGAACCGCACAGCAAAACGTCCGTATGCGTTTCAGCTCCGAGAGTCCCATCACTTCGGCCGGGAAAGGGTGGAGCCGGGAGCAAAGTTAAGCACCACGCAGCGGTGTAAGCAAGGTCGCGCGCCAGGAGCGCCCACTAGCACGCAGCGGGGCGGGAAGGGCGCTCACAGACCACAGCCCAAGAATCGCGCGAATGGGGGACCCGGCCGAGTCCCCGCGGGGTGGCTCAGCGGCAAGGTCTGGAACGGCAGGGGAAGCAACCCAGTCCGTATGCCTCCAGAAACATCAAATCGACACGTCGGCGCCCGCAGACCTGCGTGGAATGCCCGCCACCCCTCAACGGGGAGGCCACAGCGAGCGACTGCTGTTCACGAAGCCGCCCAGCGTTAAAGCCGGGCGCGGAGACAGCGAGGGAGACACTGCGCGTGCGCACCTTCCGTCTCGGGCAAGAGGCCTGAGAACAAAGACGCCCCCTTCCACGTCTTCTCTCACCTCGAAAGATGACTCCAACTCGTCCACCAAGGTACTATTTGAAGTTCTCGGAGCTCCTGGAGTGGCGTGAAGAAGAGAAGCCTGGCCCTGGAGGCCTGGCGGGGGTTGCGGGGGTCCAGGCGGCTGCCCGGAGAACATACCGCCCAAGGGAGCCGCCATTTCTAAAATGGCGGCCCAAGAGGCCCACTGCGCCTGCGCGGGAGCTGGCGTGGGCGGGTCTGACACGTGACGGGGCGGGGCAGCGGGAGGTGTTTGTTGGGCACCTGGGGAGCCGCATGTTTGATGTGTTTTCGTTCTCCTGTCGGACACACCCAGATCTTTTCCTTTTATTTTTCTTTAATATGAGAGTTGAAGGCTTGATACAGTTATTCAGAGAGGCGAAGCAGTAATTGCGGTGAAGCGAGCGGGAATTGGAAGACTCCCCTCGCCCTTAACGTTTGGAGAGACCTTGAACGGGCGCTGTCGCGGGCTCGGTTTATTACCGCCGCAAGGAGGGAGGCAGCCGTTAATTCCACATCTCCAGGCACATTGTGTACCAGTTACTAATCTAGTCACTGCGGATATAGTGGGAACGAACAGTCAAGTTCCCCCTAAATTCTGCGGAGAGAGAGGTAATAAAAGTAATATCATTGCTGCTTGTAGATTTTGATGGGCACATCAAAGAGAAATTCACTATGCAAATCTTTATATAACTTATTCTTACCACTTGTTTATTCATCTTTTCAGAAGCAAATTTTTTTTTCATTTAATTTTAGTTAGCACATTCGTTGAACCCTCCCTTTCCCAGGCACTAATGATCACGGGTTATAGTTATCACCCCAGACTCTGATGTAGTAGAGTTTACTATTGCATTTGTGGGAGAAGGAAAAACACATAAATGTGTATAACAGTATCATGTGGGATAAGTACTAGACAGGAAAACGAAGCCCAGTCAGGGCATGGTGGTGTCACTGGAATGAACATTTTAGCTAGGAATACTTTCTAGACAGAGGGGCCCCTGAAGAAGGAGCCAGTCTGGCATATTTAAGGAGCTACAGAAAGGCCAAGCAAGGCCAGAGTGATGGAAGCAGGACAAAAGTGATCAGAGAAAAAGCAGGCAGAGAAAAATCAGGTCTCAGATCAACAATAATCTCAGCCTGGATCTGAATTGAACCCAGCCACTTTATCCTGTTTACTTTTTTTTACAGCTCATAAGTATTACTTAAGTACGTAAGTATTACTGTCTTATTCATTTCTATGCACACACCCACACTCTCAACCCACCAGCTGAAATGCAAGCCCCATGCAGTCAGTACCTGCCTGACTCTTAACCTGTGTTCCCCACATCCACAACTATACCAGACATTAATAGACATAATAATAACTGTTGATGAATAAACAAAAGTAGAGTGCCAGAAGGGAACAAGTCTACTCCAGCGGTTCTCAAAGTGTCATGGGTCCCAAGGCCCCTTTACCTTAGACTCCTAAAAAAGTTTTGATAGCTCCAGTGTTTTTGTTTCTGTGGGTTATGTCTGTCAACATATAACTGTTAACTTGAAAGTCAATACATACAATATTTACCTATTAAAACAAAGTTTTAAGTCAATTCATTTTAAGCATAATAAATCTGTCTCATTAACAAAATAACTAAAAATGTAACTTTTACAAAACAAAAAATAAGAATGACATCATTTTACTTTTTTGCAAATATTTTTTAATATTTGGCTTCAGCGCAGACAATTTCTCATGTTAACTATGAGTAAGTTGCCCGAGAAGAGGGTCCATAGTATCCCTCTTGGATTCAACTCAAAGTACAGCACAGATAAAACTTTTAGCTTTTGCTGAAAACACATTTCCTCCTTTGTAAAAGGGGTTAGCACTGCCTTAGATCAGTGAGAATGAGATAATACAGGTAAGGGTAGCGGCCAAGAGCAGCGCAGGGACATACCCTGCAGTGTGGGGTCAGCCCGAGAAGAATTCAGAGAAGGAAAATGCTCAATGGGGCATGGCCTGGTGGCCTAGCAGTCTGGTACACCCTGGGAGCAGTCCCACACACATCCTGGGGCCCCAGGTTCAAGACCCAGGTCTGGTGGGAACAACCAAGGTGAAGAACTAAATAAAAAACAAAGTAAAGTGCTTCGTCCACCTCTCTCTGCCTGTCTGCCTATTCATTTCTTCCTGCACCTTTTCCTTAAAAGAAAGAAAGAACAACACTTGATAGCACCAAATAGCAAGTTGTATTCAGAGTAAAGAAGAGAGGTAAGAACTGTTGGCAGTGGTCTGCCCAAAGCTGACGAGTGTGGGCGGTTTTATATACTTTTGTGAAGGAATTTTTCTTTGTGTGCCCTGTTTGCTTAAATGCTAGGGTGATTCCTGCTTCTAAGGAGCTGTGCTCTCCCCTCCTGCCTCAGCTTACCTGGAGCCCTGGCACATGTTTTAGAAGACGCCTGGGGTCTCTAAGCTAACTTAAAAACGAACTTATATGAACTGTTAATTAAGGAAACAGTTTGGGAAGCGTTAACTAAGGATAAAGACTACTTGCTAAGAATATATTAGGTTTTAGAAGTTAAGCTAACTTCTAAGCTAAAGACTAAACTTTTAAGGCAGGTAACAGCATGCTTAAGTCTTATCTCAAGAATTCATTTATTTGCTCTCTTATTTCCATTTATGCTTTTGTTTTCTTCTCTTCCTCTCCTGAATCCCTTGCTTTGTTCAGTCCCTTATCACCGAGGATCAAATACAGTGCCTGGCATAGACTGACTAACTTGTGGGGGGAAAGGGAGTGAAATGGTGTCGTTTGTTTAAAAATAATCTCTCCAGTGGTACAGACAACAGAAGGCACCCAAGTGGGAACAGGACCCTAGGAGAATAGAGAGAGGATGATGATGTCTCCTAGGGCAATTGAAGCAGCGGGCAGAGATGGTGAGATGTGGTCAGGTAACGCTATCATTTTTCTTAGGAGAAAAGCCAACTGGTTGGGAATGGAACGTGTAACAGAATGTGTTGAGCATGACTTTGCTAAAGGTAGGGTTTGGGCTAACATTTCCCTAGGATCGTGATGAAAGGCAGGAGCCCATAGTTCAGGAATGGCAGAGCTGTAGCTGTTCAAGATGGCCAACAGGCAATCTGTCAAGTTGACATGCCCCGTAATAGGGGTAGTTTTGGAACCCTTCTTCCTCCGGTCCTAGGCTGAGGATCTCTAAAGACAGGGACTACATCTATTTTCCTTTGCCAGTTTAGTCAACACATACAATGTCTGGCATGGGGTAGGTAAAGAGGAAACGTTTACTGAATCAATGACTCCTTTAGTCCAAAGTGGTAACATCTCCTGGTTCTATGACCTTGCAGAATAGGAGGGCATTTTAAATATACTCAGTGGTAATCTTCAAACCTTCTTGAACTGCTAAACAATCAAAATTGCATCAAGTTCAGCCCGCTCTCTCCTTCCTCATTCATGCATTCAACCAAATGACATTCAGCTGTGTGTGATGTGTAGCGGAGCAAAGGACTGTCACCCTCAAAATACTGTTTCTGGAAAAAGATTCATAGATGGGACTCTGCGGACTGGGTATAAGTTGACATTTAGTAAGACATTTTCATGTATAAAGGAAAAATCTCTCGGGAATCCCCCTCACCAAACCAGGAAAGCCTCATTTCTTTTCAGTAGAGAAAGCAGAACTTTAATCTGCTTAAAGGCCAAGTCTTTGTTTACCATGCCTTCTTCCCTCACTTGGTGGACCCTCTCCTCCTCCCACCACACACAGTGTCGTTTGTGTCTGTATTTACGGTGAAGACTAACACCATGTGGTGGGTTGCTCAGTCTAACTGGGTTCCTACCATGTGTATAGAAGGTACGCTATTAACCACCTCCGTGCTTTTCTCTTACCAGTTGGTCTGAGGTTTATTTCACTATTTGGTCACCTAAAAGAATGTAGAGGAGCATGGGTTTCAATAACTGGAGATACCAAAGATAAGAACTCAGGTAACTGACTCCTTTATTCATTTTTTATTAATTTTTAAAATTTTTAGATATTAAAATTATCATGTATAGTTTCTCCTTTGTTCATATATATCAACACACCCTGCCCTCCACCAAATCACCAAGTGTCCTTCACCAGTGTCCAGTGGGCTCTGCCATCATGTGTTCCCCCCCTCCCCCACCAGTCCCTATTGGTAACTCAGTTCTATTGCAAGTGTCCAAGGGTTGGTTTTGTTTCATCTGTTCCTTTGTTTTGTCTATTCAATTCCACCTGTGAGTGAGGTCACCTGGTATCTATCTTTCTTCTTTTGACTTATTTCACTTAGCATCATCCCCTCTAGATCTACCCAAGTTGATTCAAATGGCCGGATTTTGTTTTTTAGGGCTGTGTAGTATTCCATTTGTGTGTGTGTGTGTGTGTGTGTGTATGTGTGTGTGAGTGAAATTTATCCATTCGTCTGATATTGGCCACTTAGGTAGTTTCCAGATCTTTGCTATTGTGAATAGGGCTGCAGTAAACACAGGGGTGCATAGATCTCTGAGAATCAGTTTTTGTTTGTTTTGGGTAAACACTCAGAAATGAGATGGCCTGATCATATGGGATCTCCTTTCTGAGGGGGTCCACACTTTTCCACAGCTGTCCTCCTTTAACCATAGGCAGCACCTCTCTAGCAAGAGTTTATCCACTAATGAATGGTTTCTTGTGCCCAAGACCGTGTGTTGGGCTGTGGAAGCTGAGCCTTGCAGAGCCACTGATGTGTGTTCAAACCTTTGTTCCTTTCTAGTTCACAGCAACAGCAATGTCTTTGTACTTCAGGTTTCCCATCTCTACAGTTTCACAGACACCGTTCGTTGCCCATCTCCTGTCCTAGCTCCCCGTCTGACGAGGGGACAGGTGCGCCCAGCTGATCTTTTATTCTATAGATGTCCCCCAGCCATTACGTGGGGCTTCAGTGAAAGTTCCTTAAAATGTGATTGACCTCAGTTGGGGGTCCTTTGACCCTGCTCCCTCTCATCTTCACGGAGCTTTAACCTCAACAGCCACCTGAGGGGTTTGTGAAATACCTGGCAGTCACACGCTTGTGCAATGGCAAGTGTTAAGTTTCAGTCAGATTGGGTCAGCACAGAAATCCAGGGCTCAGCCTTGTCTTTTGTATCCCACGCTCTAGTAAACAGTTTGATTGTTCTTTTATGTATAAAAAGGCATCAGCAGAAAGCTTGTCACTTCCCTAGTTAGCCTTCTGAATTGCCCAGAAGAAATGGGTTTTTTTTTTAAAGGAAAGGTGGAGGCAAGAATGGAGGCGAGCAGGCAGGCAGGCAGGAAGAGGCAGAAGTACTTTATTTCCATTTAGTTGTTCACACTGGTTGTTTCCCCCAGACCTGGGACTCGAATCCAGGGGTATGTGGACTGCATCCTTGGGAGGCGATTGACCTAATCAATGCTCCACCAGGGTGCATCAATTTTTTTTTTAAAGGGTGAAGGGAAAAAAGAAAGCCTCACAAGGGCTCACCCAAAATCTCAGTGTCTTTAACTTCCTCTCACAGGCTGTTAATTCCACCTGTCATTCCATCTCTCCTGACGTAGCTTCTGAACATATGTACCCAAGAGAATGTTTACTGCCTAATTTTCTTTAATTCAGGGGAGTAACACAAACATGCCCTTTTCTACCCCATCCGTAAACCAGTTTAGACAGGCATTTCACATGACAAAATTTCAAAATTTTGAAAATGTAAGTAAACATTGCAACTTCTCAAATGTTTTGTCTTAAAAAAAAAAAAAGGCATGCATCCCCTGGGTAACTTGACTTACCTAATACACATTTTTTTTAAAAAAAAAAGAGAGCTTTGTTCTAAATCTGCACAACTGGAATTTTGTAGATTGGTTGTGGTTTCAGGAGGCAAACACAGAATTTGCCCATGAACAGTCCTTTTTATGGTCCTGTTTCTTACTTCAGCATTTCACATAAATTCCATATTCACTCAAGTCAATGAACTAAAGCTTTCAAGGGTAACACTTCAGAATGTCAGCCCGGAGGCAGACGGTCCAGGTTTAAATCTCTGCCCTCCCACTTAATGAGCTGGGTGACATGACTAGTGTGTTATTATTCCTCCCTTGTCCTCCTCCTCCTCATCTGCAATATGGGGCTAATAGTGCCTTCTCACTGGCTTATTGTGAGAACTCAATAATACATGAAAAATGGCACACCCTGGTGGCTCACTGGTTAACTCTGCCCGGTGTAATCCACATACATCCCAAGGACCTGGGTTGGCAACCAGGGGCTGGGCAGCTGGGGCTGGGAAACCAAGATGAACAACTCAGTAAGTATAAATAACTGCTTCTTTCTCCTCTCTCTTCCTGCCTACACCTTTCCTGAGAGAAAACATACATGAAAACAGAACAGGGAAAGGCAGAAAGATCAGTGCACGGCAGTGAGTTAATACTGCTGCTCTGTGACTGATTGCTTTTGGAAATTATGTGCTAAGTCACTATTACACAAACTGAAGAGCTCAATCAACGAATCCCCCAAAGCTGATAGCTTGGGAAAATCATCATGGTGTCCCAACTGACTGACTTCATGTGACACAGGGAGAGACAAGATGCCATTACGGTAACACAGACGTAAATACCACGGCCACACCCGAGTGCACAAAAGGCTGGATTTATTATTTCTGAAATGACATAGAAATTCTTCATTTCTTCATGTTCCTAAAGCTGAAATATAATCTTGCTCCTCAGTTAAAACAAACTCTGAAAAGCAATTAGGTAGTTTCAAAAAATCATCAATTAGAGAATATCCTAAAGCTCTGCCAAGCAAGACCTGACTTTTACCTTTCTAATCTGTGCATTCGAAGAAAAAAAAAAATCAATCACGGCCTACAAATGTCGTTTTGTTCGACATTTCGAAATATCTTCCTTGCTGCCCTTTAAAGACTTGCATCCATGTGTTCAAAAATATTTGGAAGTTCAGCTGTCCAGCTGAAAAGAATGAAGACATCTGAACTGAAAAGAATGAAGACATCTGAACTGAAAAGAATGAAGACATCTGAACAACTGGAAACTAAACACTGTTTTCACTGAAACGCTGCAAGAACTCGATGAGGGTCCGCGTGGGCCTGCCGGTCATGCCCTTCCGTAGGTAGGGGACCTCGTCCTTGTTGGTCATCACCCCTGCTATGTCTAAATGCGCCCACTTGGAATGGGTCACAAATTCTTTCAGAAACGCCGCAGCGGTGCAGGCTCCTCCTGACCTGAAGAGAAGGACGAAAATGGTTAGTCACACTCCCTGTGGCTCAGGCGACTAGGAGAGCCAGGGGCCTGGGTTCGAGACCCGGGCCAGGACTGGCAAAAAGAAAAATCATTATTCAACCCCCAACAAACGTGCACTGAGTGTTTCATTGAGATCCTCCACTCTTACTAAGTAGGTGCATGGCCAGAGAGCTAGTCAAGCTTTGAAAACACATTAAGAAGTAAATAACTTTCAGAATATTTATGTCAGGCATAGTTTTAAGCAGCAAGGCTAAGTTCTAGAAAACTTTCTCCATGGTAATGAATTCCCGTGTTGCCCATCTCTTTTCAATGCCTAATGTGGCCTTTAGATTTGAAAACATGTAGAAGTGGGTCAGCCAGATGGCAAATACCTTGAAAATGAAAGACAATAGAAATGAGGGCTTTCAAGTGCTCCCATCAGAAGGAAATTGGATAGTTAAATGTTTTGTAAAAGAAGGTAACTTAACAATGGTCAGTTCCGACAACCGATGAGGATTGTAAAATGCATGTTTCTCTCGCTTTACGTACCTGTATTTTCCGATGTTGTTGACATCCGCAAGCTGACAGTCTACAACCTGTCTTGTGTAATGTTCAAAGAGAGGCATCCTCCACACACGGTCCCCTGTTTCGGTGCTAGCCTGCAGGAGAAGCACGTGTGATCACTGTCAGACTAAAGCATGTTCCGGGAAGTTAACGGCACTGACATGTTCGAGGAGGGCAGGAAAGAGCTGTTCTGACCTATTACCTTAAATTGTGAAACGATACAACAGAATTATTTCACTTGATGAAAAGATGTATGACGAAAGAACTTCAAGAGACGCTAGAACTGTTGGGAAACAGTCCCACAGATTGGGAGGGGATTGGCTAAAATCATCAAATCCCAATTGCAGTTTCAGTATGAACAAATCTGGTGGGTTCCTGGAGTGCAGTTAGGTCTGTGGGTGAAATAGTCTTCGTGATGACTGTCACCTGTATGCAACACAGGCCTGCACCGCATCAACAGCACCAGACCTTAGATAAGCTGACTGCATGCATTCATGTCATCATTTGTCCGTCTGTCCATCCATCCATCCATCTATGCATTATCCACCCACCCACCACCACCATCCATCCGTCCATCATACTCAACTTTACTGAACACTCAGGTACTGGAGAAGGTTAACAACTGAGCCATCAGAGGGTCCACAGAGCAGCGGAAGAAAGAGGTGCATAAACAGACTGGTTTATACACTGTGGTCAAAGATGAGATCCAAAAGTGCAAAGTCAGGAAGGAGCAACAAAAGCTGTTATTTTGAGACATGAGTATCAGATGAATCAAACTGTTGAAGACTTATTTAATAATGCTTATGGAATACATCAACAAATAAAAAATAGAAAAAGAAAGAGCACCTATGTACATACAACTTCAATTTTCTGAAAAGCAGCTGAAAAAACAGAAACACAAGACAAGCCATGTTACTGTGCTGTCACAGAGAGGGACGCTGGGCACATGGCAGTCGAAGGCGAAGTCGCTTCCCCAGCTGGACGGAGATGACGGAGCTGAGCATCATAGGGTCTTGAGGGGAGATGAGATGACCGAAAGGGAAGTCGTTTAGGGACCCTATACTGACACCATAAATGTGTTCAGGGATATTTCACTCCCATCAATTACTTGTGGAGCGAAGAATGAGAGGGTGAGGTGCCGGGTGAGAATGTCCCGAGCTCAGGAGAGATGGTAACCAGCACACAGGCGTGAATGCAGGTGTGCACACCGCTTTCCTGGGGGGACGGTGAGGAGTGAGAGCATGTGGCCCAGGACCAGCGCCAAGAAAGGGACAGAAGAGGCCAAAGCAGAAGCTGGTGGAGAGGAAATTATCGGAGGCTCAGGGCAGGGTGCCTGCAGGAGGTTAGAGTTCCATGCTGCTCCCAGGCAGGTCCGGTGCGGCCAGCAGAGCGGGGTCGGAGTAGGGGCGAGGGGGAAGCCGGGGCAGAGCGCAGCGGTGGGGAGGCGTGTTAGCCCCACGCTAGGCCCAGGCAAGCCCCGTTTACCCGCTCTCCTGCGGACTCAACAGCAGGGTTCACTGAAAGGTCACTTCTCAGCAGAAACGCGGTTACCAGAGGGGAGTGGTGGGTGGGCGCAGGGATGGGGTCCGATGGCAGTGGTGGAGGGCTACTGGAAGTGTGTGGCAGGAAGACGGTGTTACCCGATACCTGATGAAGCATCAGCCTGCACATCTACACTTACATCGCTTTGTAACGTTACCTCAATTACAAAAAAAAAAAAAAAGGAGCGGAAAAAAAAGAAAAGAAAAAGGTCACTCCTTCCTTAACCGAGTTGTCCACGCCACCTTCCTCCCTCAGGGACTCCACACGAGGACGTGGCATTTCTAAGTCACTTGCGTATCATTCCGAGGCTGCTGGAGGAAGGGGCTGAAAACCACAGTGTCCTGCGGCTGGACCAGTGCAACACCATTTCTATCGTTTAGCAATTTAGAGACTGTCCCTACCTCGAACAGCTTGTTCCACAGCCAGGATGAGTTGGTGAAGACCCCAGTGGCACTGGACCCCAAAGCTACGTCCATGGCACCTGCAAGACACATTCTCGGTCAGTGTTCAGTCTCTTCCAACAGCCTGCTGCTCAGACCAGGATGACAGCCTCGAAACCCCCTTTAATGCCTCCCTCATTCGCAGAATAGTTAAGTTTAGGAAACGCTCTATTTTCAAGCTAGACTGCACCCTCGTCGAGGGGAACGCAAGCGAGGAAACATGGGGCTGGCCGGCCCGCAGCCTTACTGTTTCCTTCCATGGCGCGCCCTGGCGGCCTAGCGGTGTAGCACAGCCTGGGCGCAGTCCACACACATCCCCGAGGCTCCCAGTTCAAGAGCCAGGGTCGGGGGAACAACTAGATAGAATAAACAAAATGCGTCTTCCTCCTCCCACTGCCTGTCTACTTACCTTCATGCCCTCCTGTACCTTTCCTGTAAAAAAACTTATTCCCTCCAGACTTCTCACCTTTTGCAAAAAAAATAATTGAGACTATTTTGATCTATAGACCAGCACGTGCTCTTCCTTTCATGACTAAACATTTGTTCCTTCTGTATAAACGAATATTTGGTAGTCACCGTGATGAGTTTAAAAGTCCGCTGGGTGGGGGCATTCATTTATTCACCTACAACTGGACATTTAGGCCCCTCTAAGTTTTTAGTATTTTTAATCACAACTCAGTTACAATCTGACTATAAGACTTTGACACCTTTAAAAAAAAGCTCCAGAACTAACTCGTTGAGACTGGCAAAAAGGGTGCCCTTGTGCACTGTGGCGGGGGGGGGCGGGTGCAGCCACTATGAAAACGGGTATCTCTGCGCCCATATTCACGTCAGCATCACAGTGGCCAGGACGTGATGCAGCAGCGTAACGCCGACTGTAAAATGAGGCTCTTGGTGCCCCACGTGCCCACCCCACGTTTTCCTTTCTTTCTAACATCGAGGACAAGTCCAGAAAACTCAGTGGGCGTCAGGCGCATCCCGACTGAAACTGACTTGCGGATGGGCCACTCATCTTTGCAGAATCGACCCCGAACACCATCACAACACTGACCATCATTTTCAGATGTGAGTCTGGAGGGGCACTTGTTATTCCTTTTCTTTAAGGTACAATCTGGAATGTTTTAACACAACAAACCTCCAAACTCCAAACAGCTTATAGCACAGAACAATTTCTCTGCTGAGAGATCACTGAAAGTCCATGGAGCAAGCCAAATTTCAGCAAAACAAGGCCCTGTGTCCAGTGTCTGAACTCCATGCCAACAAAAAGACTTTCTTTCAACAAAAGCAGGAAAAGGCAGCCGTCTGACCTGTCAGCGTGGCGGCGTTGATGATGACCTTCGGGTTGAAGGTGTGCGCATAGCAGAGCGCATCGGCCAGGATGAGTCTGCCCTCAGCATCGGTGTTATCCACCTGCGGAACGAGAAGGGGTGAATACCAGGTCCAGACTCACAACGCTCCGTTTACCCGAGAAGAAAGCTAGCCTGTAATCAAGTATCAAAAAAACATGCTTATACTTCAATTGGAATGGGAATAAGTTTCATCAGAAGAGCAGACAGAATTTCTCTCTTTAAAGGAAAGGTACCAGCAGGAATGTGAGTGGGGAAAGGAGGAAGAAGCATTTTGTTTATTTTATTTAGCTGTTCATTTTGCTTTAGCCCCCGGCCCTGGGATGTGAACCCAGGTCCATGGGATGTATGTGGACTGCATGGGCCAGATTATGTATTTAACCGCTAAATCACCAGGGTGTGCCAATTTTTTTTTTTTTTTAAAGAAAGAAGTGTATGTATTTATGGATGTATAATGTATGTATTTTGATGTATTTTGGTTTTCCACCCTCGTCCCAGCACCCAAGATTCAGGACAGTGCTTTCCACCTGAACGCCTACAGGGAAAAGGTTAATCAGGCCATGGTATATGCAGAAAAGAGCCTGCATTTGACCGCTTTGCCATGCTCTGCAGGCATGGGTGCAAATTTGGAGTAAGTATGCACAGCCCACAGGAAGTAAGAACGATAAGGTAGGAAAACATTCTTTAAATTCCCATACAGAAACACTTGGCATGAAAAGTTATCCCCTAGTGTTATGATGCAAGGCTCCATCAATAAAATAAAAGGTCGTGAAAACAAAGCCAACAGAAGCATTACCCCCAATAAAGACACGCTTCCTGCTCCCCCTGCTGCATGGAGCCTCCGCTCTGAACCCACCCAGCCCCGCGTGGTAAGGCTGTGCTTCCTGTCACACACCTGTATGGTCTTCCCGTTCTTGGCTCTCACGACATCCCCAGGCTTGTTGGCCTTGCCGCTGGGCATGTTTTCACAAAGCGGGGCCAAACCTACCGGAAAAAAGAAACCAAGGAGTACAAATTGGTGCAACCTCTATGGAAAACAGTTTGGACAGAACTCAAAAAACTGAAGATGGAAATCCCAGATGACCCTCCCATCCCACTTACGGGTATTTTCCCAAAATACACAAAAAGACTCTAGAAGAGCTTTATGCAGCCCCATTCACAGTAGCTAAGAACTGGAAACGACCTAAGTGCCCAACGTCAGGTGAGTGGATAGAGAAGATGTGGTTCATATACACAGTGGAACACTCTACAGCCCTTAGAAGAGATGAAACCCTGTCGTTTGAATCAACACAGAGGGAACTAGAGGGGATGATGTTGAGTGAAACAAGTCAGAAGAAGAAAGACAGACACCAGATGACCTCACTCACAGGTGGAACGTGAACAGACAAAACAAAGGAAAAGACAAAACAAAACCAACCCTTGGACACTTGCAGCAGAACTGAGGTGACCAAAAGGGACTGGAGTGGGCGGGGGCACATGGTGGCGGAGCCCACTGGACAGTGGGGAAGAACACTTGGTGATTTGGTGGAGGACGGGGTGCTGACATATGTATGACAAATGGGGAATCTACATCTATGGATTTATTTTAATGTGCAAACATTTTTTAAACATTTAAAAAAAGGGAAAAAAGAAACCCAGGAGCATGTAAAGTAGCTGCACATGGACAGAAGCCACAGAGGCCGCCAGCGCGTCATCAGAAGCTTGCCAGTCACAGATGCCACCTCAACCAAGCCACTGATTTAGCATCACCAACGAGCCACCCGACAGTCCGTGCGCTGGCAAGAGGAAACACACGTCACCCAGGCAGCTTTCTCACAGGTCTAACCTGATTCCGTCATGAAGAAACCACCGAAGTAATCCAAATCACAGAACATCCCAAGACAAGCCTGGACCCTTTGATACAGCTAGTCACACGGGGTAGAGTGGAGGAACAGGAAGACGAGACAACCACGAGAAAGTGTGAGGTTTAAAAATCTCACGCTGGCGTGCCCTGGTGTGCCCTGGGCGCTCGGGTACCAAGCTGGGTTCTAGCATAATCCATGTACAGCCCAAGGACCCACAGCCAAGAGGGCACTGTCAAAATGAACAACTAAATGAAATATGCTTCTTCCTCCTCTGTTTCTGCCTGCCTGGTTGCCTTCATGCCTTCTGCTTCCTTCCTCTTAAAAAAAAGTGCATGTGTGCCTCTACACACACAAGTGTTTTTGAGATAACTGGGAATCTGAATGGGATTACTGTCTCACTCTTTAGAGAGTATTATGGTATTGTCATTACATACTCTGTCTTTGTTCTTAGGAGACACATGCTTAAGTATTCAGGGGTGTCATGTCATGAGGCCTGAAACTCAGTTCAGCAAAAAGGACTCTGGTGTTACTGGGCGTGGGAGGCTGCCAGAGACCTGAATTCCCATTTGACCTTCCTGGGCAAAGTCCTGTAACTGGCGTCGCCTCCCCACCCGCACACCCGGCAGGCTTCCAGCATTGTATCCAGCATCCTGTGCTCACAAAGAGCTGTGATGGGCTTCTTTTCTGTTGCAGGCATTTTCTGTCTATCGCAGCATTTGATCAGCCCCAAGCCTATGAGGGAATCGATGCTTTTCGCCTGGCTACTGAGCATCTTCACTGGAGTGAAACACAAACTTGACATATGCCCTGTTAGCCACTTTTGGCAGGAGTTAAAGAAACCAACTCCAGGAGAGCCCGTGATTACAAAAAAGACAACTCAGCCACTTTACACAAGAGTCAGTTCAGCTAAAGAGCTTCTGGAAAGCTCTTTTAAAGTGCTTCTCGATCTGTTTGGCCAGCCTCCAGAAACTCCCCGACACCAGCCCTCGCCCACTCACCTATGACGTTGATGGGCAGGTTGAGCTTGGCAGCAGACACGATGGCCGAGCAGATGGTGGCCGCGCCCCCCATGTCCGCCCGCATGAGGTCCATGTTTGCGGCGGTCTTGATGGAGATGCCGCCGCTGTGGGGGAGGGGCGACACACACTTGAAGAGCAATGAAGAGGCCCCAAGTCACTTTCCAGAAAAGCACGGCCCGCTGCAGCCAGTGTGGCCAGGACCGATGTGCCCCAGCACTTAGAAGGGCTGCCAAAGTGACTGAGGGGACATTGGATGTCAGAGCTGCATTTTCCAAAGCTTCCTGGGACTCTGCGTCCCATGAGGTACAAATTCCCTTCAAAAAGCAATTTAGAAGATGCTGCAGTTTCTACCCTGGTAAGTCCTGTGATTTAAAACAAACAAATACCCAGCAAGTATTTGTTTTACCTACTCTTGCTTTTTTTTTTTTTTAATCAAGTAATCTCTTTTAAGTCTCATAATTAGCAGCAAATGCTGTCCAAGGGAAAAACTGACCTAACTGGCCTTTCCAACCCAGCTTGGTCCTTGGTGGAAATAATCGGAGGTAGTTTCCAATTTTAAGGGATGCTTAGGATTTACTAAGATAAATGGGAGACAGACTGGTCAGTGAAAAGTAATGTGGAAGGAAGCAAAGAAAGATCACGTGACCTCATGGCTCTGCTGCCACCATCCAAGGGGGACGTCTGCTAACCACACAGGAGACGAAGTATACATTGCGCACACTCTTCAACGTTCTGACACAGACCTGACCTTGACTTCTGACTCTCTTGGGTACGGGGCTCCGAGTAACAGTGTCCTTAGCAGAAGAAGGTCTGCAAGGCCTGCCCCTCAGGGTAAGGTCAGGGCCCAACGACCCTGGACCCACTGTGCGCGCGTGGAAGAGTCCGCTTCGCACATGTAGGTGGTGTATAAAGTGACCAAACCTTCTACCTCTGAAGCAAACTTGACACCAATTAAACCAGCGCACACAAAGCATTCACCAGAGTGTAAAAAGCCAGAGTCCATCCAAAAAGTACCTGTCGAAGGTGATTCCCTTCCCAACGAACACCAGGGGAGAGTCACTGTCACTGGAGCTGCCTTTGTAGTGAATCTCCAGGAAGACTGGAGGCTCCTCGGAGCCTTTGGCCACGCTTAGGAACGATCCCATTTGCTGCTCCTCAATCCAGGACTTGGGTCTACAGGGAAGAAAGAATACACTGTCACCTCTATTTGGAAATGACTTTACCCCTGAGTAAAAAGCAACACAAAACAAAACAAAACAAAAACACATATATTATATATAGGAAATGTGGTGGAGGCCATGACATCACCAGAGATTGGATGAAAAGTGAACGCACACACCTAAACACATTTTGCAAATCAAAGTTACCTCATTAAAAAAATTGATTATCCAATTATAAAGTAAATTCCTGCTGGTACAGAATACAACGTCAAGAAACAGTGATCAGTCAATAAATGTGACTTGATTCTTTTTCTGCTAACCTACTCACTTGTTTCTGACATTTTCACTTAAAGATGAAATTGGCGAGGCTCTGAGACCATAAAAGGCGCTCTGACACAGTTAAGGGATACGCTCCTTTCTTTCTGGTATTAATAAAACAAAAGACAATGAACCCACAAAGATATGCCCCCACTGACTGGACCAAAAGGCCCCATTTCTTTGCTGTACTAGAAGGCTGGGAATTCTGCCTCTTCAGCGCTGGTGCCCTGACACCCAGTTTCATCTGAAGTGTGGGTGTCTGACTGAAGTAGGGAAACTAGTTTCACCTGAGTAACACAGGATCACAGGGCTAAGATAGTGGGGACAGTCCTCGGGGCAGCAGAAAACACACATCTATCACTACTCCCACTAGGCTGGGCACAAAGGGCTCCGTACGGACTCCTGGCCACAGTAATTAGGCCAAAGCGAAATCCTACACAGCTGCTGTGCCTGCCCAGCCCCTTATTTCATCCCTTAAACCAGGACTGTCCTGGAGAGGCATCACCAAACATCAGAGAGGAAAGCTAAGAATGGAAGGTATGAAACAAGGTAGAAACAAGGTCGAAGAACAAGAGTACGTTTTTCAAATAAAATCTTTAGTATTACTTCGGTTTGCCATGCTGTTTTCTTCGTAGGTAATTGAAATTGCATCTCACATCAGATGAACGGATCAAGATGTGGTTCATATATACAATGGAATACCACAAATCCTGTCATTTGAATCAACATGGATGGAACTAGAGGGGATGATCTAAGTGAAAACAGTCAAAAGAAGAAAGATAGACACCAGATGAGCTCACTCATAGGTGGAACTGAACAGACAAAAGAAAGGAACAGAGGAAACAGAACTAACCCTTGGACACTTGTAATAGAACTGAGGTGACCACTAGGGAATGGGCGGGCGGGGGCACATGGTGGCAGAGCCCGCTGGACAAGGGTGAAGAACACTTGGTGATGGGGTGGAGGGCAGGGTGTGCTGACATATATCTGAGGAATGGGGAACCTGCACATATGAAGTTATTTGAATGTGAAAAAATTAAAATTAAAAAGAAACTGCATTTCAGTGTGTGTGCAGTGCACACCACACCCACCACTGGAGTGCACGTCCTTTGCCGCCGCCTTGTTCCCTCTCCTCTGCCCTCCTCCTTCCCACCCCTGGAAGCCACTGCCTGTATCCTGTGAATTCTGTTGGGAATCTGTCTGTTCATTTGTTTCATTTCTTTGTATTCCACCTGAGAAAAACCATCCTGTCTTGTCTCTTTTCCTTCTGACTAATTTTGCTTCATGTGTTCCTCTCTAGTTCCATCCAGATCGTTCCAAAAGGCACAATTTCATGTTTTCAGTAGCTGCACAGAATTCCATTGTGTGTCTAGACCACAGCTTCTTTATCCATCATCTGTTGACGAGCATTTAGGTTGTTTCCACTTCTTACCTGTGGTGAATTGTGCTGCTGTGAACACAGGGTCGCAGATAGTATTTCTGATTAGTTTTGTGTTCTCTGGGTTTCTGCATAGAAGGTGGGGTCACTGGATCAAAGGCAGTTCCATCTTTGTTTTTTTGTGGAATCTCCACACCGTTTTCCAGAGAGGTGGCACTAATTTACATTCCCGCCAGCAGTGAAGGAGGGCTTCTTTTTCTCCACACACTCCCCACACTTGTGAATACGGGTATTTTTAACCACAAACTCAACACTTGATGCCTAGCTCAAGTCCTGTCGTTCGGAAGCACTTCCACCTGCACCTGAGCGGGTCTGAAGGTTGAAGGGGTACACCCACCCACCTGAGCTGCCAGTCTCTGGCTGACTTCCCGTGGCCCCCCCAACCTTGTCATTTCCCAAGGGGAAATGTTTCTGCACCTGAAAAGCCCTGCCTACCTCGTCTGTTCTCTTAGTTTTAAGTGGTCTACCAGACCTGGCTTAGGCACCATGTTCAACCCTTCCCCAATCCCCCCACCTCCTCTCCTGTGGTGCCATGTTGGCACCCTCTGCCCACACCATTTGCCTCCTTATTCCTAGGACACCCGCTGTCATGTCACCCCCATCTTGTATGCAAATGCCCAGGCACCCAGGCACTCACTGATAGGAGCCCACGAGGGCGCTATTTACCAACACAAAGTAGCTCTGGTGTCTCCCTCAATAAAACAAGGAAGGGTCTTTACCAAGACACCTTTAAAGAAACTCAACATTGCTAGAGAAAACATATATGCTAACCATGCCCACATTTTACCAAGTTCTATGTACTATTTTCACTAGCTCACACATTTTCCCTCCTACTCAGACTATCAGGGTTGTCTTAGAAATTTAAATTCTACTGTGGAGATATATGCACATTGTGTATTGTTACACTATGTAAAATAGTCAAGTGTTGAAAACTACCCAAGTGCCCATGAATGGCAGATGAATGGATAAAGGAGATGTGGGCGATATGCTCAGTGGAATACTATACAGCCATAAAAAATGAAATCCTGCCATCCCTGACAACATGGATGGAACTAGAGGGGATGATTGACATATATATAATATATACACACACGTATGTGTACACACACACACATGCACACACATGCGCGCACGTGCACAGAGTACGTAGGGTGGTCATGGCAAAGACAAGAAAATATATTCTAGAAGAACCTTAAACTAAGCCCTTCTCACAGCTTATGTGCAGCTGCTGGTGGGCCACCCACCTTGTGGGTCTCAAGTTACTCCTCTGGATACTGAGGGAGCTAGATTCTAGAATCTCTGAGGTTCCTTCCAGTATTAAGTGTAAGAGTCTCGAACATGACCCCGAATTACCTGATGTGGACCTCTGTTTTACTACTCGCACTTTTGAGATTCTTCTCGATGATCTCAGCAAACCTAGTTGGTGTCATCTCGTTGGCTGGAGTCTCCATCAACTGGCGTGCCAAGTTCTGCCCAGAAGCAAAGAGGACTCCCTTCTGCCAGGCCTCCTGGTCCCCACTGCAGGAGAAAGCACAGGTCATGTCGGACCCCTCTCCAGAACACAGAGCAGGTCACATCACAGCAAGGAGGGGCGCCTGCCTTACAACAAACAAGCAAATCTAAAGTGGGAAATGGACACCAGGACCTGGGCTCATGCTGTGTTCTGACCCAGGGCGACGACATGGAGGTGTAGAGCTAGGAAATGCGGCTCCACTACCACACACCAGTGGGAGTTTTCCCAGAGGCCAGCCCTGCTCTCTTGCACAGATCCAGAAGTGACGCCCCCCAAGGTGCCACCCAAACCTGGCGAGGAGCTGCAGGCCATTCCACTTCCTTTGGCCTGGGCCCCATAGAGGGTGAGGGTCAGCGTGAGAAGAGAGAGGCCCTGGCATGACAGCATGGCCCTCACTCTGCTGGGGCCCATGGGAACTTAACTGGACAGCATGGAGACAGAACAGTGGCTCACGGTGGAGTGGCTGTCCCAGCCACCACCTGACGGGCTGTCTTTGAGCATCAAAGCTTATCAAGTGGGGGTTTCCGCTCCAGCAAATGAAACTGGGATTCTTCGGAGTCAGGCTAACTGATTACCAGACCCTGTCACAGAGGCCACCCACCAGGCTGTGCCATGACCCAAAGTCCTCACAGCACTAGCAACCAGAGGTCTGGCTGCCTGCTCCAGACGGCAGGGACCACGACTCTCCAAACCAGAAAGGGGAGAACATAGGAGGTGCTCCCTTTGTGTCCCCACTGGACCCTTCGGCCGTGCACCTGACACACGGCACCAGAAGAGGCTGGTGAAAGGGAGCTGACTGAGCACAGGGGCCTCCTGTCATCTTGGCCCCCCTTCAGTCCCCATGGCTTGGGTTCCCTATGACCAGCAAGGTGGAGGGGAAGACAGGCAGCAGCAGAATGTGGGGATGTTCATCACGCTCCTAAATGGCCCGGGTGCCGGGGTCACCCCGCAGCTGCACGAGCAGCCAGATACTGAACAGCACGTGGTGCCCGCGGACCCACGGTCAGAATGGGACAAACGCAGCCCTGTGTCACCTTCCATACAGCTTCGCTGACACGACCGTCTTCTTCTTCTGCTTCAGGTCGTCATACTCGTAGAGACCGAGCACTGCGCCTTCCGCAGCCGCCTGCGCATCGCCACAGGGGTCCACCTCGACCGACGAGAGCTCCAGGTCCTGAATCTGCCTGCACCCCGCTGCCCAGAGAGGGGGGACGAGAAGACAGTCAGCAGGGCCACTCGAAGAGCAGAAGGCAGAGGCGTGGTGTGGCGAGCTGAGAAAAACCACAGCACTGGGGTTCGAGTTCCAGCAGTGACACTGGACCATCCTGAGCCTCCACTCGCTCTTCTGCAACACGAGGACGTCCACATGCCTCACAGGCAGTGGGGAGGACGGACAGATCCGAGTGGCCTGGCTCCTCCTGGCACAGGACCCCAGGATGTGGCGGCTGTTCACAGCACCACTTCTGAACAGACCAAACGAAAACCAACCTCGGACACTGACAACTGAACTGAGGTCATCAAGGCGGCAGGAGTGGGGTGGGAGCAAGGGTCAGTGCGGCCCGTGGACAGCAGGGGAGGATGGCTGGGAATTTGGTGGTGGGTGTAATATCCCACATTTGATGAAAATTAAAGCTGCACTTCTAAACTTACACTATTTTTAAATCACGGTTACCTCAATTTAAAAAAAAAAGGTCCTGAAAGTTCCTGCTGAAGCTTCCCAATCACCGAGTTTGCCAGGCAGAAAATGGCAGTACAATCAAGACAATAAAATTACATCAAAGGACTGGGCTAAGTCCATTATTAACAGCTTTTATTAAGAACAGGTCAGCAAAAATGCTCACATAAAAGTTACACAATAATCACAACGTGAACTTTGAAAGTGAATTTAACAGGCACAGGTGATACAGACCAGGCCGCAGGTCAAGCAAGCTAATTACCAGCAATGCTTGTCAAAGCCTCTTCAACCAGTCTCTGTGGCGAAGCCCTGGCCCTGCCACTCGGGTCTGAAGCGACTCCGTGACGTCCCTTCAACTTTCAAACCATCCACGCGGCACACCGGGACAGGCACTTGTCTTTGTGACTAGCCTTACACAAGCACCCTGAACTTTGCACCCACGTTCTCGGATTGGTAAATACGATGACTTCCTATCATTGAACAACAGGGTGGTACCAGGGTTACATTGTAAAAGGGGAAGAACTCCCACACCTGGACTCAGGACTTTCTGGTAAAATAGAATTTTAAGATCAATCCCACAAGAGTGAACCTCCAAACAGAAGCTCAAGAATGATCACAAATAAAACCCCAAAGCTAAGCACGAAGGCTGAGCATGCTGGGTAAGAGAAGGAGTGCTGGGGAAGATGAGTCAAGTCTGCGTGATCGTGGTGGGGCTGGAGATGGCAAGAGGCCAAGAGGGGACGAGCGAGACCCTTACAGAGCAGATGCTGACACAGCATTATCACAGGACACTTTCAAAGGAAAATCACCTGCCACTGCAGCTCTGATGTTCTCTTTGCCTTCGTTCCAGTTTTCCTGCTCATCGAATCCGGCTGCCTTCTTGCCAAGGCCGACCGCCACCACACTGGGGAAGTCCTGAACCACAGAGACACAAAGTCAAGCCCGCATGTCTCTCCAGCGTCACTTCCAACAGGGACAGGACTCCTACAAACTACTCTCACCTCAGTCCAGGGCGAAACTCACTGTAAAATGTGTTGTTCTTTGTTAAGTCCTGATGTGGATACAATATTATAATTTGTGGGCAGGAAAAGATAATCCTGCAACTATTCTATGTAAGACAGTGACTCACTACAGCAGCTGAGCAAAGAAAGCTGGCCGCTCGAGGAATCCAAGAGATGCCGAACTCCCGGACAGCCAAGTGCTCCTTTCATCGTTAATTCTGTGGCTTTATACTGGGCTAAGGTATGTGATGGTGGCTTAGAGGTCAAGGGCGCCAGACGTAGTCCACACGGATCCCAAGGACCCGGGTTTGCAAACCGGGACCTGGAGGACCAACCAAGATAAACTAAACAAAATAAATAAAGGGCTTCTTCCTCCTCACTCTTCCTACCTGCCTGTCTCTGCTCACCTTCATTCCTGCCTGCATCTTTCCTTTAAAATAAAATACTGGGATAGATCAACACACACAGATAACATTTTCTGCATAACTATGCAGTCACTACTCAGCACAGAGTAGGTGCTCATTGAGGATTTGCCAAATAAACCTTTTCTCCACGTCATACCTCATGCAGACCATAAAAGGTTCGTATTTTGCCTGTCTTCAGAGGTGGTCCGGATCTAAAATCAAGAGAAAAGAGTTGTTTTAAACATAACGGTTTGTTCTGTTCCCTGGGGAGAGGGCATATTCCTACCTTTCGCATGACTGCAGTAGTCCACTATTTCTGTGAATTTGCTGCATTTTTTTTAAATCAAAATAGATTTCTCCCAGTCAGATATCTCAGAGCAGCACTTCTCATTCTAGCCCAAAAACTATTGAGCCAACTTCTAGATTTAACACACACTATTTGGAAAAGAGCGCCAGAAAGCAGTACCTTGGATGGGTAACGTGTGGCTGCAGAGAGCTGAGCGTTAGATGAGGTCTGACCTGAGTCCCTAAATCTTTCTAATCAGAGATGAGGACACTACCTAAGTGGCTGCCTCACATCAAGTGGTTTGTGGGAGGCGGATCCCCAGATGCAGTACTGGGCGATTTCCAAACAAAACAGTTGGCAACACTTTCGGTCAGGATTGGACGCGCTGGTGGGACAGCTGAGAGCTATCAGGAAGGCCAGCTCAGTTTCTGGATGAATAAATTAAACAAGGCACTTGAGATAGCTGTCTAATGGTGAAGCGCTGATAATTGAGTGGGATGCAAATTCTGCTCTCTGATGATTAGAAAATTATTAAGAGTGATTAGATGATCTCTCTTACAGTCTAACAGGTTATGTGTATTCTGACTAAGATGTAGTTAAGTGGCTGACAGTGACACATCTACTTGTGCCAAAAGAGCTGACAGCCAGAAGGACGTGATAATTCACTGTCCCCACCTTGTCTAGACCCTGGAGTCTAAGTCAGAATCTCGGGCCCCAGCCAGATGGACTATCGCCGGCAATGTTACCGCAGCCCCAGGCAGATCCCAAGTACTTTCAGATTTGAGGGCCCCAGAAACTCAGGGCTGTTCACACTTCAGATGGTTCTGAACGAGTCCAGCAGTGAGTGGGTTAGAGGCTGAGAGGTGGGCTGAGGAAACCCGCTACTTTCCAGATCCATCTGGGTCAGCCTCTTTCCGTGTGTGATTTTGTGGAAGTGGCCTGACTTCCCCGAAATGTGGACCCACCCAAATGGAAACTCAAAGTAGGAGACTGCATTCCAGAGCCGGACTTTCACTTCCACTTGGCATTTGTATTAACTCATAAAATAAAAAAAAAAGAAAGAAAGAAAGAAAAATACGCTTTTGAGTTCCAGACATTTTGAACACAGGGCCCTGGGCCCTATCAGTGCATACTTACATGCTCAAAATTTTTCTCAGTTTTCCGGACACCAACTTATCAAAATTCTCTCCTGCACTCGTAAACTGTGGCACCTCATCTTCTTTTTCTTTGCTATAGATTCCTAAAACAAGCCCCTGCAAACAAGGGCAAGAGATGAACTGAATTAGAGTAGATTCCTTAGAGGGACTCAGGAGTCCCCGACCCCAGAAGAATCAGATCATTCCACTCAAGGAAAAAAGAGCAAAGTCAAAAAGTAACGGACTAGGCAGTCTGCTTCACCATGTCATGACTACAGGTTTCAAATTCCTGCCTAAGCAAGAGGTAGTCACTACCGGCCCCTGGGTCTCCACTGTTCCTGCCGGACGAGGCTCTTTAAAACATAAAGAGCTTCCTTTCCTTTCAAATAAAGCAGAAAGGTGCTTCAAGAAAATCAAACCCATTAAGTCCCCAAGGGGTTCAGAATATGATACCCCCAAATATGCTGCTGTGGCATGCTGATTATCTTGCACTAGGGAATTGAGAAATAGTAGACACAGCCAGGCCTCTCTGGCCTCCCCTTTCTCCTAAAAGCAGGTCATGAATCCTCCGTAGAAAGTGCTGTCCTTGTACCAGGAAGAGAACATTCTTATCACCAGAGACCAACTCTGAAGTGGACTTGGACACATCTACTGACAGAACTCATTTTCCATGAGTTTCTCAGCATCGTTCCGTCTCAAATCGACTGCTCCTTGTCCTCTGCCCCTTTCTCCTGCCATGTCCCCACCATTTTTCACTCTCTCTGCACCTTTTTGTGCAAAGCATTCATTGGATCTTTATTTTCCTTCTGAAGAGTCCAGTGTACACATAAAAACAAAAAACACAATTGGCATGTTTTTCTCCTGTAAGTCAGTCTTAGGTCCATTTCATACAGGAAGGTTTCCCTTCCCTGCAGCCTTCAAATACAAAGCTCAGGTAACATGACAGTAAAAGTAATGGCTGCACCTGGCCAAGGCTATTAAGTACTTTGGCCAACTCACATTGTGCCAGAGAATAAAAGGATGCAATTCACAGAGAGGCAGAAGCAGTTCCCTCTAAAAGTCCCAGCTCCCAAACACCTGATATATGGAAGTAAATCTAGGAATCACTAACTGCCTTATGGCAGCTCTCTGAAACAGAAAAAACAAATATACTTTCTACTTGCCAGATAAGGAAACTGAAACCTTCCTCCCACTTGCCCAGTTCAGAGAAACTGAAACCCAATCTTTGCAACAGAACCCTGGGAGAATTCTGACGCCTGTCCCTAGAGTCCCCCGTCCTTAGACAAAATCCCACTAGCAATGGCCCAGAGAGTGTCTTTTTCATCAGTCTTCCTTGGCTTTCATGTAACTTACAGGTTCTAACTTTCCAAGACAGCCCAGGACCGGGGATTCCATGAACCAACGGGGGAAATGAGGACACCGCACTGGGTTGTTACTGAGGTGGGATGTCACCTAGTGTTGGCAACAGTAGGGGGACAGGCGTCTGGTCCCCGCTCGCCATCTGGGGGGGGGGGGCAGGAGGCCTGAGCTCAAGCCACAGCTCACACATCCTTCACGCCGGCCAGGCTTCTCTCCGGTCCTCAAGCCCGGCTCCCAAGCGTGTGCCAGTCCCCTCTCTCCATGTCCTCCTCTCACAATCTGGGGGCACTCCGAGGAGGCTGTCTTCTGCGCGACGCTCTCCTTCTAATTCCACCCAGCGACAGGTCTCTTTGCAAAGCCCTTTTCCCTAAACAGACCTTATTTTTCTCCAGAAACCTCTATAGGCAGTTTACTCCCGGGGGACCCGTTTCCCTGGCCTTGAGCCTCAGCAGGGGAGGTCTTGATGGAAGGAGTCCTCCCAGTTAAGGCGGGAGCCACTGCGAGGACGGGACAGGAGGACAGGAGGCTCGCGGAGCGGGCGCGGAACTGGGACTGGAGGCTCGGATGCTAGCAGTCGCCCGGGGAAGAGCGCATCCTCCGCAGCCGGCCTCCAGCAGACTCCTCGGGGAGCCTGCCAAGGCTGAGCTCGCAACCGAAGGGGCGGTCCCAACCGATTTTGCAACCTGGGGCAGGAGCCCGGGACGCAGCGACCTCGTCCTCCCGTTAGTTCCCGTCGCCGGCGGGCAGGACTCCCGCCGCCACTCCGGAGCGAGCGGCGGTCTCTCACCTTCGTCATGTTTGCTGCGGCCGGACCTGGTCCCCAGAAACACCTCACGCCCAGACGTCGGACGGCGACTCGCCCGACAGCCGGAAGAGGCAGCCAGAACATCTCTCCAGCTCAGCCCCCAGCACCGCCCCCCAGCGAGCACGTGGCGCCCGGAGGCCGAGCGCGCGCCTGGAGGCAGGCCTTCCGGGAGCGGAAGACGAGCGCGCGCCAGGGGACGTAACGGGTGCAGAGGGGCGGGGCTTTGGGGGCGGGCCGGCGCGCGCGCGCGCGAGGTCTTGCTCGGGCGCGAACGAGCGTGCGCGTGCCCGGGGTGCGGGGACGAGGCCAGGGGGCGGAGCAAGCGGGCGCACGCCGCGAACTGGGTGGTACCGGGGTGGATGCGCCGCTGAGGCGGGGCCTCAGGGGCGTGTCAATGTGCGTGTGCGCGTGCATGTGCAGGCTGGGCGAAGAGGCGGGCACTTCGGAGGGGCGGGGTCGAGAGTAGATCTACGGCCAGGGGCGGGGCTGGAGGCGGGGCTCCGGGAAGCTCCGAGGAATACACCCACCTCGCCGGCTTTCTAGAGCTAGGAGTCAAGGTTACTGATACACTTGGCCTCAAGGTAGAGGTCAGAATGGGTAGTGAAGACTCTCCCACTGAGTTATTTTTATTCCTGTCCTTTTTTTGAAGGTATTTGCAACTTCCTTGTAGTTCCAGAGTATGACACTAACTCATTTAGCCCAGAAACCCTTTTGGAAAACAGCAGCTTTGGGAAACGCTATTATTTATTTTTTAATTTTATTTTGTGTTGTAGTGATTATTAAACACATTGAAATAATTTCCCATGTATGGGTTCCCCATTTCTTAGTTACGTTTCAACACACCCTTCCCTCCACCATATCACCAAGTGTTCTTCCCCATCGTCCAGTGGGCTCTGCCACCATTTGCCCCCCCTTCCCCCCACAACCCCGCCCCGGTCCCTTTTGGTCATTCAGTTCTGTTGCAAATGTTTCAGAGTTGGTTATTTTTCATCTGTTCTTTTGTTTTGTCTATTCACATTCCACTTATGAGTGAAATCATCTGGAATCTTTCTTCTTTTGACTTCTCATCATCCCCTCTAGTTCCATCCATGTTGATTGGAATGACAGGATTTCATCTCTTCTAAGGGCTGTGTAGTATTCCATTGTATATATATATACATATATATATGTATATATATGTACCACACCTTTATCTAATCATCTGTATTATTTATTTTTTTTAAACGAGTTTTACGTTTTTTAATTGTTAAAAAAAAAAAGGACGGTTGGTGCACCCTGGTGGTCTAGTGGACAAGTCTGTCATCTCTGGCCAAGTTCAGTTCACACACATTCCCAGAGACAAGAGTTCACCTCCAAGGGCCGAGGTGGAGGGTAAAAACCACCAAGATGAACAACTAAATAAAATTAATTGCCTCTTCCTCTTTTCTCTTCCTATCTGCTGGCCTGCCTCTGCTCACCTTCATTCCTGCCTGCATCTTTCCTTTAAAAAAAAATTAATGATTGAATGCAACTTGGAGAACATAGGGAGATCTGAAAACCTTCCTTAATGTTACAACAATGTCTGAATCTAATTTTAACCAGATCTTTGTGGGTGGATCAACCAAAGTGCAAAGTCTTCATCTTGGTCTCAGTCATGGGAAGAAAAGATTATCTGCATCACTCTCCTAAGGCTGGATGCCCAGACATTTGACCCTCCTTTCTTGAAACCTGGACAGATGGACAAGTTGGGATGATAGACCCTCCCCGTACCTCTTCCTCCTTTAGATAGTTAAAACGGAGTTAAATCATACACATGGAAAACTCACCACAATTCTTCTACATTCACTCTCTAGCTCTTTCCTCCCTAAATGAGATTAAGTTGCTTTTTCCACAACCAAAATATGATGCATAAACCTATTCCCCAACCTGGTGCATGAGTGGTAGAATCCTTCAGTGAGTCTCACTGGCAGGCCTGCTGAGAGCCACATGTCACACCTGTCACTCTCTCTGTTCACCTGAGCCTGTGCCCTTAATTTTATTCCTCTGCTGCTCTGGCCAGTGATCATTTCAGCTCTGGCATTTCTCACTGACTTTTCTTTTTGCCTCTCAGCAATAAGCATTCTCATTGCCCTAATAAATAAGGGAGAAAGAAAAATCACAGCCCCAAATACCTTTTGTCCATAGCAAACAGTATTATTGGCCACTTGCAGATGCAAAATGTCTACCACCAAACTCTAAGAGTTTACTATGTTTTTCTATTAGAAACTGTGGGGGCCCACAGAATTTTAGTGTCCCTGGCCTCAGGACTTTATTACCTAGTAGACGTACCTAGCGAGATTATCATGATTGTAAGGAAATGAAAAATAGACTGCATTTCATACCATTATATATGCATATGCTCCAGTTCCTTGACTCTTTGCTTCCTTAAGACTTTTGCCTGATGCCATGTCCTCCAGAACATTTTTGCTGACATTCAGTATCTGGGTTATGTGTACGTCCTTTGCTCCTAAAGCAGTGTGCCTCAAAATGTTAACCACTCCATTCTCATTGTCAGCTTCCCCCATCTCTGCAGAGCCATGGTTTTCAACTCTGGATTCCAGGGACTCAAGAGTCTAAATTGTGGATAATACCTATGTAAGATGTTCATAAAATATTTGAATGAATGTATGATCAAGGTCTAATGGATGTAGCATTGATAATTAAAGGTTCCACTTGTGAAGTACAGATAATAAAGGCAAAACAAAAAGCTTGAAGTGAGCTAGTAAAATGAGAAGGATATAGTGATTGAAGAGACCATCAGTCTATGGAGGAATGTGTGGGAGGGCGATGGCTTGGCTTGGGGACTAGACATCAGACCACCTGCAATGAAAGGTGGTTATAAAAGAGAGTGACGCTGGATGAAAGAGGATCTTGAAAGGCTGGAAGTGTTTATGATCCATGTGGGCATCAATGTGACTTACTAATTTTCTTCGTAGGAGCTGGGGGAAGTCAAAGCTAGGTTTTAGTACTCTTAACAGAGGCTGGAATCAAGAGTGGAGAAAGACTAAGCAGGAGAGGGGAATGTTTTGCTTCAATGGAAAACTATTCATTGTCTAGAGGGACTGTATATGAAAGAAACATTTTCTCCTTTACCTTTCTAGGTTCTTTGACTGGTTTAAGAATTTAGGACAGATGAGCAGGAGAAAAAGTTAATCTCCTACATACCACACATAGGTCTAAAGACAGGTGAAAGCAAATCAATATGCTATCTTGAACTTGACTCTTGAATGGAATAGGGACCTGGGGCTTCAAAGGGGAGGGAGCCATACTTCACAAGACAAGAAGAAGAGCAAAAGTGTGGTAATTAGATGTGCCAAAAAAAAAAAAATTCATCTGAAAACGTTTAAAGACCTAATTGACTTTTTTGTCAATGATTCATGAATCAGTCAGCATCCCATCTGTAAACAGAAAGGGCTTGCAAGGAGATGTACAAATGGAAGATTTTATAATCAGAAAGAGAGTGGGATGAGGTTGTTGACGACAAAAAAAAAAAAAAAAAGAAAGAAAGAAAGGTTTCAGGGAGGGAGGTTTATCTTCCCAGAAGGAGATGACCTCACTAGTGCTGACCAGGCAAGTCCAGATTAAAAACCCACTGTTGAAAGGGGATGGAATTACAATTAGGTTAGGTATCAAGTCTTGGCATAAGTGACTCCATTTGGGTTTGTCTTTCTTTCTTAAATATTCACCAGATGTGCTGTGATCCAGCAGAGTAGCAGCTGGTCAGCCACCTTCAGCCGGCACAACGCACACACATCCCAAGGATTCCAGTTGATTACCTGAGGCCAAGGAGAACAACCAAGATGAACAACTAAATAAAATAGTGTTTCTTCCTCCTCCCTCTTCCTGCCTGCCTCTGCTCGCCTTTATTCCTGTCTGAACTTGCCTTTAAAATAAAAATTTTATTAGATGTTTGTTCTGCCATGCAACTAGATCATAAAGCTTATCTGGGGTAATAATTCTCATTCGGGGCAAGATCCTTTATCTTAGTTATTTTAAGTAATTAAGAGACAGAGGCAAAAGTTTTCTCTTAAGCTTGCTGGGTCTCATTTGCCTTTAGATTGAAATAATCTACACACCAAGTTGGCGTATCATGGAGAGGCCTGCTCTGAACTCTCTCAACTGTGAGGAGGCTTCTCAGGGTTATCTGATTCAAGTTCTTTCACAACTCTGTGAATTGGTATGCAATGCAACACAGGTCTTCTCTATAAGTATGCAAGTTAAGTCCCGTAGAAGTTCTAGCAACAGTTCTCCCTCTGGAAAAATCAGTTTTGTTTCCATTTGCACATTGGTGTCAATATTTCTGATCTATAAAATATAGGGTCTCAGAATTCTTTCTGAACAAGGTACAACAACTCTTTCTACCATGAGTTAAATAAAATCTTTAACAGGTATTCATTTTTTTTAAAAGGAAATGTACAAGCAGGAATGAAGACCAGCAGGCAGGCAGGAAGAGAGGTGAGGAATAAGCAATCCATTTTTAATTTATTTAGTTGTTCATCTTAATTGTTCCCCCCAGCCCTGGGTCTTGAACCAGGGACCTTAGTGTTATGGCAGAACCTCCAGGGGCAAGAAGACTGACAGCTGAGCACTCAAGTAGAGAAAAGGCACTTTATTGTACCGGTACTGGCTCAGGGGTATTGTTACCCAAAGCTGAGCTACGGGTGTGGGGGGGTGGGGGGCGTCTAGTGGGAGCTCCTTTTATACTCTGAGGTAATGATTCATCTTCTTGGCAACCTGTGGTTTCTACTGGTAACTCTAATCACTTATGTACAACTACAGAATATGGAGGCAGGCGATGCTTGTGTGTCCTTGGTCAAGGATAACAGGAGATAGCTGCAGTCTCTAGAACAGGACATGGTGACTGCCTCCATAGCACGATAACAATCCTGGCAGAATAACTTTTGCATTGGCATCAGGGAAAAGGTCATCTACCACCTTAGGATGTATGCGGACTACTCCCAGAGGTATGCTAAACCACCAGGCCACTGGAGCATGACCACATATTCATCTGTTATCCTTATGAGAGTCATGATTTTAACTGTTAGGGAAAATATCTTTATGTATCAGGTAAGCTAGTTGGAGGCATTTGTTTTAGATGGAACCTGCTAGATGACTCCATTTGAGAAATGATTCAGCTACATACAGCTCATTGCTGTGAGGAAAGATATAGCACTATCCTGCTTTGACTGGCAACACTCCACTCTTGCATAGGAAGGGGAAGCTATGATAGGGGATTTAATGATCAATGTTGACTGAAATCATGATGAGGGATAGCAGAGTGAAAAGGAGGGAACCTTGAAAACAAGGGAGCAGGGTTGCAGATGTACAAGTCAGAAGGAGATTAATTAACTTCCCAAGCCGCAGGCATGCTGAAAACATTCACATACATTCCCGGAGACAAGAGTTCACCTCCAAGGGCCGAGGTGGAGGGTAAAAACCACCAAGATGAACAACTAAATAAAATTAATTGCTTCTTCCTCTTTTCTCTTCCTATCTGCCGGCCTGCCTCTGCTCACCTTCATTCCTGCCTGCATCTTTCCTTTCAAAAAAAAATTAATGATTGAATGCAACTTGGAGAACATGGGGAGATCTGAAAACCTTCCTTAAAGTTACAACAATGTCTGAATCTAATTTTAACCAGATCTTTGTGAGTGGATCAACCAAAGTGCAAAGTCTTCATCTTGGTCTCAGTTGTGGGAAGTGCCTTTTAAGTTAGCCTACACTGCTCACACCACCCAAATAAACAGGCACACCTAAACAAAGCTAGAACCACCCAAGCGGCAGGCATGCTAATAAGACTAGTGGAGAAGAGGTTTCCTTAGCAACCCCTAGTAACTTCCAAACAAGTGGAAAATTCTCCTGATATATAAGACCTTCCTTTAACTCAAAACATTTGTTGCTTGACTGCCCACAGAGAGCGCTGTCTCTTTGTGTTTCTCCTAATAAATTTGCCATGTGCCAGTGAGTGTCTCCTTGAATTCTTTCTGGGATTTACTGAGCACCCCAGGACACATCAGTGTCCTGTACAACAGTAACAATGAGACATTAAGGGGAAAACAGATGGACACAAGACCAGTAGGAGCTTGAGATATTGGCGTAGACTTTCAGAAGGTAAGTTCATCAGCCAGGACTTTCCTAAAGGAGTCGTCACAAAGCAAGAGGGGCAAAGTGAAAGACAGGGTCTATAGAGGATGCCGCTACCAGGAGATGGGAGATGCAGGGAAAGAGGTAAAGGAGGCAAGAAGAGACATTCTCATGTAAACATCGATGAGTAACAGTCATTTAGCTCTTTGTGCATCACTACACAGACTAATGACTCCATACTGCATCTAGTGTTGCAAAGTATCTGGCGAGATCAGAGAAACGTTTTCAGTCTGAATTTTCAGAGGAGTTTTTACTAGCCGGCGACCATAAGGGGCAGTAACAGACCCAAATCAAATGGTCCTCTGAATACCCAGCTCAGGGCTTATGTAGGCATACAGAGTGATGCAGAGAACAAAGACAGTTAATAATTTCTGACAGAGTAGCCATATTTTCCACAGGTTTACATATAGAGGCATATTTAACATTTTTCAGTTATCCTTGCTCAGTCAGCCCAGTGCAAGGAACGCTCTTTAACCAACCTAGAGTGTCCAGGGTTTCACAGGAGCAGAAAGAGCCGTTGACTTAAATTGATGTCTAAGGCGTTTTACACCAGGAAGCATCCTGCAGCAGTGTTGTAAACTTCCCTGGGTCTCAGGGCTGAGCTGTGTGAGATAAGGATGTGAAGTAAAGTTTTTTTAGTTCCCTGCTTCACTAGCTGATATGCTTAAAATAACATTTATTTAGAGGGTGGGGAGAGATATATTTTCTAGTAATAAAAATTGTTTACCTCTTGATCTGTTTAAGTTAAGAGAAGTTGTGATATGTACCTGATAGAGGGAGAGCTCAGAATGGGGTGCTGCCTCTCTGAGTCACATTCTACAGGCCCTTTCCTGTGCACTAAGGGCCAAAGCTTATCTTGTTAACACTCTGGAAAGATTCCTGCAATCTTCAACTTCATGTTTTCCCCAAGACAACAAGAAGCCCTGACCACCAGAATGCCGGCGGCCACTTTGCAGACTTGGAGAACTTTCTGGAAAATTCCCTCACTTTTTCTGCTTTCAAACTGCCTTGTGAGCTCTATCCCCTTGCTTATTACAGACACTGGAAGGGGGTCCACCCAGAAGCCCCCTCCCAAGGGTATAAATGTAGGAATCTCATAGCAGATGTTTAGTAGTTAGATATCTGCCTTGCCTTGCAGAGAGATGATAAAAATTTATTTCTGGTAAACTTGGCCTGATTATTTGCATAATTATGGCAAAAATTATGATTAACCATACAGGCTTTATTTTCTTGTTATCTTAATTTTTATTGAAGTAGCTATGATTTACAAAATAATACCAGCCCATATGTGCAGGTTCTCTGACCACCAGTATATGACAACACACTCTGACAAGTAGGCTCTGACAAGTAGGCTTTGCTGGAACTTTCCACAAGGACTCTCAGGTTGAACTTTTTTTTTTTTTAAATCAAAAGGGGTTTTATTTGCAGGTGAGCCAGACTCTAAAAGAACAAAGCAAATCCCGTGTAGCCATCTGACTCCTCTCTCTGTCCCTCCTTCTTCTCATCTTTCTTAGACTCTGCAGCTGGGGCAGAACCAGCAGCGGGAACTTTGGAGCCCAGGGCAGCCAACACCACGGTCCTGCTGGCAGGCTTCCCGAGACCCTGGGCCAGGTGTCTTCAGTGTGTGTTCTGCCCGCTCACTGAGGACTGTGTTGAGCTGGCTGCTGCCTGCCTTGATGCTCACACCAAAAATAAGCAAATAAATAAATGTGCTTCTTCCCTCCCTCCCTCCCTTCCTTCCTTCCTTCCTTGTTCCTCCCCTTTCTCCTTCCATCCCT